>OY720038.1:13513756-13911698 GCA_963082485.1 Eudonia mercurella
CTTTCGCAAGTCGGGGACGGGCAATCGAGACTTTTCGAAGAATAATCTGTTACAAATAAAGTTTCTTATTTACTAAAATAAATTATAAAGTAACTACTTTTGAAATTTAGAAATAGAATTGACTAATAGAATATCAAATAGAAAGTAGCTAATAGAATGTCTCGTATATGCAAGACTCCCAGGACTATGCCAGTGCATTATATTATGTGGGTAAATTATTTAAAATGGCTAAGCATCAATTACTGTTTATTACACTGCTGCGGTATATTACTATATTTGTCAAATTTGAAGTATTTTGTTAGATAATATTGTTCCTAACACAATCCATTTTTTCCTCTTTGATGTCTCTCTCTCTCTCTCTAACTAATAACATTAACAAAAAAGGCAATTGCCTAGCAATGGGACTTGCAATATGTACCTGGCAGTCTGCCCGGAGAGCAGGCCGCGCTCGGGGCGCAGCTGCGCAAACTGCGCTGCGTAGTGTCGCGCCTGCGCATCGCTTATCGCCCACACATCTTCGCCCGTCTCCGCGTCGCCTTCCTCTTCAGACGAATGCCGGTCCGAAGACTCTTCTTCCGTACCTGGAAGTCAAAAGATTGGCTAAGCGCTCGGCCTGATAATCCTCAAAGAGCCACCTGGGTACTGGGTACAGTTCTTAAGTTAGGTAAAGCATGTCTCGGATTATTTGATACATAGCCCGGTTTTATTATCACCAGTATTAACAATGCGATGCTATAACAACAGTGTTGTGTTCCGTCATTTAGAGATAAGATAGTCAGTGCCTCAGTAGTCCAGGTAAGGGTCGCGCCAAACTTCTAGTCCCCTCTGAAGTTGGCGCGATTCGCGTCGCAGTACTAAAAAATAGGCGTTAGTAGGGCGAAGGCCCCCGCCTTCGCCCTACTAACGCCTATTTTTTACTACTACGAGCGCTAGGGCCTGACTACAGCTGCGCAACGAAGCAACTTCAGAGGGTACTAGAAGTTTGGCGCGACATATACCTGATGAAGTGCGCTTCCACTTTCGGCCTTAACTAAGTTTAATATCAGGTGAGATATAAAATGTTTAAATAATTTTAACGCAAATTTTGTTGCGAAACAGAAGGTGAGATATAGCCCAACTTTTTACCCGAAACGAATCTCTCTGGCACACATGCTATAAAAAGCTACCTAGTAATAAATATAACGATATAATAGTAAGGCCTTGTATGGAGTTCACTTGATCAACGAACCGCAAAAAACCTATTCTCGCCAATTATAATTAGCATCACACAAAAAACGTTTATTGGCGTGGGTACTTATAGCTCGCAAACAGTCTAGTCTGTTAACGTGTAAGAATTATGAGAACAAATTATACACACATACACTCACGATTTTATGACTAAAAGAATAGTCACATGACATACGTAACGGTGCACTGTAGGGTTGCTACTCCTATAAAATATATCATCATCATCATCACAGCTCATTTTTATATCCCCACGGCTGGGGCACGAGCCTTCCCTAGAGATGCATAGGAAGAACGGGCCATAAACCACCACGAGGGCCCAGTGCAGATCGGTGGTTGTTAACGACTGCTAATGTACCCGGGACCAACGGCTTTTCGTGCCTTCCAAAGCAAGGAGGAGGTCGAGATGATAAATGTTTGGTCACCCATCCGATGACCGGCCTTTGCGAAAATTGCTTAACTTCAGCACTCGCAGACCGAGCGCGTTAACCACTGCGCCATCGAGCTCCAAAAATATATTATCCTAATTTATTCAGGATCAGACTACTTTCATTATAAAAACATGGACAAGATTTTATTTATAACCGGTAACAATCAATGTGATATAAAAACTTTAATATGTATTGATATGACCCAATCAACAGCTGCAATCAGCTCATAAATATAATTAAATTTTGTTTTTAATTAATTTGGTAACCCTACTGGACAGCAATTTTTTTCTTTTCTTCTTTCATTCATTGATTTACAATACGGCATGGTTGGCAATTATTTATTAAAAAACACATGAGTTTGTAATGTTTGCAAGATCATGTTGAGTTCACGTGTGTGTTATCTCAAAAATGTTAAAAACAGATTTAAGAGAACTTAAACAGTTCTCCAGACATCAATAAGTAATTGATAAAAATAAAAGTAATTTTACTCAGGAATTCAAGTGTTTGTTTTTATTTGTGAGTTTTAACATGACAATGACATGACTATTATACATTTAAAAAAAAAGGGATTCGGGGTTTCATGTTTGCGTCACAAATGTCACGATGACCTTAAAGTTTTTCAAGGGTGAAATAGTGCAGACCAGTTTACAAATTCATAGTCAAGTGTAATTTATATGCCTAAATTGAATAAAGGATTTTTATATTATGGAGAAAAATAATAAAACTGAGTATTTTTTTTATATTCACAGTCAAGCTATAGTGTAGACTTTTGTTACCTATATACCAACAGGAGCAGTAGCCTAAAACTGCACGGAATCATCATGTTGTCGACACGTTTTGTTGTCGCCCATCAACAACTAATACATGCCAGCACAGGGGCAGGCGTCTTTAATAACGACTTCAAGCATAGTCAAAGCATGAGAAAATTTGCCACTGTTTACCAAGCAGAAACTTTGGAAATTCTCCTATGCGCGAAGCAGAATATAGATTATGCTATGAAAAAACGTAATATATTCATTCTGAGTGACAGCCAAGCTGCGCTCAAGTCATATATATATATATATATCTCACTCATATCGCCCCGGATCGACTCTGGCCTTGTTCTAGAAACCACCAAAGCTCTTAACAAGATAGGTGGACATAACAAGGTGAGATTGATCTGGGTCCCAGGCCATATGGGAATCCATGGCAACGAGATGGCGGAAGCACTTGCCAGGGAGGGCTCGGAGACTCAGCTCATTGGTCCTGAGCCGTTCGTGGCACTTGCACCAAGTACCATTAACAAGGCCTTAAAAGATCACATCGTAAACAGGCACAGCATCGAATGGAAAGAGCAGCCGGGTATGAAACACTCCAAATCCTTCCTAGGCGAAAACGCCTTGGGACGGAGTAAGTTCATAAGCGGAGGCAGTAGAGGGCAGGCCCGATTAACCATCGGTGCCTTGACAGGGCACTACGCCACAAAACAAATGTTCCACGGAATGCATCTATCAACAAATAGCTTGTGTAGGGCATGCGGGGAGGAAACGGAGTCAATGCAGCACCTACAGTGTGACTGCCACTCCCTGGCTAAGAAAAGAATGAGACTCCTGGGGTCGGCCTATCCGAAACCGGAGGACTTCAGGCTCTTCGCTCTTAAGGACGTTGCCAAGCTTATGGCATCTATCTTTACAGATGAAGAAGAGTGAAAGGATGGGGTTGCACAAAAGATCCCGATGAGTCGAAGTGTTGCTGCGAGAGGGAAACCTCGGCAGGCTCCACTAAGATAAGATAAGATAAGATCAACTAATAACAAGTTGGTTCAGTGAGCTGAGGCTAGGATTTTAAATAATGCAGTTTTTTCCATATTTTACTCACTTAACATATCCCAGAACTAACTATAATATGTGCAATAATTCAAGAGATGGTGTTGAAAAAATTCTACAAGCATGATTTGGGCCCGCACTTTCTGACAGTACTGATCTGGCGCTCTACCTATAAGACTATCTAGCTGTATTGTACCCATGCCAGAGATAAGCATGAGCATGATATTTTTTTTTTAAATTAGACAACATCATTTACTTTGTTCTGATTTCAAGGTATGTAATCTATATAGCTAAAGCACTCGTTTTATGGAAATCTTGTACAACAACGGTACCACAACCACCCACAACATCGCACAATATCGAAAAGTTCTATTTATGTATTGACCCGACCGCGAATTGAACCCGGGACCTCAGAGTTAGCGCCGCCAAAAGTCCGGCGTCCAAGCCACTTGGCTACGGAGGTAGTCTAAGGTAATAATTACCTGCTGCTGCTTATAGAATTATGAATTTATTTACAACACCGTTTTTGATGTATCATTTTTGTATTTGACTGGTATACCAATAGGCAATGTTGGTAGTACTTTTTATATGAATTGTTACCAACCTAATAGCCTCGTATGCTCCTCCCCAGTGTTAACCGGCCACACGCCGCGGCCGGTAGCACTGTGCTCCCACACAGGGTGCACTCGCTCCGCGACGCTGTTCGTCGGCGTAGGACTCTCGCTGGCCGTACTCCATGGAGACCCGTTCTTTCCTCTCCGCTGGAAACAAAATGGATGTTTTTTAGCAAACGTATTGTGGGATGCCCTGAAAATAGGTGAAGCGACGATCTTTGCGTAGTGGAGGGCAAAAGCTGAATTAGTGTAGCAGCCTATTTTTTCTATGCATGCTCTTAGAGGCCTATGTCTAGAATTGCAAAAAAAAGCGGATGAGGATCATCATCATCATCATCATCATCATCATCATCATCATCATCATCATCGGATCATCTATCATCATCAAATTATGATGATGACAGTGAGGTAAACCGAAAAAAATAAATTCTGCTGTCAAATGAACAATATTTATAGCTTTGTTTTGTTATGATGACAGTTAGAGATAACATAACCAGTTCTCCAGAGTTAAGGGTTCTGATTGTCCTCCATCTTTGGCCATATCATCACTTAGCAACAGGTGAGATACAAATTCATATGTAAGGTCATATTATAATTATTATAAAGTTAATGTAAAGTCAATGTAAACAATAATTAGAAATGTATAATGGAACTAGTAGGTAAGAGGCCATTGCTTTGATGAATTTTATTGGTAAGGATAATGTAGATTATTTTAAATAAAAATATAAACTGCAGGTTTTTCCCAACAGTTACGGCAATTAAATCACTGTGATAAACTATGTACATAGTAACCTAATATCTGATTTCCAATTGACAGGTTGACCGCCGCCGGGCCCAGACACAATAGAAATTCAATTGTTTGTTAGTCAAATGGCGTTTAAAGTGTTATAACCTTTACTCCTATATTATATTTTAACAACTTCAGCTTGTGTGGTCAGGAACCTTGACTAAAGAAATTTCTTTGAAAGAACCTAAAACTCCATAGCTGAGAATATGGTTGAATAACAAGATAGGGACAAAATACTAATCTATACTAATATTATAAAGAGGAAACCTTTGTATTTTTGTATCTATGTATGTTTGCAACGAATAAACTCAAAAACTACTGGACGGATTTAAAAAATTCTTTCACCATTAGAATGCTACATTAGCGCTGAGTAACTTAGGCTGTATATAAAAAAATTAAATACAATACTAAAAACGACAATTTAATTTTCCAATACAAAATGATTTGTTTGTTTTGTTGTCATGGAAACCATTGATATATATTTAACTCAATGATGGAAACTGTCAAAGCGGTACGAAGTCTGCCGGGTCAGCTAGTATTACATATAAATGTTTTGACCGAAGGTGTAAAAACTAAAGTGACAACATAATTATCACAAAAATATGTATGTATAGAGAAACATGGCCATAAAGTTACAGGAAGTACTTATTTATTATGGGCACTCAATAAAAATTATAGGCTATTGATGAACATGAAAACAATAGAACTGTATATTTCTTCATCACAATCATGAACATTATTTATAATCACATTATTTTTATTAAAACCATTTTTACTTGTGTTATAATATCATAAATATCTAAAATATTTAAGGATTATCTTATAGATATAATTTTTTTAAATCCTATGTTTTAAGACATTCTTCGGCCCAGGTTAAAATACATTTCATGCTACTATGACAATTGTTTAAATTGTAAATTGTAAATTGTAACAAGTAACTTAAAACATACTGACTTGTTTGCTATCAGCGCTTGTCAAGAAACCAAGAAAAAGGTCATTAAGACTATACAGTTCATGAGCACAATCTATACTATAATAATATACAGAGGAAACCTTTGTATTTTTTAGTGATGCAACCAATACGAACACAAATATTATGTCATTATATCATGATGACATTCATAAAAAATATTAAGAAAACGGAACGCACCCGAGCTACGATTCATGTATCTGAACGGGTTGTTCTTTCTTCATCCCACAAGAACTCATTCCACGAATACATTTTTCCTTACTCATCCCATTTTTATTTCTTACTCAACCCACAGCAATATTTTTATTTTTTATTCCTTACTCAACCCACATCGAAATTATAAAGAAAAACCCTAGTTGTGGGTACGGTCTGACCAAAAAACTAATTGTGCCTTTCTATTACTATTTTATTTTTAATACATAAATTTTATGGTTCATAAAAGAGAAATATATATTCCGTTATGAAATAAAACTTTTAACAGTGGAACATAATAATATGTTTTTATAAAAATCAAAGAACGAAGTTGATGCCTATCTCAAACTTCTGAATATATTGCCATCTGCACACTTTTTGACATTTTTTATTTATTTATTTATTTATTTATTTACAAATCAGATCTATCATAACAGGCTCGCCCAATGCAATAGATTGAGAACATTATACTATATCAAAAATTATTACCGATTAAACATTACATTACAATTTACATTAAATAATACAATAGCCTGCCTATATGCCTTTAGGACAATTAACTAACCAAAAAATAATAATAATAATTAATATAGATTTAAATCATTATATACATTAAATACAATTTGATTTTGAATTGACATTGAATTTTTGACATGAGGATAAACATTTCCCGACAATAAAAAAATTGGCAAGGAAATATTTCTCAATAAAATCATCTACTGTAGCTTCAGAAACGCTATTTCAACAGCTGCTGACAATATACAAACGGAGAAAAGAAATCGTCTTTCACCAAAAAATTTGCAAATGCTAAGTATGCTTTTTATAATAAAAATTTACTAAAGTCAATTTTGATTATTAAAGTTCTTAGATTTATACTAATTAGCATGTTTTATTGGCTTTGACTACTAAGGTTCAGTTATTCGTATTTGTATTCGCTGAATAGTAAAAAAAAAATTCTATTCATATTCGTAAAAGTAGTATTCGTTGAATTACTAGAATTTTCGTATGTATGTATGTATGTTTGCAACATATAAACTCAAAAACTACTGGACCGATATAAAAAATTCTTTCACCATTAGAATGCTACATTAGCGCTGAGTGACAGACTATATTTTAAAAAAAAATTCCACCTGTGCGAAGCAGGGATGGGCCTCTATGTTATAATAAAACTGCATAGCAAGGTCCAGACCCTTCTGAGCGACAAATCATAACTCCACTGTAAGTATAAAAGACAATGGCATCTTTTCTTTAACAACTCAAAATTATATAGGGCAGTGGGACATGTGTTCACCATAAAATAGGGGTCAGCAGCAGGTCTTTGACTTCAGCAACAACTGAATACAGACGGTGGTCTGTATTCTTCCCAGCTGTCATCCAGTAAAATTTTAATGGAATTCTATATTTTTATATGGCAATGAAAACTGGTGTCGGACACTTGGTTACTGTGGTATTTCTGTACATATCTTGTACCTATCTATTGAAAAAATCCTCATATTGAACATACATAGTTAAATTTTTATTCCTGCGGAAAACAACAGCTTAAAGAACTAATAGATCTGACAAGTTTTTTATTCTTTATTATATTATCTCTATCAGTAATACGCACACACACAACACATCAGTCATCACATAGGCCCTGTCAGAATAGGTGTTGTTGTGGTGGTGTTTGTTTAGGGCACTGCAACAGAACAAGCTGACGCAGGGTCCTAATTGGCCATACATATTTCATTATTTCTTATTTTTGATCTTTTTTATTATATTTCCTCATTTTATTGTATATATTTCAGTAATGTGTGTGTGTGATCAATGTTTCAATAAATATTTTCTTATTCTTATTCTCACAAGTAAAATTACAACTTAAATTATTAGCTGCAAGAGTTTGATTGAAAGTTTTTCAATTTCTATAGAACTTCACTGTATTGATTGTTGTGATCATTAGAAAAAACTTACCCCACGTGATCCTGATCTCTGTGACATGGTCTCAGACTCCATTTCAGAGTCTGTGCTCAAGGCTTCTGTTGCATCATGAGATAAAGTTTGAGGAGCATCACTGTCAGACAAATTCGATGAGAGACGCATAGGTTCATAGGCACCTAGGGTTCCACCAAAATTTCTTTCTCGTTTTGGAATATGCTGTTCTTTTGGTGAACTAGACAATTGTATTAAATCAACACTAGCCTCAGAGTTAAGAGCCCACGTAAACCTGGGCAATGGAAGGTCTAAAGAAGTAGACAGTAATTCTGGTTTCAATGTCATGTTAGTTTGATGTGCAGCTATTAACTTCAAAGCCGAATAAAATTGTTTTCTATTCATATGGTTCAGAGCTGCACAATTATTAGGCGCAACGCTGATGTCCATGATCTGTAATATAATAATTATGTTAAGTAAGCCCAGACGGAAATGGGATGGTTAAAAAAGACTGTACATCAAGATCAACTGACCTGTTTTAGAGCATCGTTTGTTATATTAGAAGATCTAAATAATTCTGTTGCTTTTAAAATTGGTATTTTCCCGTTGGACTCCTCGTCGCAGCATAAAAACAAATCACCGAAATATCTCATTTCGGTTTCTGTCAAGTTCAGATCCTCCATTATAAAATATAACAACAATTGTATATATTTTCACACTGTTCTAATGATACACAGTAAAATAAGCAACGAAAACATCCCTTATCTATTAATGTACACCATTATTCATTGATAAAAAGACGGATTTGTAACTTGTACATCACAAGATTTACACGAAGCAAACGAAATGTCAGTGACAGCTGCCTGCCTGTAGAGAATTCAGCCATAATTTTATTAGTGATGCCCAGTCATGTTAGCTGAATCTGGTTATTATCGGTTTTTTTTAAATCGATGTATTATTATAGCACAATAAATTGCCTCAGGGGAATCCTATATCTTGACTGACGACCTTTCCAAAACCGGGCGACCGCTCTTTCAGGCTTTTTTCAAGTGCTATTTTCAGTTTCGGTTTAAGTAATTAGCATTTTGAAACATCATCATCATCATCATCAGCCTAAACTAGTTCACACTCAGATTAATAACTAAAGCTAAGTCCTATCATATCTACAGCTTCATAGTCCTCTCTAAGTGCACTTTATTTTATTTTGCATTTTGATTGCAAAGTAATAATTAAAAAAGAATTTTAAATAGTTTTAAAACAATCAGAAACTTCTTGTTCATACGTTTGTAGTTTGCCCATGTTTTGCCTCAGAATGTTTCGCTATGATTGATTTTTTCTAGCGATTTCTGCAGAGTGCATTAAAGTTCATTCTTTCTAGCAAGTTATTTTATTAAAATATAAGTAAAGTAAGTAAATAGCCTATGACTATCCCACAGCTGGGCATAGGTCTCCGTCATAGAAATCAAGTCATCACTACAATTTATAGGTAATGGCTACCACGCTTGTCATATGCGGGTTGGTGATCGCAAACCCGGGCTATGCACAGAGCCGGACTGAGCCATGTATAGGCCCCAACAACATCTTCTATCCTTAGCAAAAAATACTTTTTTTTCTGACCAAGGGGCCCCTAACCGACAACGCGGGGCCCATAGGCACGTGTCTCTTTTGCCTTTAGGCAAAAGGTGGCTATGCTTCGAAAAATTCGAAACACACCTAGCCCGACCTGGGAATTGAACCCGGGACCTTCGGGTATCGGGCCGAGCGCATAAGCACTCGGCCACCGAGGTGAAAAAACAATTATTAAGAAATTTATTAGTATCATCATCATCATCATCATCATCATCATCATCATCATTATCATCATCATCAGCTCAATTTATGTCCCCACTGCTGTATACTCAGTACTAAAATTTATAATATAAAGTGAAAAAATTAAATGCAAAAAAAATTAAATGAACAAAACAAATGACGGCACCTGTGCCGATGACGTAATTCGCAAAATGGCAAAAAAAATATTTGAAATTGAAAAAAAAAATTGAAAACGCAAAGAAATTAAAGTTGTTGGGTGTTTAGAGCAGAGAGTAGTGTTTAGAGTGTAGCAAAACTCTAATTAGTTTGTTTATAGCTAAACTTCATCATACAAAAGTAGGCTCTGAACAGACGATTTAAGTTTTAAGTTGCGTGGTCGGTCCTGGCCAATAGGCCCGGTTGGGGTTTGACGGAATTTCGCTCCGGGCCTGTAGGCCCGGTTAGTATCTGAGAGGTTTTGTGGTATTTCTTCTGTAAAGATGAATCTGCATAGCCATCGGTTGCAATAAGCCGCCCGGATTGCGGAAGACCCAGACTCATTTAATAATTTTTCACTGTATTTTATAAATATTTAACTCAGCTTCAGTGCAGCAATTAGCACTTAAAAAATAAAAAGTAAAACTATAGTGTTGTGTTATCAAATTTGTGGTATTTCATCTGTAAAGATGAATCTGATTAGCCATCGGTTGCAATAACCGTTGGATAGATGGTAACTGTGCCGCTAAAAAGCACTCAAAAATTAAAAAGCAGTGAAGAAATTCAGTTCTTTTTTACGTCAGCCTTCCCGGTAGCATAATGGTAAGTGCAGCCGCCCGGATTGCGGAAGACCCAGGTTCGATTCCTGGCTGGGTCGGGCAGGCATTTAATAAATTTTTTCACTGTATTTTGTAAATATTTAATTCAGCTTCAGTGCAGCAATTCGCAATTAAAAAAATAAAATACTAAAATACTAGTCCTTTTTAACTTACTACAGGGTGCCTAGTGTGAGTTTTGTTTCTATCCGTATTCATTCGATTACGCTTACGAAAACGAAAATTAGTATGGCATTGAAGCAGCGCCTCCCGGCGATATTCGAGAAGAGTTAACATTTTGGCATATAAATTCTCGTTTTTGTGAACGTGGTCGGATGGCCAATAAAACTCGCACTTGGCATCCTGATGGTACACCACTGCCTCTGGTTCCATTTGGTCCACTTGCCTTCTTTCCATCCTCCAATTGACTACCTCAATTACTAATTTATAATGTAGGTACATCTACGTTTTCTCTTTTTCTTTTACTAACTACTACAAGCCAATTTAGAGCAATCTTGGAAAGCTAATAGGTACATAAAATTGGTTAATAATAGAATATAATTGATGACATTTCTTAAAAACGGAATCGGTTAAATTATTTGCCAAACTTTTTTATAAAGGTAAAATGCAGTTTTTGTGCTCCCTAAAACCTGACAACTATCTATATCTCATAGTTTCGGGACAGTCATACATATATGTATCGCTTATTCTTCATCACACCTGCCTGATATTAAAGTGCGCACTTCACTCGGAATTCTCAACTACTTACATATCTATCTGCTGGAACTTGGAACACAACTTTCACTGTATGTCGACAGACTTTAGATAAGATGGTGGTAGCTAGTCAGGCGGACTTAAAACAAGCCCTACCAGTAACCAAATCGCTAGCACTAATAAAGAACCACCTCGTTGACCGGTGCGGTGGTTTAATCTACCAGTTTTAGTAGTATTAATACTAATTTGATAACAATTAACCACTGGTATCCAGACCCCGATGGCGCAGTGGTTAACGCGCCCGGTCTGCGAGTGCTGAGGTTAAGCCACTTTCGCAAAGGCTGGTCATCGGATGGGTGACCAAAAATAAATCATCTCGAGCTCCTCCATGCTTTGGAAGGCACGTAAAGCCGTTGGTCCCGGCTGCATTAGCAGTCGTTAACAATCACCAACCCGCTCGTGCCCCAGCAGTGGGGACTTAAAATGAGCTGATGATGATGATGATGATAATGATGATGATGATCCAGAGCCCTCAGAGTATGCTTTTAGCTTTTAATTTTATTTAGCATAATATATAACATATGGATTTTGTTTCAGTACTTCTCCAGAATACCTCAATGGCAGAATGGCAAAGCGCTCAGCCCGAAAGTCCCTGGTTCAATTCCCTCCCAGGTCGAGCAGTGTGTTTATAATAGAATAGAATTTTTCGGATTTTTCGATGCATAGCCCGGGTTTGCCATTGATTTTAATAATGGAGGCATTTGCCCAGCAGTGGGACAGTTATAGGCTATTCACTTCGCTTTGTTTCAATAAAAAGTTTACATTAATAGTTTAATTAATATTAAGGAATACATATAGTGATGGATGATGCAATGGGGCTGTGTGTTTGATTTAAAGGATTTTTATAGTCGCTTTATGCTTGACTGAATTAAGCTCCTGTTCCGGAAGGTACCTAGGTCCCAGTTATTATCGTACGATGAAGTCTATAAAACCCGACCTGCATTGGGCCGGCAGGTCAAAACTTAATAATATCCAGATTAAATATACTGCTTTTTTAAAAAGTACATGGTTTTAAGAAGTTCTGAAGCTCTAATTCTGTTTATTCTTCAAAAACAATTTTGATCTCACGGTGGCAGTGGTCGACTGTCAATCCTTTTTAAGCGTTATCTTTAATAAGTATTAATGCATATTATCGATTGATAGAATCGGGCTGGACTGCTTTCCAGCGGTACTAATAGAGATAAAGCTTAGGATGGTTGGACAGTGAAACTGTCGACTGCTGTCACTTCGTTGTATAATTTATTTCAAGAGTAAATAGAAAAAGTTTATAGTTGTATATTAATCATTTAATCTGATGTTACACTTACACATACACGTTTTATTTTCTATTTTATCATAATATTCATATTTTGTCTTGAACCACAAATGATAAAATACACTTTCATAACACTACTGTCAAAGTAGTATAATAATTTAGATTTTATATGACAGCTATAAATAAAACTTAAAATTATAAGCATCAATAATCTCGGCAAACCTCTATTGCATCTATAATGCTAACAGTTTAAGTTGAGATATTTAATCCTTGGTTTGGATGTACTTGATGAGGTCAATGACTCTGCTGGAGTATCCGTACTCATTGTCGTACCAGCTGATAAGTTTGACGAAGTTGTCGTTTAGGGAAATTCCAGCAGCAGCATCAAAGATAGAAGAGTGAGTGTCACCAATGAAATCAGAAGACACAACTTGGTCTTCAGTGTATCCGAGGATGCCCTTCAAAGGCCCTTCAGCGGCTTCCTTGACCTTCTGCTTGATGGCATCGTAGGAGGCGGGCTTGCCTAGGCGGACAGTGAGGTCAACGACCGATACGTTGGGGACAGGTACACGGAAGGCCATGCCAGTCAGTTTACCATTGAGAGCAGGGATGACTTTGCCAACAGCCTTTGCAGCGCCAGTTGAAGCAGGAATGATGTTTTGTTGAGCGCCACGGCCGTCACGCCACAGTTTTCCGGAGGGTCCGTCAACAGTCTTCTGGGTTGCGGTTGTGGCATGTACAGTGGTCATCAGACCCTCAACAATCTCGAAGTTATCATGGATGACCTTGGCAAGGGGAGCAAGGCAGTTGGTAGTGCAGGAAGCGTTGGAGATGACCTTGGCAGAAGGATCGTAGGAGTCAAGGTTGACACCAACCACATACATGGGTGCATCAGCACTGGGTGCAGAGATGATTACCTTCTTTGCTCCACCTTCCAAGTGAGCAGACGCTTTGTCAATGGTGGTGAACACACCAGTAGACTCTACTACATATTCAGCTCCAGCCTTGCCCCAGGGAATGGCTTTGGGGTCCCTCTCGGAGAAGACTGCAATTTTGTTACCATTGACAACAAGGTTGCCATCTTGAATCTCAACGGTTCCTTTGAAGCGGCCATGAGTGGAATCATATTGGAACATATAGACCATGTAGTCCAGCCCGATGAAGGGGTCGTTGATGGCAACGACTTGGGCTCCCTTCTCAATGGAAGCACGGAGCACCAGGCGCCCGATGCGGCCGAAACCGTTGATACCGATCTTAGACATTATCTGAAACAATCAAAGCACTGATTAGCAATAATCTATAAGTATAATCAGATTACAGACATTGATTAATCTAAAATTAGTTTTTTAATGAGACTGACATTTACGTAGGCTTTAATATCTAGGAATACTAAGGACAAATAAGAAACTTATTCAAAAATATAGAACACACAAAATGTATTGTATGGTTATATAGTTATTGTAATAAGATATGTAACCATTTTAAAATAAGATAAATATTTATAACATAACAACAATGTGTCTCATAACCCCTTGTGTCTGGTATTTGCGCGCTCAAGCTCTTTAGCAAATGAATTTATTTCTATGCCTCTTTCTAAATACTAAAAATATATTTGTTATGATTTATAACTAGGTAATTACCTATGAGTAGATATTTTTATTTTTCGGGTAATGGAAATTATTTTAAGAATCTGGTATTTAAGTTAAGAAGGTGAAAGGCATGGTAATGAAAATTTTATAATGCTGCCAAAATAAAATAATATCATGCAATATGTAAGGTAGGTAGATACTAGATAGGTACCTTCATTAAAATTAATATAAAAATAGAATGTACCTAATTGCATCTTCTACCTTTAAAATTGATTGTTTCAATACATATTAACTATACAAATTGATAAAAACACCTTAAAAACAATCAGTAATCTATCACATACAAATGATTAATTTTATTGAGTCACGTCACGTAGCACCGCCGCCGCCGCCCGTCCTTTCCAATCATTGTATCATAAGTTGTAATGGGAGTTTCTTATCACTGCTATCTGTTTTGATTTCTTTTATAATAGTTATTTTTAAATATTTACAATATTTTTAACCTTCCTATCACATTGGTAAAGTTACACAAATTGCCGGCACCCGGTGTGTGGAGGTCATGTAGAGGTCGATCATAGTAGCAGTAAATATTTAAAAAAAACTGCGACAGTATTTCGACAATGGAATTGATTAGTTTTAACACAAGCCTCACGAGTTTAAATACGCCGAAAAACCTCTCGTCTGATTAAAATTGCTGCAGAAATACTGAAAAATTCCAATAAGAGTCCGGTACCTACGTAACTCGTCAGGCGAATGTAGATGAATAAAAGTAATTTTAACCCTGATTAATACAAAACTAAGTACACAATGCAGTCAAATTTACATAATGCTAATGAAACAGTCACTTACCAAGAGATTTAAGTTGAAATTCTCAGATAAAACCACTACACGATCGCTCTTCTCAAGATGGAGATCGGAAATGTCATCTAGCTGTGAAGGACGATGTGGAGGATTGACGTAAAGTCTATTAAACGATTAAAAAATTTGTAGAAGTGCCACTTCAATCATTTCTCGAGGATCTAAGTAATAATTACTTCATAAAGGTTTGCATTCAATCTTACTTAATCTATCGTGATGTAATAGTTTTTCTATTTATCGGGTAATTATAACTAACGTTTTAATAGTTTTGTCTTTTTAACAAATTGTGTATTAATTTCATAGGTTCTCAACTTTTTCAAAATATAGTATTGAGCTACTTGGCGGCTAAACTAAGAATGTGAGTCAGTCATTGGCATTCAGGACAGGGAGAGAGAGAGATGAGGAGCTCGATGGCGCAGTGGTTAACGCGCCCGGTCTGCGATTGCTGTGGTTAAGCAACTTTCGCAAAGGCCGGTCATCGGATGGGTGACCAAAAATTTTGCATCTCGAGCTCCTCCGTGCTTCGGAAGACACGTAAAGCCGTTGGTCCCGGCTGTATTAGCAGTCGTTAACAACCACCAATCCGCACTGCGCCCGCGTGGTGGTTTATGGCCCATTCTCCCTGTCCATCCATTAATATTCAACATAATACAAATTTTATAAAATTTAACAAAACCGCAGACATAACTCTTCACTTTCCCGCCAAGAAGTCCATAAATATCTTTTTTTAATGTTAAAAGGAGGCAAACGAGCAGGCGGGTTACCTGATGGAAAGTAATCACCGCCGCCCATGTACGGGTGTGCAACGCAAAACCAAAGTAATCGCAGATGCGTTGCCGGCCTTGAGGGACGAGTTGGATCTTAAGGAGGGAGTAGGAATTGGGAGGGGGGAGGGGTGAGAGATGGGCTTCCGGTACTTTCACTCACCAGACGAAACACAACAGCAACGAGTGCCATAGTTTCACGCTGATATACTGTGAGAGGGTGGTATTACGCCGGGCGAGCCGGCCCATTTCGTGCTGCACTGCAACGCAGCGTGTCTCTAACACTCTGACAGTGTCACTCATTTAGCATCACCCTTGCGACCCTACACGTGGTTACGTGACCTACGGACGTGAGTAACTTTAAAAGTCTTGTAGGTACTTTTCATTTTAAAATCATGTCTGTGGTTGCTTAATCTTTGCCTTTTAATTTATATTGTCATTGGTCCATAGCCAGTGTTGTACCGAATAGTACCCGTCCACTTAAAATACCGGTAATTCTGGCATTTTTATTCATAAAGTGTTTAGGTATAAAAATGTTGCCAAAATTCGCCAAAATACTTTTTTAAACTTCTCATAGTTCTGTGGTTTTTGTGTGTTTAAGCCTAGCGTTCAATGCATGAATCTGTAAATAAATAAAATATATCATGTTTCATCAAAAGCAAAGGAATCTGACTCTTACGCCCTAGTCTTTAGTTTAATTTCTTTATTTAATAATAATCATTACTATTAATAATTGATGATGGAGGGTAGTTTCCTCTACATCTAGGTCGTTTCTATTGTTTACTCATAATAAGACGCGATATGAGATCACTTCAAGCCAAAGATCTCGTTAAATTAATCCTACCGAATCAGTTCGAGTAAAACATTATCGTGTGTGATACTATGCATAATCTTTCTTCTGTGACCGTGCCTACCCTTTAATTAACTATTGCCGACAACGATAGCAGCTGTCCTTCTACTGGGGGCAGTGTTCTTTTTGCGCGGGCATTTCAAAATGTCACTCTTTGACAAATCAATGTTTTATTAATTTTATGCAGGAATAACCATATAAATTATTTAGTTTTATCATCAAGAATGATACAATTAGGAATAAATGGATTCGGGCGCATCGGTCGAGTAATATTGCGAGCTTGTTTACAGAAATCGGACCTTCACGTTTGTACTTAGCTTATCTTTACTGATGATTGTGTAATATTAACGTAAATACGAATGGGTACATACTTAACTAGGTATGTATTAAAAAATATTATTTTACAGATAGCTGCGATCAATGACCCGGCTATAGATGTCGAATATATTTGTTACTTGATTAAGTTTGATTCAATACATGGGAAATTTAGCGGCAGTATTTCTCATACCAAAGATGAAATTATAGTTGATGGTACGAAACATTTTCTTTGTAATGTATTTCTAGCTAAAAAGATTAATTATGTGGAAGCCTATATACGTCGTACCGTTCTTAATAAATTTATTTTATTAGGTTTGTACAGTAAATACGCTATTTATCAATATTTTCACATCAAATAGACTTATTCTCATTTTTTAACGAATATAAGCTTGATTTAATATCGTATAAAGACTGCATCATTCATTTCAGCCCGTAAGCACCCACAGATGGGTATAAGCCTCCCCTTTCACACGCCAACTTAGCCAGTCCCATGCAAGCCTCATCCACTGCCCTCCGGCCCCCGCGATGATATCGTCTGACCATCAGGCAGGTAGTCTGCCTAGAGGCCAATGGCCACTTTTTGGTGCTGAGGTTAAGCACCACTCGCAAAGACCGGTCATCGGATGGGTGACCAAAAATGTATCATCTCGAGCTTCACCGTGCTTTGGAAGGAAGAAACAATTCCCGAGGGTCTCGACAGGGATTCGGGAGGAGGGGCCTACCCACTAAAAACCACTGTACATCGCCTTTACGTGCCGCTAGGATGGCTGGGATCACCGGTTTTCACCCTAGCGGAAACAATTTAGCTTAAATTCTCAACTACTGTGAAAAGAGTTATCTTATCGTAATACAATTTTTTTTGGGAAAAGCATCAAATGAGGTTTTTGTGACTATTCAGGCGGACTAAGAACACACCTAGCCACCACCAAATATACAGTTTTTGAATAAGAGTCCTGTCCTTTATTTTGAGTGGTTCTGTAGGTATACTATTATATATTGTCGATGTACCTATTACCAAATAAGTACCTAATTGCTGTTATAGATAGAAGTATAAAGGTGTTTGGCGAGAAGCTCCCGGCGAACGTACCATGGCAGACCGCTGGAGTGCAGTACGTGCTGGAAACATCTGGAATGTTTACCACGTTGGAAAAGGCGTCGGTATGTCGCACTTGATACTGATCTTAGATAGATAAACAGTTTATTTGATACTTCATCATCATAATCTTTTTCATTGTCTAAATACTGCGATGAAAGTCGATTACGCGATTCTAAGCTAGTCATAAAATGTCTATGTATGTATGTACATTATAATTAGTTCAAGAATGATTATATGTATATAAATAAGTTTGTATAATTGTATATTATATTATTAGTCCCTTAGACTTCTGCTCTTTTCTGCTCATAGCGTTCTTTCTATTACCGTTGGCTAAGACTAATAGACCGTAGTATAACGCGCAATGACTTTCAGACGCGTCGCAAGATGCTCATGCTTTTGGCCGAGGAGTGAGCTGTTTAGTAGGTTTCAAGGTATAAAACAACTTAGAATGACTATTTTAAGGGTCACCTGGCCAGCGAGAGCGTGAGGCGAGTCCTGGTGACGGCACCCAGCGCCGACGTGCCCATGCTTATACTAGGAGTTAACGAAAACAAGGTGAACCCCGGTAATACTCATCCATTTTATTATGTAACTTTATTGTGTGTCATGGGCCAAGTTGGCAACAGATTGAAAGCCAAACACAACACGGAGGCGCCGCGGTAGACCCGAGGAGGAGATGACGATTTAGATATGTTTAACCAAAATTGAACTCAATTAGCTCAGGACCGCAATAAGTGGGAGAAATGGAGGAGGGCCTTTGCCACGCAGCGGGACAGTGAGGGCTAATAATAATAATAGTTAAATATTTTTATATACCAGTTTTGAGGAAATCCGGCTTACGGCCCGCTTAAATCGATTCCGATGAGAACGCCTCAAAATATCTAGTAGGGCATAGGGACAAACTTGCGTGATAGATACCACGCCTTCTAGAAACTTCGAGGATGTTCGATCACTACGGCTTGCGGGACCTTAAAACTAACTTCTAACCTTTTATCAACTGTAACTACAAGCATCAACTTTAATTCATTTACGTTTGGAATCATCATAAGCTCATTTTGAGGTCCCCCACTGCTGGGGCACGAGTCTTTCCTATGGATGGATAGGCAGAACCGGCCATAAACCACCACGCGGGTCCAGTGCGGATAGGTGGTTGTTAACGACTCCTAATGTAGTCGGGACCAACGGCTTAACGTGCCTTCCGAAACACGGAGGATCTTGAGATGATAAGTTTTTGTTCACCCATCCGATGACCGGCCTTTGCAAAAGTTGCTTAACCTTAGGAATCGAAGACCGGACGCGTCAATCACTGCGCAATCGAGCTTCTGAGACGTCTGGAATAAATATACCTAAAGATTTACTCTCCCCTAGAAGTAAACCTCCTTGACTCTTACTGAGTAAGAACCAGAAGGTGAACCTTTCAAGTCACGCCTAACCCTCGACATTGTCTACCACTGGCCACTTTTAAACAAAAGCGACGCAGAGGCTATCTCCTGAGGAATCACGCAGTTAAGCTTCAGGACCCTTGGTCTACTGGAAGAAATCTCTTTTTAGCTATAAGCTTACCTGTACTATTGTAATCCAAAATGACTAAATCCAAATAAAACATATTATTGTGTGCTGTGCTGACTGTCTTCTGGAGCTGATAAATATTCGGTGATGCTATAATTGCAATTTGCAGTTAAGCAGTGGCATCGAAGTAAGCTTGTTTTCAGCTATAATTATTAATAGTTTAATTACTTTAAAAAAAGTTATGCTATTTGGTATGCAGGACAAAAAGTAATATCATGCACTTCGAGCACGCTGTACTGCCTCGCTCCAATAATAAAGGTGCTGGAAGAATGCTATGGCGTATCTGAAGGCTTCGTTACGAGTATTCATGCTATGACGCCCTCACTCAAGCCTATAGATGGACTCTGTCTACGTGGGAAGGTACTTCTATTATGTTTGTTATTGGTGGACTACTTTTTATTCTATTGCATGAAACAAATCAAGTTACGCTTGCGTAGCGCGTTAGTATGGATATATTTTTTTTATAAAAGAAGTTGGCAAACGATAGGCAGGTCACCTGATGGAGAGTAATCACCGCCGCCCATGGATTATCATCGATATTCATGGATATTCATCATCAGCTCAATTTACGTCCCGACTGGACCCCATCAAGGGAGAAAAAAAATGCCCTTACTGAGTTTCTTGCCGGTTCTTCTCAGTACAAGGTATCCCGCTTTGTGTAGACCAGTGGTTCCCAACTGGTGGTCCGCAGACCACAGATGGTCAGTGAGAGCATCGGTAATGGTCCGCGCAACAAAACATCATTGAACTCCACTGAACAATTTTTAAAAAGGCAGTAGGCAGTTTTTTTTTAAATCCTCCTCTGTCACTTACTCTATCTTTTTGCTAATTCCTAAGTCCCAGGGCGGAACAATAATGTATATGGCGTTCCTAGAGGAGTACCACTAGGTGTCGAATGTTTGGCATTAGCATTTTTGGTAGCATGAAGTGTGTGAAGATAACCTGTCACTGGACTTACGCTACAAATACTTTTTAAGTTTTGAATAAAGATTAAATTTATTTTTAAGTACAGTAAGTATATGTGGTCCCCGCTAACAAAAAAAATAGGAAAAGGGTCCATGGTCGGAGAAATGTTGGGAACCACTGGTGTAGACTTATGATCCGATGGCATAGTGACGTTCATAAGTACTATTTGTAGCTTAAACTGAATAAATAATTTTGAACTTTGAACTGCTGGGGCACAAGTCTCCCTTATGGATGGAAACACGACAAAGAGAACGGGCCAGAAACCACCACGCGGGCCCAGTGCGGATTTATGGTTGTTAAAGACTTATGCAGCCGTTGTTGCTTTGTATAAAAATGGATACTACTATAGCATATCATAGTTTATGTTATTTTAATGTTACCTATTTTTTTTTTTCCATTGATTTTCATATTATTATTATTATATATATCTATAGGTATTAATCTATACTAATATTATAAAGAGGAAAGCTTTGTATTTTTGTATCTATGTTTGCAACGAATAAACTCATAAACTACTGGACCGATTAAAAAAGTTCTTTCACCGTTATAATGCTACATAAGCGTGTTAAGTAACATAGGCTATATTAAAAAAAAAAGAAATGCGGTACAAAGTTCGCCGGGTCAGGTAGCATTGATATAAACGATATGAAAAAGACGAAATACGAAAAAGTTCTACGCGCGGGATTCGAACCCGCACCCCATGACATGCCGCATGCCGGGTCAGGTGCACCACTACCTATCGGATATTGATGACGTAGTTGTCGACATTGAATAGGGTTCCTTTGGCTTACAGAGTAAGAGTAGATAGTGTTGATTGATTTTGGCGAGTTGGATAGAGCCAACGAGCCGATAGCATAGTCGATAGTGCACCTGACCCGGCATGTCATGGGATGCGGGTTCAAATCACGCTCAGGGAACTCTTTCAACACTTTGTCTTTTTTCAAATTGTAATTTGCTCGCAAAAAAATTTAAATTTAAATCATATATAACCTTGTTCATATTTAAACGTTATTTAGCACTGGCGTGACCACAGAAGCATCCATCAGAACATCATCCCGGCAACGACGGGAGCGTGCAGAGCGCTCGGTAAAATCTTACCGCGGGTCAAGGATAAGATGTCCGGGCTTGCGTTCCGGGTGCCTATCGTCAACGTCTCTGTGCTGGATCTCACTATACGGTACATTGAAATTATTTATCCAATGTTGAAGCTTTTAACACCATTGGGAGTTGCCGACCTGGACACATTAGTTGTTATGCCTCCGTAGTTTTGCAGAATGTTAAATTGTAGATGTATCACAGCAACGCAGAACACTGCTACTTGACGGCAGAAATAAGAAAAATGGAATGTTTTTCGCTTTTAACATAATAATATAGCTAACTTAATTATTATTTTCACCGCACAGGTTAAATTCAAATACAACATTGCAAGAAATAATTAAAAAGGTTCAGAAAGCCAGTAACGCAACATTAAAAAACATTATAAGAGTATCAAAAGATGACGCAGTGTCTTCAGATTTTATAGGGGAAACGCATTCCTGTATATTGGACGCGGATTCTAGCCTACAGCTGAAGCCCAATTTCTTTAAACTCGTATGTTGGTACGAAAATGAATACTCGTATGCATGTAGAGTCATAGACTCGGTTCATTTCTCCGAAAAAATGTTTCATTCAGAGTTCCAGCTGAAAATCACAGCAAATTCTTTGCTGCAATATCCTAAAAAACAAGATAGTGTTCAGCAGACTGATTGTATTGAAATAGAAGTCATGTGCAGCACATCACAAGATACTGGTTTACAATTTAAGCCACAGCCGCCTATGCTTCTGTTAAAAAAGCCACTATCATCACAACTTTCTGGCAACACCAAACCATTAGTGGACATCAAAGAATCTAAAAAGAGACATGAGCTCCCTAAGATTTGGAACGATGAAAAAGAAAAACCCGGTGCGTGGCAAAACAGAAGTTCCTTTTTCCACAGTTGTGTCGCCATAACACCGCAAAACACAGAGCAGATCGACTGTGAGAAAGCTCAAGAACGATTAGAAATGCTCAAGAAAGAGTTCTCTAAAATGGTAAACATCACAGAGAGTCTTCTTAAAAAATCTTACACAAGCAATTTGCAAATGAGCTCCGCTAATAAAACCAAGAAAGAACCGTCTGTGAAAGATTTAAAAAAAGGTTCGTCTGTCAATAGTAGCGAGATGCACTTCGAAGAACATGAAGGATCTCAGAGTAATCGAATGTTTGGCGATTGCAAATCTGATAGCTGCTCAAATTACAGTAAACCCCTGAGTGACGAAGACAATTGCAGAAAGCTGAGTAGAGTACCGCTGTTTAACATGAGAGCTATAAAACAATCCTTAGAAAGCCATAACCAGAATATACTTCAAAATACTGATAAACACGAAACCAATGTCAATGATATTATCGAATCAAAACAAAATACAAATATTGCTTCACCTAAAGATGAAACAAGCTGTTCAGAAAAGCAAGTAAAGCCAGAAGACCAAGCAAATTCAACTAAACTAAATTCATTAAAAAGTGAGCCTGAACATAACTTAAAAGTAAATTACTTAATAGTGAATAAACATCACCATCAGAGTAGTTTTAGCGAGAAAGATGAAAGGGAAACAGTAGGTATAAAAAATAGGGGCAGAAATACCGATATAAATTTTCCCTCAATTTTCAAAACGAATAGCTCTGTACAAATATCAAAACGACTAATAAGCGAATTGAGCAATACGTGTAGATTTCAAAGTGCAAACAAAAATGAGAATAAATTACAAATGAATGTTGACCATAATATGAATGAGCAAATGAATGTTGACCATAATATGAATGAGCAAATTAATGTTGACCATAATAAGAATGAGAAAATTAATTTTGACAATAATAAGAATGAGCAAATTAATGTTGACCATAATAAGAATGAGCAAGTTAATGTTGACCATAATATTAATAAACAAACTAATTTTGAAAAAGACAGTGCTGGAAATCAAAACTCTTGTAATAAAGATCTTAATACCAAAAACGTAAATATAGGTAATGCTGAAGATACAGATATGCAAGATCTCTCAAGTCCCGATGAAGACGATTTCCCTGAAGCATTATTGGAATTAAACAGATCATCTCCGGAGCGTATTTCCTTACCATCAGATCGCACGTCCAAATGTGGAAGTCCCGATACTACAAGTCTGGCAATGAGCAACGTAGATATGTACAAAATGAAAGAAGACATTTACGACAAACTCGACAGCATCAGCGGAACGGACTCGAATAACTCTTTCCAGATAAACGAGAGAAAGTCACAAGTAATCAACCTTTGCGATTTGACGACTTCAGTTGAGGATTTGGCGCGTTTAGACAAAATATGCAAAATTATCGAAATATCTGATGAGTTGTCCGACAAACTTTTCTCGGCATTAGACAATAAAGAAGATGGGGTTGATATAAGGAAGAAAAAATGGTCGTTTAGGGATTTGTGTGAAAAGATTAAGTTAGACGATTTTTGTGAGAATATATTTGGGAAGGGCAAGGGCAAATCTAGCGTTTGACCGGCAACACATCGAGTGAAAATTGTATTGTATCCGTAGAAAATTTAAACAGTTTCTTTAATAAATTGATCTTTATTGTTTGTTTCCCATTATTTTCATTGAACTATAAAATCATACAAAAGTTAGGCAAAAGTAGTATTCTACAATAAGGCACTTTCAATTCAATATTGCACTTACATATACAACATTAAAAAAAATATCACAGTAAAGTATTAAAAAAAATTATAAAAAAATAGTCCAGCTACGGCAGTTGAATATCTTACTTTCTTGGATGGAAATGTTAGTCTGTAATTTACTTATGGGATTTTGTATTAACATAATTACTACCACTCACGGGCACTCCATTCCATCACTCCAAATTTAATCATATGGCCCCTATTCACTGGCACTACACTTCATCACTCTAAATTTAACCATACTTAGATTACATACAACTTAGATTGCGTGGCATCGCTCCGACCATTGGATCACCAAACATTCCAATATCTATCTCCAATTCGGAGTGATGGAGTGGCGCAAATGGAATGAATGAATTGGGTATTGAATGGGGCCTTAAGGCGTTCCATTTCACCCGTGGTTGTGGTACACTACGTCAGTATTTCTTAAAAGCTTAGAGTTCAGTTCAATGATAGTCCTCGGGAATATGGCGTCGTCTATATCGACGAAATCCGCGATGACAACATTGACAGGCGTCAACTGGTTGTCTTGGCCGAGTGGGGGGCCTGGAGAGAACTCTCTAAGCTTCGGAAGCACTTCGTTTATGACGGGAACGGCGCATTTGTCACGAAGGTTTGAACGCCATCTGAAAAAAAGAGTGGATTTTTAGTACACACGCCCGCACATCAAACTGTAAAATTTCTTCATTAAACTTTGAACTTTATGCATATGGCGTATGGATGAAAATTTATTGAAGAATTTTTACAGTTTTGGATAGGTTGTGCAGGCGTCTGTCTGTACAACATTGCCCCTCCCTCACCTTTGATACGGTCAACTAGGGGAGCGATTTTTTAATGTCACCGGTGATCTCGAATTAGAAGTGACATGAAATAACATGTTTTGCATTATTTTAATTTTGATTATTAAGATACATTGTAATTAATATCATAGCGTAAGAATGAGTCACCGGTTCAAGAATCGCCCCTTGAGCCGAGCCGACCCGAGCCGAACGCCTCAGAGATTCTAGTGAGTTAGAGAAACACGTTTGCGTGATGCCGGTCTCTATATAGTCTCCGGAGATTGTTCGGCTAATTTCACTACCGCTTGAGAAAACATTAGGCGCCATCTTTGAACACGGTTACGCAGTAAGGGCGATAAAAAATAACAGAAACTTCTATAAAAAAAGGCCTCTTCTTTAACATTTCTGTGTTTCTGTGTTTTGTCTCTTTTACTCTACTCCGAAATGAAGTGTACGTGACAGGAACAAAACACGGAATAACTATTCGGAGCTTATCCTTTGTTTATTTATAAGGGGGTATATGTTTTACAAAAACTACTTTGTCATAAGAATTGTAGCTCCTAAACAAGGCACAGTATGTATTTCAGTAATTACACAGTAAATACAGTAAATATTTATAAAAATAATAGTTATTGACCGACTTACAAGGGATTATAGTTAAAATTATAGTGAACAGAGCCCTATAAACGGTTAACTATATTACCTGATCTTAGTGGCCTGCCCAAGTTTTAGTAGCTGGACGAGGGGAGAGGAGATATCCGGGTTCTGGTGTATGTAAATAGCCTATAACTGTCCCGCTGCTGAGCAAAGCCCTCCATCATTGAAATCAAGACTTCACTACAATTTAATGGGTAATGCCTTAATCACCACGATTGCCAAATGCGGATTGGTGATCACAAACCTGGGCTATGCACCGAAAAATCCAAAACACAATTTGCTCGCCCTGGGAGTTGGCCACCGAGGCGGTGTATGCGCAAAGCTTAAAATTAAATGTGGACCGACGATCTGGTGAAGGTCGCAGGTAGCCGCTGGTTGCGAGTAGCACAAACCCGGTCGTTGTGGAGATCCTTGGGGGAGGCTTTTGTCCAGCAGTGGACGTCTTTTGGCTGAAATGATGATGTTGATGATAATGATGATGATGATGATGATGATGAAAAAAGGGGTTAACTAAACTGTTTTTCTTTTAGTTTGCTACTGGGCATTTTCGGTTTTTCAGGGCTTTTTTGGGGGCGGCGAGAAACTTAACTCTTTCAGGCTCAATGGGATGTATATTCCCACCACATTTTGAACTTTATATGATTGAGATAAGATTGAAAATCAAATGAAATATGTGGTTAGCGTTGCTAACCACTGACCCTGAAAGAGTTAAAGAGTTCCTCAATCCGTGTGATACGAAGCACCGTCTGGGGTTTTCTAAAAGGCGTTCCCTTTCGGCATCACGCACTAGTACGTGTCCCCGTGCCCTACTAGATTCTCCGGAAGGTTCGGATCGGATCGAGGACCGGAACAACCCGAGGGCGCCTCTAAAGGCTCGGACCTCGGCTCGGGTTGACCGGGCCGTGGTGGTGGGGAGAAGTGCCCAGGTACGTGTCTGTACCTGGCATAGAGCGCGTGTGAACCGACTCGTCGTACCCTTGTTCTACGTGTACGGTGTCTTGGGCCTAAACTATTCGTGTATTAGTGTATTCTGTTAATGTGTAGTGGCATTTAGAGGATCGGTCGGGGTAACTAACCTGAAGACGATGAACTGCGGCGTGGGCGTGAGCACGGCCTGGTGCACGAACCCCATGCCGGGGTGCCGCTTGACGGCCGCCAGGAACCCTAGCAGCCCCGCCACCCGCTCCTGGCGCGGCCACGGCGACGGCAGCGACTGCGGCTGCCAGAACTCGCCCGACGCGTACACCGACTGGTGGCGGTACACCACCACCACCTACGCACACATACGATAATGATTAAAAAAATAATGTAGTAATGTCGCATTCTATACAACTAAACGCATGAAAACTTTTTGCGAGCAAATACGTAGTTACGTTTATAGTAGGAGAAAATAGATTTACGCTAAAAATCTTAATTTTTGATTACTGTTCGTAACAAATGAACTTACAGGAAAAAGGTACAAACTATAGAAATATCTATACCGAGTTTCGCTTTAAACGGATTTGTCAAACTGATAAAAAATGTGTGCAAGATAAATACAGAGCTTAGCATTTCAAATTAGTTCTGAATGCTAATAAAACTAACAGCAAGTATTTCGAAGCTTCAGGATATGGTTAAAAGCATATATTATTTTCGAAGCTTCACATTTTAAATTTTAGCCAGGAAACATGTCTAAAGTCACCTCGTATACATGTTTTCTCCTTACCCTTCGCCTTAATAAAAAAATTTTAGTAAACAATATGGGGTGCTTACTTGTTGTTTCAATCTACTGAGAGTGTTGAGGGTGATGCTGCGCAGGTCTATCTGCCGCGGCACGAGTCTCTGGCGGAACATGTTGAGCAGGAACCGCATCAGCCGCTGGTGGTCTTCTGGGGTGAAGTCGTAGAAGTGTTGGAAGTCTAATATTACAACCTGCAACCGGCAGTTTTGTAAGATTTTACTATTTTTACTTCCTTACATTTTGTCTTTTTTATTCACTTTTTTCTTTAGCCTATACTCCTAAAAGTTTTTTTGCTTTATTTTTATATTTAAAAGTACCTACTTATCAACAACAAGGTTTTAAATGCTTTTAAAAACTATAACTGCTTTACCACAAAACTATGGCTAAAAACAGATGCTGTCACTTTTTAGCTAATACTTTTAGACAGAGACACAATATTTTAAACACATATTTAATTGATTAATTTTAAACACTGTTTTGTAGTAAGAGGGTTAATATTTTCAGCACTCCTTCCTACTTTTGGCATCTTCTGTTCAGCCTATATGATAGGCCTACTCAGCAGTGGGCATCTTCTCTTCAGCCTATAGGCTGAAGAGAAGATGCCCACTGCTGAGTTTAGGCCTCCTCATATGCACGCCATCTTGTATTGGCATACTATATAGTTTTGGCATACTAAAACAAATAAAAGAGCTAACTGATTTACCTCTCCTGGGTGTGAATCCACAAATTCTTTGACTTGATTCAAAGGCTCTGTAATTTCATTTGCATATAAGCCATGAGTAAAGAAGATGTTGCTTACGCCTTTTTTGGTTGCAAGCCTCAGGTCCAGATACCTGGAAAGTTATATTTTTATTTTATTTTATACCATACAGTGTTATGTTGATGATTTTCATAAGACAATATAGCTAATATTTTTATGTATAATAATCACTTTTTTACATCTCAACCTTGATTGATGTTGATTATTTATATTGTTCTAGTAAGTAATAATTATTATCTTAAATATTAAAGATTAATTCAAATGGACTTTTTTAGTGTTTTAATCATTTTTACAACAAAGCAAGTGGCACATTATTTATACATACAATCAATCTTAGTATATTTTAGGCAATATTTTGAATTGTTTGCTAATCAATCTCTTTAGTATTATTTTAATAAACAGTTATATAAAAGCCTTCTCTAAACAAGATGATTTACTAAAGAATGAAAAATATTTAGAATAAGCAATATTATTATTAGAGAAAATGTGGTTAATGTAGCTGTATTTATTGAGACATTTAGTTATTATAATAGAGACAATATGAAATATGCTTAATTTTCTAAAATTGGAACATAAAGTACTAGTGAGACAAGCAAGTGTTACTATAATGATGTTAGAAAATACCTAATGCCTATGAGTAGTTGCTGCGTGGTATCTAGGGCCTGTGTTACAGTCCAACGTATGAGCGTACCTCGGAAAAGAGGGTACAGTCTGTGGAGAATGGGCTCTGCGTCAGGTGCAAGCTCACTTGACCTACTGATGCCATATGTCATTGAATCATGACTCCCTGAAATTATTTGTAATTAATTTAGTATGAATATAGTCATCAATGACAATAAAGCTCGATGGCACAGTGGTTAATGCGTCTGGTCTGCAATAGCTACAGTTAAGCAACTTTTGCAAAGGTTGGTCATCCGATGGGTGACTAAAATTTATCATCTCAAGTACGTAAACACAGTACACATAAAGCCATTGGTCCCGGCTGCGTTAGCAGTTGCTATCCATTCATAAAAAAGGCTCGTGCCCCAGCAGTGGGGACATAAAATGAGCTGATGATGATGATGATGATAAATGAAAAATCTATAACATACCAGTAACATTTCTGTGTTTTCAGCTACTGTATAACATTATTTCTTTTTTTGGGTTATAGGCCATGTGACTTCAAGTACATCTCTCATTCTAAACTTTTAAAGAATATTGTCTTAACTATAAAATTTGAATGAGAGCACTTCCATTTAGAAAGGAAACATATATTTTAAATGAAATTGAAATACAAATATTTTTTTGGATTAGCACCAGAAACACAATCATTTATTTATAGATTAGAATTCTATGGCAATATTTCACAAAACTTCAATGAAAATGTATGCATGTGCCAATATTATTTATGAACTCATTGCCGATAAAACAAGTATAGTACTATAATTAATAGTGTAGCAGACACAGCCACTTGGATTAATGTGAGTAAAACCAAATTTATTAACTTTATTTTTTAGGTTGTCTATTATTCCTTAAATTAAATGACTAACAATAAAGTTTTAATATAACTCACCAGGAATAGCTAAATAAATTAATGGAACGTCCTTCAGTTGATCTGGTAAATTTCCCATCCAATATTCTAAGTTAATGATCTGGGTGGAGGTTTCTTCGGTCATTATTATAGCTACTGTAAAAACAATGTAATATTAAACTTCTGATAATTGGATTGAAATAAAACTTAAAGCTTTCCCATTGATTTACCTCGCTAATATCTCAACTGAGCTTGTTTCTAAGTCTTTGTGTACGAGGTAAAGTAAAATCCATCACGTCATCTAATTACTATAATTTTAACATACTTTGGCCCTTTAAATAGCCGTTTGCTGTAGGTCCTACCAGCCTTCATATTTGTATAGGTTACAATAAAATATAAGCCCATTTTCTGTGAGAAATTTAATAAATTCAAGTTGATTAAAATCGATGCACTTTTGGTTTTGAACAAATTAGACGATAATTTTAGATCAACAGCGGAAATGCATCAAAGACATCCTTTTTTGTTACCTTTCTAAATAAGACGGCTAATAATATCGTTGCCAATGCCATACTTCATGTCAACAAATAAACGTCAATGTCATGGTAATTTGGCATTAGTTAAAGCGTTTTGTTGATGTACACACAAACGTTTCATTATTCTACTTTAAACGATATTATTTTATTGCAATGGGGTTTCACTGAACAGTTTATAAAAACACAGGCTATAATAAATATTAGCTTATTATTTTGTAAAGTTAAAATTAATTATGGTAGAGAAATGTTAAACAATAACAGTAGGTACTTACTACCTACTCGTAGTCCCTTTTGGTCTTAGAGCATTAAACCACTTTTGGTACGTCACCAATGATATTATAAACTACTAGCTGTCCCGGGCGGACTTCGTATTGCCATAGTAGAATGAAACAAGTAAGTCAACTCGGCCCCCGAGCAAGCGATAATCACCTAAACTTGTAGGGCTGTCGCTTTTAATTAGAATGAGGTAGGTATCTACATATAATATAAGAACATACTTAGAAATATGAATTCATGGATTTCAGAGAACCCACGATCTACCTAAACGTAGTTTGTCAACTGTACAACACAACAACTTACAATAGGTAAGTAGATACGGTCAACAGCACATCACGGTAAACACTTGCAGTTCGATATTAGTACTTATGCCCACAACATAAGAGCGGTACAAAGTCCAAAGTGTTTCGTCTGACTGTTCCTAATTAGTCCCTTGTTTTCGCGGTAGGGTGTACCGTGTAATCTAATAAATTAAACTTACAAATCCGTAGGTACATGTATTTACCTCTCTAATCCACGAAATCTGGAGCAGAACTTAACTCTTTCGGTAGTAAATAACTGACACAAAATTGTGTAATTAGGTTAGGCAGGAGGTACTCACTCACCGTTCTTGTTCGGTAGGTAAAGTAAAGAAAGAAAATTCTAAATGGCCAAGCTGCTATTAAGACATCCATAAACACTGCAATATTTCTTGTTTTTTTTTGTAACCATCGTTGACCTTGACTTACGTTTAACAATTTACAATCTACGTGAGAGCGGCAGCGGCGCTGGCACAGCGACGAAATACGCAGGCGCGCGCGGCATTATGTACGGCTCAGCCGCGACTGGCGCATCATTAGCATCTATAAACTTTGTCAGTGTGTGCGTGCGACGATGCGTACGGACGGGTTGGCTCGACTGCGCTCACATACAAGCCGCGCTCGGTGCGTATGTATGAAGATGACCTACTTGTTTCATTCTACTATGGTATTGCTTTGACAGTTTCTATGTCAACAATACAAACAAATCGTTTCTATAACAACAAAAAACAAATCGTGGAACATTTTGTATTGGAAAATTTAATTGTAAAAAAAAATGTTTGGGGTGGACCACCCTTATCACTTAGGGGTATGAAAAATAGATTACGACCGATTGTCAGACCTACCGAATATACATATAAAATTTCATAAAAATCGATCGAGCCGTTTCGGAGGAGTATGGCAACTAATATGTGACACGAGCATTTTATATATATCTACTACCCCGGACCCGGCAAACGTTGTTTTGCAAATTATTTCTAGGGAATTTGTAGGGTAGAAAAAAATAACTAACTTATTTTAAATTTATTATAATTTAATTATTATAATTTATGGAGCTCGGTGGCGCAGTGGTTAACGCGCCCGGTCTGCGAGTGCTGGCAACTTTCGCAAAGGCCGGTCATCGGATGGGTGACCAAAAATGTATCATCTCGAGCTCTTCCGTGCTTCGGAAGGCACGTATAACCGTTGGTCACGCTTGTATTAGCAGTCTTTAACAACCACCAATGGCTGGGCCCGCGTGGTGGTTTAAAAGCCCGTTCTCCCTATCCATCCATAGGGAAGGCTCGTGCCCCAGCAGTGGGGACATAAAATGAGCTGATGATGATTTATTTATTTATTTATTTATTATTATTAGTTACACGGGATGGACCCAATTACATAACTAACATACAGAATATAAAAAAAACAATATCATCATTATTATTATTACATTAAACACTAAATTATTAATTGATAATAATTTATTCCTATATATATCATTAATTACGACAATAACACTAACAAACAATATCAATCCATTAATGCTACAGTGTGTACAATATTTTTTGTTAGCCCATCTTAACTGGACGGTTTGCCCACTTGAGAGCATGCCACGTATAGTGTGAAAAACATGGTATGCTCAAATCTAAGCCACAAAGAGACATCGTTTGACCTTGGGACTTATTGATAGTCATTCCTACTCCGTGATGTTTACTGGATGAGAAGTGACACCGGTAGACGCCTGGCACACACACACAATAAGTTAGTTTTTTTTCTACCCTACAAATTCTCTAGAAATAATTTGCAAAACAACGTTTGCCGGGTCAGCTATGCGGTTGTCACTTTAATTTTGTACTCAATATAGATAATGTACTTTTAAATTATTTTGGATTGATTATTAGAATTGATCAGTGGTTCGGCTGGTTTCAGCGCCGCAAACTCTGTAAGACCATATCTTGGGGCATCCATACCGAAGTTACGTGATATTGTGCTACGTTACAATAAAAAGTGTCGCGGGTAGGGTTGCCATCTCTAAAATTTGGTAACCAGGACAAGACGCGTGAAAACCCCGTATTTTAGAACGAATTGATTCGAGTCCCATCAGTCATCACTAGTGCAGTGCCAGTGTCGGTTCGCCGGTTGTTTACACCACCGTCGGTCGCTGAGCGACGCGGCGGCCCAAGATTAAATTTTTTTAAACCCGGGCTACAATATGAAACCCCGCCCGGACGCCTTCTAAACTAGGACAAATCCGGGGAAACTCGGACGGATGGCAACACTAGTCGTGGGCAACGTCCAATTATAAGAAGTTACTACTAGGACTAGACTAGAAGTAGGTGTAATAATGTTATCAAATGCAAAACGTTGCTCCACAAATATAAACTGCGGTGTGGATGCACTATATATTAGCTGCGTTTGATAAGAGGTTTATTTTAAGTTGTAAAGTATAGTTAGTAAATTCATAATAATATTTAATTGCAGGGCAAAGACCATTAAAACCAACTATCGCTGCTATTGCCTTATCACTACGCTTTTGCCAAATGTGGGTTAGTAATTACAAACTACAGGGTGTGCATCGAAAAATCCCAAATGAACTTAGCCGGTCTTGGGAATTGAACCCAGAGCCTTTGGGTATTGGCCCGAACGCTTTGCCACTGGGCCACTAAGGCGACTTCTATTAAAAGTATTGATGTTGCAAAGCGCCGCGCTGTTTTAGTAGAACGAACAAAATAGTAAGTGTCTTGCTTGAGTCACTGTTTAAATATTTTTTCGTCGATTGCTTTGCGTCCTAAAATACGCGGTAGTTTTCAAAAGCCATGGTAAGTACTTACTGGGAAAACTTGTTTAATAAAGTCTACTATATTTTATAAATGATCAAATATTTTTTAACGCAAATTTTGTTGAGAACAAATTGTAAAAACACAAATGTTGAAAAAATTTCCACGAGCAGGATTTGAACCTGCACCCTTCTGACATTCCTGTGCTCTTCCAATTGAGCTATCGTGGTTCTAACCAGCCCGCCGAAATTATTCAACACTTTTTTTTGGGCGCCTTTGGCTTTCAAAGTAGAAATTTTTTCAACATTTGTGTTTCTACTATATTTTTCCAATTTTTTCAAAGCAATGAGCCAACTTTAAGGCGAAGGGTAAGGCACACTAGCGCCAACAAATGATCATTTGACAATTACTAACGGACCGAATCTTTTTTTAAACATTGCGTCCGTCCGATAACAGGAAGGCATCCATAGTATTTATTTAATAATTGTGCACTACTTTTTGTTGCGTGGTTTATTCACAAAACGGGCTATCGCATTTATTCACATACAATGGCCACTTTTGGTGTTAGCGAATGAATACAAAAACAAACCTAAAGTAGTGCACAATTATTAAATAATAGATGTTTGCCTAGTGTCGGAAGGTCCGCAATGTGTGAAAAAAATTCAGTTTAGCAGTTATCAAATTAAATCCATTAGCGGCGCTAGTGTGCCTTACCCTTCGCCTTAATGAAACTTTAAAACTTTCGTTTAGGAATTTTATTTATTTTTTCTATGGAAGATTACAAATCTTATAAATACAGTAGACTGAACGTTTTTTTTAAAAATCATTTCTATCAGTTACCTACATAACTATTGAGATCTTTGTACTTTCCATAAACATGAAGTAAAAGTAAATATTTACATTTTATCAAATAAGTATCTGCATAGTGTGCATGGCTGTAGACGGCTCAAGAAACTTACCTACTTAGGTACTTACACACGAAAAATAACTGCAAAATAACTAACAGTTAATGTTATCAGCTGGTATGCAGCAGCAATGTTGTTTTTTATTTCGCTAACTAACTTTGCAGTCGTGAATAACTCAAAAAGTATTTGAAGTATGTAAAAATTGTGCATATTAAGTGAAAGTTAGTGTAAAGTAAGTAAAATTATCTTTTGTTTTATTTTACACACTCATATCTGAATAGATTCAATGCTCCATACATAATCTATACTAATATTATAAAGCGGAAACCTTTGTATTTTTGTATGTATGTATGTATGTATACATACATACATACATGTTTGCAACGAATAAACTCAAAAATTACTGGACCGATTTATAAAATTCTTTCACCATTAGAATGCTATATTAGCGCTGAGTAACATAGGCTGTATTAAAAAAAATATAAATTAAATAAAATACTAAAAACGACAATTTAATTTCCCAATACAAAATAATTTGTTTGTTTTGTATATTTAACTTAAAAGTATATTTAACATATATATTTAACTCAATGATGGAAACTGTCAAAGCGCTAAGCGGTACAAAGTCCGCCGGGTCAGCTAGTAGGTATGCCACAGAGTAAATATACCCCACTCATGTGGGTATGCTATATTCCGAAAGACCAGGGGGACTTTTAGTAACTTATAAAAAATAAATAAAAAAAATAAAAAAAACTTATTTAAAACCTTCTTCAAAAAAATTGGACTGTTTATAACATAGTATGTGTAGTATGTGTTTTATTAAACTAAAAATTAAAATTCTCCTCGCACTACACACACTGATTTTGATTGAGAAACTGCTGACGCATTGCCGTAGCTGTTAGTAGGTATGTGGTAAAAAACTTAAATAAAGTAAACAAAAAGTGCAATGACTAACAAGTAGAGGTATTCCTCGAAGCCGCTCCCAATTTGGAGCGCTCCCAACGAAGCGCCCCAAAAGTATTCCACGAAGCGCTCCTTTTAATAACAGCTAATAAAAGGAGCGCTTCACAATTAAAAATAGTTATTCTGATCACGTATCCACAGACAGTATCGTGATTCAAAAATACCAGAACTTTTGTGAATATATTTAATTTTGGATTGTTTCCCCATACATGCGAAAACAAATTTATTTTTGCCTTGACGTCAGCCCTGTTAGGAAAGTAAATTTTTTTCACATTATAAACACTATACTTACTTAATTGATAAAAAAAATTAACGAAATTTTAAACACTGACAGTGTATGACAGGAACCAGTGACCGACATTTATGTTATTTTCTGGCGAAGAAAACTGTTTCGAATACTAGGCTTAAAGTGTCGAACACTGGTGCGGGTAGTGGCATCAGTGCTCGACACTTACGAATATTTAATAATATAATATATATATATATATTTAAGAATATGTAATAATAATAATATATAATTATTTAAAGTTAGATTTTCTTAAAAAAAATAATCAATTCGAGTTTATCACAGCTCTAAATTAATAACAAACATTTTTAGTATTAAGGAACTAATGGGAGCTGATTAAATCTGTCCTATAGTATACAATCCACGAAAAAAATTATCTATTAAATAAAGTACAAAAACTTTTCAAAATTTCTATCAATTACGATACTACTTATGTCTACTTTTCAACAATTTTGCTAAACAAAAGAAAATGCCATACCAATAAAAAACAATTGAAGTCCAAAGCGCATTGTTTTCGACACAGGATAAGTAGGTAGTACACGTTTGGATGTTCACTGCTCTTCTTCCACTACCCACTGAACTTGACACTTCACCGTTGTAAGCAACCGTTACTCAAGTATTCGTACGAGTGCAAATTGACCACTATCAAGTCTCCTTCGGTAGCGTATGAGCGCTCATGCGATAGGTAAACTAATGAAGTTATCATACAGGCCGAGCTAAGTTTAATCTCGCGTAAGCACGTAGTTATATGCAAAAAAGGAGCATAAGATCGATTGCTTTGTTTCAAATCTTGGAGTCGACTGCTTAGCTGGATTGGGTGAAAGGTGAATAAAGCTTCTGGTTTTTTTGCCGCTGGTGACACTTAATGCGTTAATTTTATAGTTAACCTTGATTTTTTGTCGAGTTTCCCATAACTTGAACTCGTTTTGTAAGAAAAACTGATGTAGGTACGTAGGTACTTACTTTTTGTTGTTTTTAAAATAAAAAGTCTAACTTTAGAACCGACCTAACATTGTTTTGTTTGAAAGACAAGGAAAATAATAAAGATAAACCTTACTGACACACAATAATTATATACTTGGTGGGCACTTATGCAATGTTATATAGGGTACCGCCATCTAAAATATTACCTACACCTTATTTATGCAATATTTACATACATATTCAAGTACATATTTATATTTGTTTGTTTCCCAAACAAATAGAAAATAAAATAAAAAAATAATATAAAATGGATACAGCAAATTACTTTGTAACTAAGGAAACATATGGAGATATATGGCAGAAGGAAACTCACAAAGTATTTGGGAATACAGAGTTGAAAAGCAATAACGGAAGAAAAATAAAATATCTATCATTTAAGTAGGTATGACTACAATCTTCTAGGTAGGTTATGAACTAGAACCTTTAATAATTTCTTCATTTACAATAATTATAACATCATCGACATAGGGTTGCGTCGCATTAAGTATACTATACCTAGTTACCTACGTGACAATAATATTATCATGAATGAAGTGTCAGACAAAGGTATTAAACGTACAAAACCGCGTACTGTTAATCAAAGCTTACAATATCAATTGACTTGTTACTCATTCAATACCACCATCTAAGGCTGAAAGATACCACAGCTTATGACGGTTTAAATCTATTTAAACTTGTTAAAGAATGTAGCGATATTAGAATTGTAGATACACGCACCACGCAATGACGAGAGAATCAAGTGCTCGTTATATTAATTACTCGGTCCTATCGTTCTTCGTCTATGATTAAGGTCATTAAAGATCCTGTGTATGTACTCCTATAAAGTCGATATTCATAAGTCACAAGATATGCCTAACTCATGAGGTACTGCACAAGCTGATTACTCTCCGCCAGTAAAAGTGCTAGGATGTAAACACCGGTGTTTGCGTCCTTTTACCCATAAGTATGACAAATTGGCAACCTAAGCAGGCGTTTAAACACAATGTAGATACGCTAAACTAAATAAAACTCAGCGAAATGTTACATAAAATTAAGGCGAGTCAAACCGTAAGTATAAGTACTTTAATGTTTTTTCAATGTGCAGTGTTCACAACAATATATATTGATTCATGATAATATTGATGTTCTTTTGTCCTAGTTTGGAGTTCCCCCCGCTCGATCCTCTAAATGCCACTATACATTCACAGAATACACTAAACATGCACACTAGTTTAGGCCCAACACACCGTACTCGTATAACAAGGGAACCGGCTCGTCGTAGAGCCGGTTCACACGCGCTCTATACCAGGTACAGACAATTGTACCTGATGATCTAGAATTAAAAGCTATAATAAAGATATATAAATTTGCGTTTATAGACGAGTTAAACATTATTATTTTAGCATGACGTTTCTATAAACCTTTGCAAATTTTTTACCGGACATACCGGGAGATGGTCCCAGGTACATTAAATTTTTTTTACTGGAATAATCTAACCTATCCATAAACTGCATGTAAAATAAACGCAAGTAGAAATCTAAAGTGTTATTTTACAATAACTATATGGAGATCAGTGAAGTATAATAACATATAATTTTTTTTTGAGAGAGTTTGCTGTTTGCCTCAAACGGCATTTTCAGCTTCACCGGGCTTTTTTGGGGGCGGCGAGAAACTGAAAGGGTTCCTCAAGCCGTGTGAAACGAATCACCTTCGGAGGTTTTCTAGAGGGAACGGCATCGCGCACTAAGGCGTGTCCCCGTGCCCTACTAGATACTCCGAAGAGTTTGGATCGGATCGGGAAGCGGAACAACCCGAGGGCGCCTCTAAAGGCTCGGACCTCGGCTCGGGTTGACCGGGCCTTGGTGGTGGAGAGAAGCGCCCAGGTACTTACGTGTCTGTACCTGGTATAGAGCGCGTGTGAACCGGTTCGTCGTACCCTTGTTCTACGAGTACGGTGTCTTGGGGCTAAACTAACTAGTCTGGCCATAAATACTGTTACATAACAACATTTCTTTTTTTTAAACTTTTTAATTATTTTGAATTTAAAACGCGTTTATTATTTCAAAAACTGCTTTCGATTTCGCGCCATTTCACATATTTTTTCGTGTTCATTATCAAATTACAATATGGAATGGGGTGTTCAAGAAAATAGGATTGCAGTGATCGCCTTGCACAAAGTGGGTATGGAGCCGTCGGTCATATTCCAGACACTTCAAAAGCTTGGTACCGTCGTATGTTCGTATATCGTGCTATCAACAGATACAACAACAATTCCTCTGTCGAAGACCATAAAAGATCGGGGCGGCCGCGTGCTGTTAGAAACTACAAAGCCTGTTAATGCTGTTTAAGCCAGAATTCGTCGAAATCCCATTAGGAAGCAAAAAATCTTATCGCGAGAAATGAAGATTCCCGCTAGGACTCTGTCGCATATTATAAAACAAGACCTGAAGCTTGGTGCTTATCGTCGATATACAGGACATGGCCTAAATCAATCTGATCGAAACGCAGGTGAAGGGCACAGAAATATCCTCTTTACCGATTTAAAAATTCACGATTGAAAAGCACTACAATAAACAAAATGTTAAAGTGTAAGTTCACAGTTCTAAAGAAGTTGGTGGGTGTCTTATCAAGGCGTCACAAAGCTACATTTTTGTGAAAAAGGAGTGAAAACTTCAGCCAAAGTGTATCAAGAGACAGTCTTGGATCGTGTTGTGAAACCTCTCAGCAATACACTTTTTAAAAATGTACCGTGTTACATATAATCAGATTACGAGAATCCGTAGAAGAATGCAGAGAGAATCTATATTATCTTAGATCAGTAGAGAACTGAGTTATTAGTTGCAGAGTAACTACTATAATGAATGCATTTTTATACTTTTGCATAATTTGTGCTGGATGAAAAACAAATTTGCTGAAGCATTTTACTGATCACTTGCGTTGCGACAGTGAGGAGCCTTAACAACGACATGTATCCTGCGCCTGCACAAAAATAATTATATTTTTTGGTTACTGGTGTTGTTGGAAAATCGAGACATAATGTAAAGTTTTTTTTAATTTCACCATTTCTTTATCAAAAATATAGAAAGAAGGAACCTGAAACAAATCTGATGTGTTTATTTTCGATGTAAATATAACGTCGTCATTTAAAAATAATAATAAAATATTGATTATGGTTAAGTATAATTTTGTTGGGAACAAATTACATTTTTTTTTATGTTAACGGGTAAGCACAGTGACTTGATCTCACCTGATATTAAGTGATGATAAGGCCAATGATGGAAGCGCACTTCACCCGGGATCCTCAACTAGTGAGTCACTGGCTATCTTATCTCTAGCTGCCGGAACACAACAATGCTACAAACATTGATATTATATTTAGATAAGATGGTGGTAGCTAGCCAGGCGGACAAACAAGCCATACCACCAACCAAACCGAGTACACAAACATGTACCTCCCGCTGGGAATCGAACCCGGGACCTCTGGGTCTAAACCGGTGGTCTTAGTCATTTGAAAAAGTGTTGAATAAATATAAATTGTACATAATTTATAACCGTGAATGTTTAACACAGCAATTGTTACTCTCGATATGACGTAATGCGTGCGTGTATGTACGCATCGCCTCTTTGTTTGTATGCATCTCTAACCCCATTTTCGTTCTAGTTCAAGGTACTTATTTTCATTGCAGCGTAAACACATGAATAAATATCCTAACAGAAACCAAGTTGCCTATAAGCGGCCCGCTCTGTATGTAAGTAAGTACACTCACACAAAGTGCGGCCGATGTTCGCGAGACTTCTCACCAACGGGTTCACTGACGCGCCGCGCCCGCCGCCGCCGGGGCTAAAAACTCTTGCGCCCGGCTGAGTTGCGTTGCGGTATGACTGACAGGGCCGCACGTCGTCGGTCGTCGCGCGCATTAAACGAGATTCAGGAAGTTATTCGAGTGATTTGGTTGACAAATTTGGAATTTTACTATTTCAGTGTTTCAATTATTTATATAATATCGACTAAGGGAAATTAAGGTTCAAAAAAAGTTATCGTTTTACATGCCATGCGAATGTTTTCCGATCAATTATTTAAGGAAACTGTATATTAGATTCAGAATGTACCACACGTTAAAAAGAAATAATAAATACTTGAAGAAAAATAATGAAAATAAATTATTTAGGGTTAGCCATTTATAAACTAATTTAACTTTAGTATTTGTCAAATTACACTAAACCTTATTTTATACCTTTCGAAATACTACGTTTTAATATGTACTTACCTTATTTTATTTTTCCTCCCTAATTTTTTTAAGGTGCAACAGGTGTCAGCCCTATCCGAATAGGTATAAATTTTGCGCATTGTTAGAAAGCTTGGACTCTGTAGGGATATTTACTCATGAGGCGTAAATTTTAATTCGTGACCTTTTTATTGATCATGGTCGAATCATCACGAAAATGTACTTCTGTAACAATTGTAAATCGTCTTCAGCTCAGAAACATACATTTTTATATGAATCTTTGACCTCATTTATTTATTTATTTACTTAAGTGCAACCAACAACATAAAAAACGCTGTTTACTTTTATAATATATAGGGTACACATTGGTTACATTTTAAAACGCTGTCATTACATAAAGGTTGCCACGAACGTGCACAAATTTTGAAAGCACGGATTCATTGCTTATTGCTATATAAAGTATATATTGTATCTTTCAAGACTGCTTCTTCATGAATATAAACTTTTACTAGGTATTACAAATCACACACTCCTTCGTGCGCACAAAATGCACAACAGGCACGAAGTTTTCGACCAAAAGATGTCTTTCCATAGTAAAACGTAGACGCGTTTAGATTATACACTTAGATTAAGAACATGTTTTTTAAAATATAATATGGCTGTGTCACGTCATTCCATGTTTTCTACGCGAACGGATTGGGAATGGTGGATATTACTCGTAGTATCTCAAAGGCGAAACGCTGAGATAACCCCGCTATCCATCACTTGTTTTATACGGTCTGTGTTTATTTATACAAATAAGGGTCGATTTTTTAATTGACGGATAAAACTTATTCGTTTGATAAATTATTAGATAACCATTTTTTAAATGTATTGTCATAACATGACTTTTCTTTTTAAACTGGTGACATTTAAGCTCGTTTGCGTAATACTTTATCAGAAGGATAAGTTTTATCCGATGATTGAAAAATCAGCCCTTAGACTATTAAACGCGTTTTTCTTTTTGTATATACCGTTTGCTAAAGTCTTTATCTTTTATCTTTATCTTTATCGTTTATTAAAGTCTTTGTCTTTCTTTACCGTTTACCGTTTACTAAAGTTTATATATACCGTTCACTAAAGTCCAGAAACGGCAAAGTCTTTCAGCAAGAAACAACTAGGTACATTGTTTTATAGGTTTTATTTATCTTTAGTTATGAAAGTTATCTTCGTTTTGTTTTTGCTTTATTTTTTTCTTTAATGTTGTAAGTTATGTTATGTTTTATTACTGTGAATTGCTTAGTGATAATAAAATACTAAAAAATTAAACAAAAAACTATATTGTCAATATGCGTGAATAATACTAGATAACACGATGTTATATTGTTACAATATGCCCCTAACGTGCTCTAACATATCGCTAAGTAATATTATTGTCAAGTTACGAAAATTTTACAATATTGTAAGGCAATAAAGTTTACTGTTAAGCTGTTATCAGATACAATTTGTACGTCTACAAAAAGTAAAGTATTTGAGTCGTTTGTTCGTTCCATTATCAACAAAACTTACTATACTTTCTGGACTACACATTGCAGATGCCTCATTTCCGTTGCATATCCTGAATTGGGCGCAGTGACTACCTGCGCATGGTGCATTCATCGCACTGCATTATTGCACTTGTTAGCACACTTGGCAGGACAAGCGTCGGTGCCAGACAGGGTGCCCGGAATACTCCTACGCGCAGCGCGCCGCTTACGACGCTAGCCGACCGAGAATCGATGTCACCCGACGGCGGCGTGCCTGCTGGCCGACTCCCTACCACATTATCTCGCTTTCGCCACGCCACAACCACACGCGACTCCAACTGAAAACAGTACACGTTACCTCTCCCGTCCAGCACGACTATTCCGGTGCACCGCGTAAACAAACCTCCAAACCCTAAAAGAAACCAAATTTACAACAACACAGTTTTCATTCGCAATGAAAATGAGCAAAATAAGATCGGGAGTGAAGTAAACAAACATACATTGCCGTTGGACTTGCATCTGCACGTAGGAGGACCAAACCAAAGTGTATAACTACTGTGTGATATTCCCAGTGCGATGTTGGGGGAAAGTGTTGATTAACAAGTTGACTTTGCACGTTACCTGGGACTTATTGCGAATGTGTATTGAAACGTTCATCGCTATCCACGGGCGCACTGCTATGCGCCACGATTTGGTGCATTTTATAAGACACACATCCTCTGATCACTACTGCGAAGGAAGAATTTAGTATTTCTGGTAGGTAAGTGTTTACTCCATACAACTATAAAACAAAAATGGACGAAATACTATACTAAAACTCATCGCCAATATCAACAGTGTTAGACATAATAACTTAACATGTGTTGAAAATGTGAATTCCAATAAATATGCTGCAATATGCTTGAATAACAAATTGAACAATCTAGAAGTGGTAGGTACTATGCAGGTTTGATGGCCACTTTGGTCTTTGGTAAGGTAGCAAAGTATTAAACAATATGCGTGAGAATGCACACACAGTCATAACTCTTATTTATATAATGGCGTTTGGCGTTACAATTTACTGCACTATAGACATAAGTATTCGTTTTGCTGGATGCATAATTAAGTAGATACTGCTTCAACTGGTGAAACAAAGGAAATATTTACACTTGACTAGTCCACCTTGTCTGTTTATTCTTTGCTGTAAGCTGTGATTGCATAAATAAAAGATGTCCGAGGCTGATGACGCGTGCTTCGCGATGACGATGATCAGAATAATATTTAATAAATACCTCTACGGAATAGTTTATTATGATTGTCAAGAGCTTTATTCAAAAGGTGAACACATAGCAACAATGATAGTATGTATTTGTATTTAAGCCTTTTGAAGCATTTCGAAACTGCAGATCAATATTTACATGTATATTCAAATAGACCTAAGATAATAATTACAATGTTACCATTAAAGTTTCGGTAATGTTGACTCAATTTCCTTATCTAACTAGTAACTGGAAGATAAGTAGTAGGTAAGTAGGTACCATAATTCGCTTAAAAGCTGATAATATGTGTAGGAGGATGGTTGATGATTACAGAACTCAATAAACTAAAACACAAATAACATTCTTAATTACCCATATCCAGCTTAATACGCATACAGTAACTATCAAACTAATATCATTAACTATAGTTAAACATAAAGGTCCGTTAGGTATGTTTACTTTAAGTTGAAGCAACGTTGCCATGATTATTAATTCACAACCAAATTATTAAATCAGACATTGGAGTAATATCAATTAGCATTAGAGTCTCTCCTTTTATTGTTCTGATTTGTTGGCATTATATTTAAAGTATTCCCATATACCATAATACCTATATCACATACTTACCGAAGTGGATCTTGGCCTCCGACACGAGATTTCGCCACTCTGCTCTGACCTCAGCCACCTCTCGCCAGTCTAGCCGTTAGAGGTGGCTAAGATCCTTTTAAACCTGGTCTATCCAGCGATACCTGGGGCGTTCCACTGGGCTCTTCCCGGTTGGTTGGCCCAGGTATGCTCTCTTCGCAGCCCGATCCGACTCCATTCTCTCAACGTGGCCGAGTCAGCGCAGTCTAGCCGACTTTGTCTCGCCCATTATGTTCGGCGCGGCCACAAACTCCTCTATCTCGGCATTCTTCCTCAGTCTCCAGGTCCAGGTCTTTGCATTTTGTCGGCCCCAGGTTTTTTCTAAACATTTTTCTCTCTGCCACCAGCAGCTTCTCCTCCTCCTTGAGTGTTAGTGTCCAGGTCTCGGAACCGTACATCAAGACCGGTCTAATGACAGTTTTGTAAACGCGGATCTTGATTTTTCTGCTAATTAACCTGGACGCAACATTATGGGGAGCCGCTGTGCATCGTAGAGCATTTTGAATACGGATATCTATCTCGTCCTCACGCTGGTTGGTATCTGTAACCGTACACCATAGGTACCGAAATTTATTGACACTGTTGTACTTTGCATTGTTGGTTTTTAGGTCTTTTCTCCTTACCCTTATATTTTGGTACCGTTTCACGTGTAGCTCTTCCGTTTTATCTCGATTAATTCTGAGGCCGATCTTCCCTGCTTCTTTCACCAGTACCTCGGCCATCCGCTTCACCTCCTCCGCTTGTCACCCTACCGCCCACTCTAACTCTCATTTTACTGATGTTTGTAGCAGCTCTCATCATTCGGATTAGTTTATTCGGTAATAGCCGTGGCTACTTATTGGTCCGACAAAGTCTAGCTGAACCCGCTGACTCGATAAGAAGAAGAAGAAGAAGTTTATTCGGTATATGGAAAACTCGTAGGATGTTATAGAGAGATTCTATATCCACACTATCGCAGGCCTTCGTAAAATCTACAAACAATGAATGTATGTTTTGAGCATATTCCTACTTCTTCTCCATAAATAGTTTTAAGAGGAAAATTTGGTCAACAGTGCTGCGGCTTCTGCGAAAGCCACTCTGGTAGTCGCCGAGGATTTTTTCAGCGAACGGTTCTGAGCGGCCCAGCAGAACGTACGAAAGAACTTTATAAATTGTCGGAAATAGCGCAATAGATACCTCTATAGTTGGAGCACTTCTTTCAGGATCCCTTCTTGTGTATCGGGCATATTACACCTACGTTCCATTCATTCCATAATCTGGGAACAGGAAAGGCAACCACTCGAATGGAACGTAGGTGTAATATCACATAGGAATAGAGTAATTCTTTTTAAAAGACGAGCGAATAAAAAGAGGTTACAGCAAATAGTATTATTGCCACAGGTGGTAATATGATCTTATAATGTTTTATTTTGTCGTCAACAAGTACACACGCGGTCTTGGCGGGAAAGTGAAGAGTCATGTCTGCGGTTTTGTTTTATTTTCTAAAATTTGTGTTATGTCGAATATTAATGTGAAATAATGGTGGATTATTAACCGTTAAGTGTTCGTGAGTGTGCATGAGTGTTGGCAAATGAAACAAAACAGTGCAACGTCACTTTTCAAATTCTCTCAAGAAGTCCGCCCGAGGACTTAGTAAAGCCCCACATCTTTACTAAGATACTCGAGGGGTTGGGTGGTATATCATTTCTCATTTCTATTATCATTCATTATCATCATCATACAGAAAAGAAATATTGTTTATTTATGTATTACTCGTTAGAAAAATTACTTTGACACTGGCTAAATGTGCTAATCGCACAAAGCCATCAACAAAAAAAAAAAAAAGTACACACGCCTACACACTGCAAGTACCACAAACTGTCAAATTTCCTCAATAGACTTTGAACTTTATGCGTTTAACATATGGTTGAAAATGTATTGAAGAAATTTTACAGTTTTGGATAGGTTGATGTGGCAGGCGTCTGTACATAATTGTAAATTTTTTAAAGGATGATTTTAAAACATTGGAATTTTTTAACTTTAAATGATGGATGATTTCAGTCAAATAAAAACGAAACTTGTAATCTCTAATACCAGAAAAGATGATATATTCTTAAAATGGTTGTGGGTGCCAAGTGTGAGTTTCATTCGCAATTCGATCACGTTTTAACGAAAACAAGAATTTGTATGGCAAAATGTTAGGAGGCGCTCCTTCAATACCATACTAATTTTCGTTTTCGTAAACGTAATCCAATGAATACGAATAGAAACAAAACTCACAATAGGCACCATAAGTTTTTCTAAGGTCGTGACTTCGCGTTTGTTGACTTTCAGTTAGATATTTTTAAATTGAACGTTAGGTCGCACAGACGATCTTGTAGTTAGAATATATACTATTTACTTAAGAATATTCGATGCATTAGGTAACCCGGGTATGTGATCACCAACACTCATTTGGCAAGCGTGGTGAATAAGCCATTACCCATCAATCATAGCGATGACTTGATCTCAATGATTGAGATTTTGCTCAGCATTGGAAAAATATATAGGGTAATTACTATACCTAGTTAATTATTATTCGAAACATGGTCTAGAAACGATCTTAGTAGGTAACTTTAATAGCAGAAGCTCAATAGTTAACGAGGGCGAATGTTTCTGGGAATTTAAACATAAAAACTTTGGCAAGCCCGACCTACCGCGTCATTCGCTCGAAAATTGAAATTATCTCCTCCAAACGTTCTGGATAGAAGTAGATAAATAAATAATAATGAATTAAATACCATTTGCAATGTCGTCTGTGCTCTGACAAGCAGACAAGGTGCAACAGAGTTATAATTAGTTTCCCCGCAGGCGCATGTTGAGTGACATCGCCTTCGTGCAAAAATAAAAGACAAATCTCTGTTTCATGGGCAACGTTAGTGAGTTAAGAACTTAACATCCGTTTGCACTAAACTTATGAATCGCCTAAGTCTTGGCTTAACTATTACCCGGTTAAGTTAACTTGGGACCTGGCTCGAAAACGTTGCTTACAGTCAGGTGCCAACTTAACTTGACCAGGTAATAGTAAGGCAAATACTTAGGCGATTTATGAGTTTAGTGCAAACGGGTATAAGTATCGTAGTGGCACCGCAGTATTCGAAACTCTAAAGCCCAGTGTTTGACACAATTTACGTCACCACAAAAATAACAAAGATTTTTCATTAAAATTTGGTGGATTTTCACCCGAGCTCTTTCCGCTAGAACACGTGTTGAGAGAATCCATTTTCATTTAGCTATCTACCGTACAATTGTACCCTTACTACTTATTACAAATACTTGATATTGGCTAAATGCTACACGCGAAGCCATTAATTAAGATAATTTATAAATTAAAGTTTGACTGGATCTGCCATCCAAAAATAACATGGATTTTCATTACAATTTACGGAATGATAACTAGGAAGCAGGTAGCCTGTATTTAAATGTTGCTAAATACTAAAATCAGATGCTAACCCGTATTTTTAATGATTCAAAGAAAAAAATATCGAGGAAATATCTGGAATTTGGTTTTTTCACGTATTTAAGGGATCATAGGCTTAATTAACTTATAACTAAACTACTCATATTGACAAGACATTAGCTTTACGGAAACGAGAGTTGTTAGAAAAAGTGTAAAATAATGCAAAAAAGTGCTTGAATAAACATTGCTAAATAAAACAACTTTTACGGATCTACTAGCGTTTATTTTACACATTACTTTTAAAATGTTTATCCTGACGTGTGTGAACCCGCGTTAAAGAACATATAGCCGACGTCAAGCATTGGCGCGAAAATGAGTCTGCCGTATGCGAACATGCCCTAGAGGGAGGAGCCCAAGCATTACATCAGATTTGATAAACCTAAATACTCACTAGAGAACAACAATTCATCCCTAGGATGATAGCGAGGCTATTAAATTAAAAAACATCCTAATTTCAATAGAGAAGATGGTTGGAATCTACCACCAGCCTGGGATCCCATCATACAAAATATTAAATCCCAGCCCTAACACCAAACTGCCAGACCAAAAGATACTGTAAGCTCTTTCTGCGTAAAAAGGAACGCACCTGATTAAATTTAAATGAGGGTGTTTTTATGCTTCTAACTAATTATGAGAAGACCAACACCTCAGTCACCCTGTGATCACGGACCCTGCATCTGCAAAGGGTTCGAAACGTCAGGATAAACATTAATTAAAAGTAATGTGTAAAATAAACGCGAGTAGATCCGTAAAAGTTGTTTCATTTCAATGTGTAGTGTTCGCGTAAACTTTAGAAAACTATTAACTAAATACTTATTTAGCATAACTATAAGCATTGATCAGCAAGATTAGATCAATTTGATATAGTTAAATAACCTAAGATTTCTATACCGATACCGTTATAGTTACTTACTTCTAACGATATAGAAATACGAAACCCAACAAATAAGCTGAAATGAGGTCAACACAGAAATTTTCTGCGCCGCCGTAAAGGAAATCCAACGAGTATTGAGGTTTCGGAGAGCGGTGTCCTCGAACGTTTGTCCACACCGAAATGAGTTATTTATTACAAAAATACTCCAGCTAAAGACGGTTTAAATAAATTGATTTAATTAATTTTATTTATTCGGTGAATCACCAGCTTCAAGAATGGGTTTACCTAAAAAATATAGTAATAGTTTGAAGCTAATAACTGGTTTACACATTTAGAGCTATAATATACTAGTCAAAACAAAATAAGGGCCACTCGATAATTTTGACGTTCAGACCGATTTAATAATTTTAAAACGATCTTAAGTGGTTAACTATTTTTTGTTACATTGCCTTAAGAGTGGACAAACACTTGAGAGTATGTCACTCACATATTTTTTTTAAGTAGGTAGAATGAGTATTTTTTTTGTATCCACTTGAATTTACCCTAGTTTAAAACGAACTTTTGAGTCATTTAAACACTGGATTTCTTTGCGGACAGCTAAAACTTGCTTTGTTAGTGCGTAAATAAACATTTTGAAAGAGCAATGCCGAGGATTCGAAGACATATGGACCTGCAAACCACAACTAGGGCCATAACATTGGTTGAGGAGGGCCATTCACAACGTTCTGTAGCTCTTCAGCTTGGTTTTTCACGGCGAGCGATACAGAATGCTTGGAATCGATTTCAAGAGACTGGAAGAGTTACCAGAAGATCAGGATCGGGCAGGATTCGAGCAACCACAGCACATGAAGACCGGTACATACGCCTAACTGCGCGCAGAGAGCGAATTGTTACTGCTCGCTCTTTACAGAACCGCTTGCGCCAGGCAACGGGTACCCGCGTAAGTGATCAAACGATTAGAAATCGATTGCACGAAGACCATCAGTTCTCCAGGAGGCGTGTAGTACGAATTCCATTGACAGCCGCGCATCGTGCGAACCGATTAAGGTTCGCAAGGCAGCATCAGGCCTGGGATATGGATGATTGGAGCAAAGTATTGTTTACAGATGAGTGCAAAGTGAATTTTTTTAGTGATGACCGACGCATTCGAGTGTGTAGACGAGAAGGTGAGCGATTTTCAGATGCTTGCGTCCATGAAAGTGACAGATTTGGTGGTCCCATCGTAATGGTATGGGGAGGAATTTCGTTACGGGTCGAACTGAGCTCGTAATTCTTAACGAAGGCACGGTAACAGCTCAGCGATACATTGAACAGGTCATAAGACCCCATGTGGTGCCATTTGCACAAAGAATTGGTGCAGGATTCCGCTTAATACACGATAATGCCCGCGCTCACACAGCTAGAGCTACAAGGGAAGCTCTAGATGAAACTAATGTTCAGGTGTTGCCGTGGCCTGCCTATAGCCCAGACCTTAATCCAATTGAACACATGTGGGATCTGTTAAAACGAAGCGCCCGGGTCACAAACCAACCCATAAATAACGAAAGACAGCTCATCAACGTCCTAAAAACGAGCTGGGAACAAATTCCACAAGAGACAGTGCGCCACTTGGTGGAGAGTATGCCTACCAGACTTGAAGAATGTGCACAAAAGAGGGGGGGACACACACGATACTGAACAAACTCCAAAAATTATCCAATCTACAGTTTCTTTTTTAATTCATAATTTTTTACATGGTGTATATTTTTTATGAAAATTGCTGATTTCACCAAAAAACATAGTGATAAAAATTTTGTTATTAGTTACGACATTTTTTGTGATTATAATATTAAAAATTAATCAATTAATTTAATTTAATTATTTGTCTGCCCCCAAACCCAATACATTTTCAATGCCATTGAAAATATATGGTGGCCCCTATTTTGTTTTGACTAGTATATTTACAACAACTTTGATACTCGTATGATCCGTTTTTTTAAAGATTGCAAATCCAAGTAAGGACTTTTTGTTTGTCACCAGGAGGCGCTGTGCTACTCCAATGCTATGGCATTGGAGTAGCACAGCTAGTTTTGTATGCAAAACATATAATTTTATTAACGTGATAGAATGGCGAACAAAACTCGCACTCAGTACCTATTCTTCAAGTTTCTTACACTCACCATTTCTGTAGATTTAAGAATCTAGAGTTATATTGTTTTATTTATCAAACAGACAAAATAAAAGTTTCTTCATCATCATCAGCATACACGTCCACTGCTGGGCATAGGCCTCTCCAAGTGCACGCCACAAATAAAAGTTTAATGCTAAACAAAAGTTATAATTATGCAACATACAATTTTGCATCAAAAAGGTCTCTGCTCAGTATTGTGCCATGCATAACTCGAGTCTCGAAGGTCACGACCATGTCACGACACTGGTTTTCTGCAGATGCCTAGTTTTTTTTAAACAGATGAGCATCGCGTTGCTAGGCAAAAAAACTATTAGTTTAATAAATTCATAATTTTAAAATACTGGCAAGAATAATGGCGGAAAGAAGCGTATTTCCTCCACGCTGGTAGCCTTCAGCATTTTCTATTAGATAATCCCTTTATTCGCTGAGCTTTCTTATAGGCCCAATATTATCATTATTTTTAATTGTTATTTTCCCGCACAATGCCTTATACGAGTATAGGTGGTATATTGTAAATTAGTTCATAGTAGTATGTACCTACATCGAAACTGATATCTCGAGTCCCAACTAAAGCTTTTTTGTAAACAAAATAAATTTTTATCTTATAAGATAAAATTGTATATATAGCATTGTGAATACAAAATTAAAAATAATAATCATCATCATCATCATCATCATCTCAGCCAAAAGACGTCCACTGCTGGACAAAGGCCTCCCCCAAGGATCTCCACAACGACCGGTTTTGTGCTGCTCGCATCCAGCGGCTTCTTATTTCTTCTTAAAAATAATAATAAACTTTTTTATTTATTTTAACAATTCCTTGTTTTTATTTAATTCACATAGTCTTAGATGAGATACATAACAGATGGCTATAAAAAAATGCAAAATGTGGTATCGTAGTAGGTATTTACTTAAGGGTTGTATTTAATCGATCACCAAACTAACCTAACCTAACCTAACCCACAAAAGTACAAAGTTAGCACCTAAACTACTATTTAGATGCTAACTTAGCATTTTAGGTGCTAGCCTATTATTTTTTTTTTGTGGATCAATTTATTATTTCTCTTTACTTAAAATATGGAAACAAGAAGAAAAAAACTGTACGATAAGACATTCAACTTTAATTTGATGATAGTTTGTATACACAGTACATTTTGATATCAGCACGATCATGATGCAATAAACGATATGACTTGACATTAAGTGACAAGTTTATAATTTATTTGAAATGTCTTTGTCGATATTTATTTGATTTGTTAGATCATTTTCACAAAAGCATATTTTTATAGAAGCAAATTTTTATATTTGATGCCGCGTGGCCATACTAATTTTATATGGGGAATTTAACGTGTTAATTTGAAAAAATATTATTTAAAAAACCGCTCCATAAATAGAAAATTTGAGACTGACGATTTGTAGTTAAGTTAATTGGTTTTTAGACATAATTAAAGGTACAATAATTTAGATAAACTATAAGATATCAAATGAACGCCACCACTCGTTTTCATGATTTTTGCCCAACTTTAAATGATATTGTAAAAAAAACTATAGTGTGTTCGCGCAGTGTGTTATGAATTTATGGGACTAATTGTAAACACGTTCCCTTTGATACTAAATATACCTATATTTTGTTTATGTATTACGATAGTTCTTTCATCATAAGTATATCAACCGTGATTGCACTTTTGGCTTTTTTTGGTCACCGCAACCTTAATCAAAGCGATTCCATCATTAAAAAATTATACGCGCTTACATTTTTATTTTTTATAATTTTTAATCCAATATTTTACTTTTAAACTTTCACTACAATTCCCTTAACCACTTACATCAACTTTGAATCCACTTTCTTTGAAGTTATAAGGTGTACAAACGTGGGTACACACAGAATAATCAAATACATAAATTCTTTCTAGTATTACATAAGGAGGTAACCAGATACTAAGGAGGTCAATAACACATCAAGTGTTATTCACTCACCATGTTTAGAGCTGTTATGTTTTAGGTATTATGGATGTTTTTATACGTTTTACATACGTTATACATATATATTATAATACTATACATAAGTACTCGTTACAGCTACGAATTCGTAAAGTTACGAATTTCACTGTTCATAATAAATGAATAAAATAATAAATAAAAAAAAGGCTTCTACGTAGGTACGATGAAGAAGGCCGTATTTTTCAATGTCTCGTATTTGTCCAAAAGAATGTTCCGGGGAACTGTGATGGAAATAAAATACTTACAGATAAAAATTAAAAAGCGAACTAAAAATTAAATATATAAACCTCCGACAAAAAAATAAAAAAAAACTCTGTGGAGAAACCTTTTTACTAAAAATAAATAAGTTTGTGAACATATGCGATATTGCTCACTAACTATTTGCATACGCGCTGGTGAGCTTATGTGTTAAGTATATTACTAGTTGGTAAATTATGATATAAAATCTCTTAAAGGTAAATCGTGAAGTGTTATTCAGTGAGTGGTAGAAGTTATGCAGGCAACCTGTTCAGTATTCCGCGTCCGTGATGTTAGCGAAACATGAGAAATAAATGCAAACCATAAATTAAACATTGGCCATTTACAAACACAGTTTATCGATAAATTGCTGGATCAAATAATCGCTAGCATTTGTTTTTTATTCCACAACGATCTTAGCCTTCATACCACTTGATAATAAATGACGGTAGGTCGAACTCGAAGGTGGAACTCTGAAATGCACTTCTGTATGTATTCTATACAATATATACAACAACGCCAAGAAAAATATATGTTACAATAATACGAGACTTACCTAGTATATTAGCAACAATGTTATCGTTTCCAAAATGCAGAACTATGAAATTTACTCGATAAAAACAAAAATCCAAACTGAACTCTAAACAGCATCAATTTACATGAAATATTTTTCTAAGTAAACTTATACGTACTAAAAAAGCGCTTTTAATTTTTTTAATAAAACATCAAAATTTTAAATAGATAGCATTTTTTGAGTAGAATCCAGTGGCACACGCACTATTTGCATCTCTTTTGTTTGTCAGCGCCTTAACACGTTGACTGCTTCAAAACCTAGACGCAAGTTTGTCGGACACATGGCATTACTACCTACTAAGGACAATACAAGATTATCAATATTATAATGGAGATATTCAAATTCAACATTTTGGCTACAAATGTAGCTTTTGTGAATGTCACTTCGCTACCGGTTCGTAATTCTATATAAGCATACAAGGAGATCTTGTTCTGAGAAGATCTGGAAACATTCAACAGCTTTTCTTTTTCCTTTTTCTTTACCAGCTTCGTTTCCTTTTCTTTTAAAAATCCCTTCGCTATGATTTTAGGAGCTCGATGGCGCAGTGGTTAACAAAGGCCGGTCATCGGATGGGTGACCAAACATTTATAATCTCGAGCTCCTCCGTGCTTCGGAAGGCACGTAAAGCCGTTGGTCTCGGCTGCATTAGCAGTCGTTAACAACCACCAATCCACACTAGGCCCGCGTGGTGGTTTATGGCCCGTTCTCCCTATCCATCCATAGGGAAGGCTCGCCCCAGCAGTGGGGACATAAAATGACCTGATAATGATGATGAACTAAACTTTACATATTGACACACAGCATTAGACGTATGTACTATGATTACAGATAGTTTCATTAACAATATTTGACTAACAAATCTGAGACGTAAAAACTTCTCTGTAAAGATATACAATGATAATAAAGAGGACTGTTATTTGTCAGTTATATTAAAAGTTTACAAAGACTTTGATCAAATGCCTTTTTTCTTCTTAATAGCCTGATAGTAAGCGGTCACCGTAGCGTATTCACGCTTGCACACTATTGTTATATCTCGCGGGTTCTAGTCTCTGACGCGACTCTATGTCCAGTATGCATACGAAGACACTCTTCATTGCGCTGTAGCCAACTTTAGTTGTTACATAAAGTCGTAGCATTGATATTTCATCTTGAATTTGTCTTTTATGAATAGTTAAAAGTATTATTATTATATTAAAAGTAGTTACTATTGAAATAACCTGCATAGTATCTACACCAAAATCTTGAAATCGTCTCTTCATACTTCAAAATTAGGAAAAACTATGGGAAGTCTTTATCATTATATTTTGTTTTTATTGCTAACGGAATAATTCAAATAAATACTAGAATTAAAAGTGTGTATTTTTTGAGCTTCTGCCACAAGAATATTATTTGTGTAAAAAATTATGCATGTACAACATTCTTCACCTATTGCGTTTAAAGCATGCATCGATGTTTGGTTCCTTATTATTATTACAAACACATAAATTACGTTCATTTTGAATTTAAATAACTAAAGACTAGCCATTTAAATTTCAATGTGTTCGAGTAGGTATGTAATGTAAATGCAAAATAAAAATTTAAATTTGAACATTTGCATTTGTTTCAGGTCGCTATTGATGGCGCTACTCAGCATCCGAGGCGACTGGTATATTTATTTGTGGCTTATTTACTGCAAAATCTACTCCGCCATTATATGGGTGTTCGGTAATCACTGTCGCGGTGCTGATAAGGTCCGTTCCGTGATAACCGCTGGAGTAAGTGTGCAGTCGCCATCAGGCCTTCACCGAGTGCGCACGCGTCGCCGCAAGCCGCAGCAGCAGCACCGCTCCAAGCACATCGTTGCGTTAGCCAGGAGACCTTCCCTCAGGAGAATAGTGATGGCACCCGGAGCCAGCGCGGCACACGCAATGATGGAGGACAAAGAGAAGACCCTCCACTTAGCCACCGGTAAGTTATTTCTGTAACGCTAAAAGTGATTGTACTTTTGCATTGGCCTTAATATAACTCAAACACTGGCATTGTTTTCAAAGGGAAGTTTTGTTTGGAATATTTTGTGAAACATTTATTATATCTATAGAGCATTAGAGAATATTCCGACATATTCTAGTTGGCTCTGTGACGTAAACTTTTGTTATGTGGGATCCTTTATTGTAGGACAGTTTATTTACATTATCTTGGCATTCGATATCCTTCGAGACATAATATAATGAGGACAATAAAAGTGACAAGTATGTACACCGTGTTATGCTTTCGCTCGGATCAACTTATAACAAACCGTCCGTGCGGATATAAAGAATGTTATGCGGATAACAAAAAGGTAGTTACTTCTTGATGAATACATCGATACTGCTGACGGTAAATCATCACTTAAAACTTTTATTTTTTAAGGGTTACACTACACACACTATTTACACTATTTTTTACAATTCTCATGAGTCACTTCTCTACTTTATTTATAAGAATGTTTATTTTAAAATAGACAAAGTACAATTTTTTGGAGATTTATCTCAACATTGTGCCGCTCTCTTCCGCTCTACAACTTCCTCACAAACCATGTCATTACGAAGGTCAATATTATATTAAGAATTCAATTAATTGAAAGAGTCTTGAACTCTACTCCGTAATTCGAATTTCCGAACGTCGATAGCAGTCATAAACATAAAGGACGAGGCTTGCATATGAAATTTAAAGAATACATACTAATAACATACCTACATTACAATTTATAGCGAAAAACGAAAAAATTTCCGGTTTGACATCCATAAAATTAATTTTTGTTAAAATTTTGCACATTACATTATCTATACTATAATAACTATCCCACTCGGAATCTTTTCATATCTTCCGGTAGTTTGTATAACTCGTCATTAACCTTCCAGTTCCAATCGACCGACCGCAAAACTGTTATGAACGTTATAATTTATTTAAAGAACTGACAACAAATATAATAGCTATATTCTGACTAGAGCATTGTTTATCTTACAATTGTTTTGGGCAATTTATTCATCAGCTAGAAAACCGCAAATGTCTGTTGCACATACTTCCGCGTAATAAATCTAACAACGCTTCCTACGTCTTTTTTAGGTTAGGTTTTCTAATGACTAATGTAAACTTTAATACTCTCCGAAGCGAGGAATAATTGAAACTGATGCTGTTTCTTTTTTGTTATTAAAGGCAGACGGAGACGTGTCTTAAACCACATTAAAATTTATGTTGTACTCTATGGGAATTACAAATAAACAAAGAATATAAGGTCCGAATAGTTATTCAGTGTTTTGTCTCTTTTACTTATTTTGAAATGACGTTTACATGACAGAAACAAAACACGGAATAACTATTCGGACCTTATTCTTTGTTTATTTGTAAGGCACTATGATTATACGATGAACCTATAGTCTGGGCTCATGCCCATGATGATGATGATGATGATGATTATTATTATTGGTTCGATCGGTACGGTCCTGGCGTCCACTTCGACTAGTCTTTTAGACTGCGCATAACTGTAAATAAGGAAGCGTATATTTACTAATGGGCAGACCAGCGTGAAAAATATCAAAGGCTGATTTATTTATACGTCGATTTGAGGCTAATCGAGCTGAGAGCTCGTTCCAAGATTGGTGATTTCATCTCTGATGGTTAAGCAGAACAACTGCGTGGCATTCAGCCAGAAATTATACCTTGTACTGAATGCCGGGTACCTGGCAGAAGCTTAGCAAACGCAACCATCTTTTGGCGATATTGTGTTGGTCATATACGAGCAATACGTAATTTATAGTTTTCAGTATGCAGACGTAACAACTAAAAAAAAACAAAATAAGAACTTCTATGTCACTATGACTTTCGTTACAGAATGTTTTCAAAATTTATTTAAAAGATCAAAAGTTAGAAAAACTATTTACTGTGTAAAAATAAATGTTTAAACAAACGAACTTGTGCAACCTTCTTGTCTTGAGGAAGGTAAAAAAAACGTGAATTTTTTATCGTTTAGGACGAAGTAACTGTTTCCTAATCTGTGGTTTAGGTACGTGATTAAATAGGTAAATAAATTGCACCCAGCACTCAGAAATTGAAACGCTTATTTCGTATCGTCACATCATTGGTACCTACATTCCTAAACCCAAGTCACGTTGGTGGGAGTGTGCGATACATTTATTAACTTTCCCGAAAGTAGTTTTCCAAGGCGATATCGATACCACGATACCCACTATGACACCGCACAGTGTCACAGGATCGTCCGTTAAGCGATGACATTATAACATTGAATACTGACCCTTGAATGATGTTAGACGAGCGAGTGAAGATAGTATTCGTATGTAACAAAACAAAATAAAAACGTCACGATTTCTGTACCTCTTTTGCAGCCATATTAATACCTATCTCATTGGAAAATATCATAATTACCTGCCTAACCTAACAATATATATAAATGTCCCATTACAAAAACACAAATGTTGAAAAAATTTCCACGAGCAGGATTTGAACCTGCACCCTTCTGACATACCGGGTCAGGTGCTCTTCCAATTGAGCTATCGTGGTTCTAACTAGCCCGCCGAAGGCGCCCATTCAATGTCAACAACTGCCGTCACTAACGATAGCTCAATTGGAAGAGCACCTGACCCGGTATGTCAGAAGGGTGCAGGTTCAAATCCTGCTCGTGGAAATTTTTTCAACATTTGTGTTTTTGTAATTTGTTCGCAACAAAATTTGCGTTAAAAATTATTTTGAACATTTTATAAATGTCCCATTGTTATGCTCAGGTATTGGGGGTAGGATCAGAGTACCTAGTGCGAGCTTATCTGCCATTATATAAAGTATGTATGGCTTGTTGTTGTCAAACAAAGACGGTTACGACTGCAGCCGAGTGCAGTGCATGGCTTAAACGTGAAATGCACTAAAAAGCTCGAGATATTTTAATTTGGTCACTCGTCCGACGACCTGGCATTGCAAAAGATTCTTGGCCTGCAAAATCGTGCAAGCCACTGCACTTCTCACTTCCTCCTCACACTCCTCCACCTACAGATAAAAGCTTGACGCTAATTCAATGACAAAACTCTTTCAAAGTTATTTTATAAATATAACTAAAATCTTTTTATTTAGCATGAAATTTCAGCAATGTTGTTTTCAAGGTCAGAATATCGCCTAAGTGCCTAAGCATACATAAGCAAAGTTGATAACAATGAAATTCATTACAATAATATTTAACCTCACAAAATAACAATAAGTGCCAGAGCAAATATACATGTAACTACTTGCACAATAGGAGAAGACAAGTGTGATAGGTGAGTTGACAGACAAGTCACGATTTGCAAACAAACCCAATTTCATTTATTTGTTATTTAAACAAATTTTTTTAATGTTTACTTTAAAACTTTTTAGCTTGAAGTCAATCGGATGAGATTTTTTTTTTGTCCAACCCATATAATTACGAGTGAGAAAATCTTCGATTCATTATCCGTCAACACGTGGAACATGTAAAATCACATAAATCTTTACATAATTTGAATTCGAAGCATTTTTTTTTCAACAGCTACTTATATCCATTGTAACCCGTTCAGAAAATTACAACGCATTTTTTTGTTATTTTTACCAAATAACGCTTTAACCAATGCGCATAACAAGTGCGCTTTAAGTAGTCATTAACAATGCTTTATTTATATCAAAACTGAAAATAGTATCTGAGGCGCCTGTGTCTCAACTGAGGCAAGACGTTATTTTTTTGCTATTTTCAGTTTCGCTGTAGGTTACTAGTTAAGTACTTCGTTTTGTTAAATATTATATTTTACGGTACTTGTAGCAATTGTTTTTAATTTTTTCCATCAAACGGCCATTAAAAGTCACAATGCGGATCTATTAGTGGTCGAAACGAGTTGTGCCTGTGTGACGTAGAGCCACGCCCCCGGCACAGGCCGTGCGCAAGAGCCGCTCGCTACTACCAAACAACATCGGTGCTACTTGGCAAATTTTAATGTTGAGATAAAATATTATTATTGTATCATTATATTCTAAAACATCGCGACTTCAACATAAAATATAAGCTCACCAACAATTAGGTAGGTATACATATTTTTATTCTTTTTGATTATCACCATTAACATTATTAACAACTGATACGGTTTCGCTTGTTGTTCTCCGTTATCGCATACCCCCAGTAAAGTTATCAGTGGGAGTGTTGCTACGTACACTGACAACACTTCCAAATGTAAATGTTTACGCATTGAACACACAACACAGGACAAAGGCGTTGATGAAACTTTTATTATGTATGACCTAACGTCGTATTTTACGTCCAATGCCCCCACTGCTACTGGTACTATTAGTTATTCTGTGTTGCTACTTAATTTATTTGAGACTAGAGGCTCGCCTGTGACTATGTCTCCCCGCAAGCTCCCATCTCTTGATAGAGGGTATTTGAAAAAGCCTTTCTTAACGTATATGTATGTTAAGCTACATGTACACCCTATTTATAAACTATCTATAAACTAACTGAAGAAAATGAAGTTTGTAGATCTTATAGTACCTGAGATTTTGTGATTTGGCAGTACTTGAATGGTATTTCGCTTCTACGTGTATAATTATAAAGTATAGATCTAATGTAATGTAGAAAAATAAATACTGATATTAACGTATTAAACTAGAAAAAGCTTGGTTCCCCTTGTTTATTCGTAGGCATGTACTAAAAGCATTAACAAATTGAAATGATGATAACACACTTAAGCAAGTCACTGACCAAGCGATAAATGTGTTTTGATTCGAGGACATGTTAATCAGAGAAAGACTTTTTGATTAATAGACAGTGTTCGTAAACCAATAACTTACGAAGCAAGCAAGCGGCTTACATTGTTGATAAACAGAGCTTACAAACGTCTTGATAAACGTCTCAAGGCAGAGATGGAATAGGGTGTGTCCTTTATCTAAATTCAACTGCCCTGCCTCTGATAATATATTATTCATAAAAATTACAATAACATTGAATTACTTGGAGGAGCCGAGTGAGTTATTTTATTGCTTAGATTGCAAGTTACAACATACGTCGTACGTAATAAAATATTTATAGATTTTCAGAGACATTGCATAACGTCGGTGTTATTTATATTCGACTAGGTATGAACCTACTTGGTTGTGTAAATATCTGTGGAAAATTGTTTTCTAACTATAAGATTAATGGATTGATCCGGACCGGGGAAGGTCAATTCTAATGAATTATACGTCACTATCGCAAGTTGTTTAGACATAAAACCACTTTATTGATAATGACACGCATATATTGCATGCAATTATACAACACATTCAACATCATTCATTCATCAAACCACATCTTATAGAATACAAAGTTAATCTTATAATGAGGAATTGCATTTTTGTTTGCCATAATATAATCTATAAACTCATAAAGAAATTATTAGTTTTTCTTTCTTAAGTAAGTAAATAAATAAATAAAATATTTTTTTCATCAATTAGAGTTCATAAACCTTCTTATCTTTGACAATACCAACAATACTTACTAAAGAATTGTAAAAAACAAACTCATTTAAATCCCTATGTATATCTTCAGCAAAGGTAATTGAAATAATAAAACAAACGTCGCTAAACGACATGTGACACGCAACGTGACTTCTAAATTGAGAGTCAGGTTATTTTAAGCACGTCCTGAAAGCTTCGTAAGTTAGTACTTTGTATGTGAACTACCTCCTAACGAAGACTGACATCTCACCGTTGCAACGGTGAGATAGGAACTTAACGCATACGAAATATACAACGCGTTGTATATTTCGTATGCGTTAAGTTCCTAAATCAAAAAGTACTTACAGTGTTTATAATACTTGAAATTAGTATAAATACTGGTCACAGGGTGACTGTCTCCCTGTGACCACGGACCCTGCAAACGCCAAGGGTTCGAAACGTCAGCATAAACATTTAATAAAAGTAATGTATGAAATAAAGGCGAGTAGATCTGTAAAAGTAGTTTCATTTCAATGTGTAGTGTTTGCGTAAACTTCTAAAACAGTATACTACTTAAAAAAAACGATTCTTTAATTTTAGAAGCTTGGAGGTCAACAAAATCTAAAACATAAACAAAAACAGCTCACCAAAATCGCAATACGTTGTCTCTTCAAATTCAAATGATTGCAAGCAGCTTTGAGCCGTATATTGGATAGATATAATGTTACATTAAAACTACTCCAGTGAATTATCATAATGATCCAGAGATAACGTAGGCGGCGTGTCACCGGGATATCTTTATGTCTGCCACTCGAATAAATCGATCGTTTCCTTGCGTTGAGTCGCTGTGCAAAGTCCACGCGTGTCGCGTTGGCATGAGGACTGTATGATCGCACGCCTTGCTCCTAATGGGCCTTGTTACGTAACGGTTTTAGGTTAGTTGTATCTAAATAAAGACACTCGACGCCTGCTAACAGATATTCGGAGTAACGTACACTAACTAGCTAAACATAACCTATAATACAATAATGAAAGGCTTGATATAAATGAAGACTCTCTTCAGATCGAAGCTGCGGGGCAGTGTTGTCAAATGTCAATAATCTTAATCAAATTAATGGAAGTTATTTCCTTATATGTGTTGTTATGGAATTGAAAGTGACCTTTAACAAACATTTTACCTGAAATGGTATACAACAATCGTATACCTACATCCGATGACAAAAATACATCAAGAATAGACGATGTTTGTTGACCAAGAATAAAAAAGGTTATAGGAGGGCGCGCCAACGAACGGCGTTTTTATTGGTCGCTGTGGCTATTAGCTATCAGCTGTGTAACCACGCGAGTTGATACGACCCATGCATGACGTCAATGTTTTCGACGGCTGGCGACCGGTTGACATTTAACATCCAGCATAACTACTTTTAAAATACTTGTCAGTTTGTCTCCCTGGATATGTTCAATTTGTAAAAATTGGAAAAATATTGTATGTATGTTATATATTTTATTGGGAAAATACACCGATAATAAGCTGATTTCATGAGAATTAATATGAGTCATGAAGAAAACGATTTTACAAGTCAGAAACTATTTAGCAATCTATGACATTCTTATATTGTAATTCTTATATTTCAGTCTTTAAAGTTGTTATAAAATTATAAATTTATATCTTAAAATTATTATTGCTTTAGATTTCTTTTAATTTTTATTTATTTATTAAATACCAACTTGATGTTATAAAGGATGAATCGTCCTCGGACGAACCACCTCGCGTAGGGCTGAGTCTCAACAACTCGGTACATTAACCTTGATTTTATATAGTAAGTAGATACTCAAAAGTATAAAAAATACTTAAAATGATATTGTTTATCGCTATGACCCGGATAGACTTTGAGACGACAAGGGTTAAATCTGAAGATAATTTTAACAATATCTATGGTTTTTAGGGTTCCGTAGTAAGTCAGGAACCATTTTTCTGTGTGTTTATCTGTATTTCATAGTCAGTTTACTCGAAGACTAAATCGCGCCATGGTTATAGATGTACGTATAATACTAAGTAAATTATTAAACAAAATATTACAAAGTAGTTTTGGTCCATTCTAAGAAAGAAAAGGTTAAGACAATTAACTATTGAGTCCTTATTTCTATTTGCAGTAGCGATGCATACTCGTCGCATCAGCCAGTTCGCTCCGCTCTTGATCGCCTTGGTCGGTCTACCAGCGAGGGGCAAGAGTCAGCTGGCTCACCGTCTTTCGAGGCATCTTAACTGGAACGGAGAGAGCACTAAAGGTATGGAACACACTAGCTTAAAAACTATTAACATTACCTATATATGCCGAAGCCAGTTCTATATTCGTAGCGGGCTTTTCAAAAGCTTCGATAGCCGAGAGGAGGGTAGATGCTGGAAGTAAATGTGAGAAATTGTGGTTCAATATCCCCGTACCTCCGTTGGACTAATGGCTTGAAACTATACCTAATACAAGCGTATTAGCTTACCGGATGGATTAGGTAATAGGACTATTATTAATGTGATAATAGCGCATTCATAATAACTAATCTTTAAAAACATACTATTGTTCAAGTCTCATAAAGTTCTTCATTTACATGGCTGTAAGATTACGTAACTCATGTTAAGTGCTATTAGAGCACCATGACCCAGATAAAATAGTAGCTGTTGATCTTGATCTGATATATGGATCACGTTGCTATTTACCGACATGTATGCCAGTTTATTTGTCCTGGCTCATAATGATGAAGTGATACCGACCGGTGTCTTGTCCAACATAACCTACATTGGAAGTGATAAAAATAACACAATCTTGCATAAATAAACCTTGGTGGTACTGTTAGTCTATATCTAGGTTAGGTAGGTATATATATGTATGTATAGTAAAAGACACGATTGTTGTCTTATAGGTAATATTGACATAGTGATTGTCATATTTCATAATAGTAGAGGGTAAAATACATAACCAGATATACCGTATAGGTACTTAGCATAATATTAGAGTCATCATCTCGGTGTCACTTTAAATGTTTAAGAGGAAAATTTGGTTAATTGTAGCTTAATCAGTTAATCTCATGATCAGTCATCCTTACACTTTCTTTCTCTAAAGCTATAATGTGTCAATTGTACTCGTAAAACGAGATCATGGGATTTGGTCCCGGCATCTTACAAAGAAGGGAGGCCCTAGGCAGGCATTGACTTACCTACCTTTGCCAGTGAGGTGCGTTATTACTCGATCTACGTTATCCATGTTGACGATCTCTATAGCTGAGTCTACATTCTGAGGTACCTGGCAAAATTTCCTAACATAGGAGCTCGAGCGCGCGAATACCAGACACAAAGAATTTTAATTGTTATCGGCCACCTACTGGTCGATCGACGCTCAAGGGGTTATTTTGTTTTTAATTGGTCTTCGATCGGCTTATGGCTGCTTAGTCTAATTTTTTGTGACTGTTCCTCTGTAGTATTCGACTGCAGCGAGTATCGCCGTCGGCACATGGCCCTCTATGGCAGCCACGATATCTTCCGCGCCGACAACCAGCAGGGCTCCGCGATCCGCCGCCAGAGCGCGAGGGAGGCGGTGCAGGACGCCGTGCTGTGGCTTAAGGAAGGAAACAGTGTTGCTGTAAGTTTCTCATCCTTGGATTGCATTATACTGGTCATTTTTTACTGAAGTTGGCTGAAGAAAATAGTTTGTAAGACGGCGGTAAAACATTACTTTATCTAACATACTGATCTTTAGTTAGGCATACACTATTTATGAATTATTATTATGCAATTTGCTAATAATTTAAGTTGCACAGCATATTCATTTTCATTTCAAGGATTGTGACTATGATTATCCATCAAAAAGTACGAATTAAGATAAGTAATCCAGGAACAAGTCGACCAATTAGGTCAGTCCATTCTCCTACCCTTGTTTGGTAATCAAAAACATGCCGTTTTGAACTTAACTCCGTTCCACCGCACCTCTAAACCTATTCGAAATTTTCTGGTAGACCAGCCTAAAACTAAGTTGTTTCTTTATAGATATTTGATGGCACCAATATAACCAAGGAACAGCGTCGAGAGCTCAACGAATACTGCGTCTCAGACATGGGTTTCAGGATTTTATTCATTGAATGTGTCTGCGAGGACCAAGAATTACTCGAGAGAAACATCATTGAGATACTGCATTACTCTGCGGATTACAAAGATATGAGCGAGGAGGAGGCAGTGGACGATTTAAGAAAGAAGTTGGAACACTACCTGAGGCAGTACGAGCCAATCGACGCTGGCGTGGAGGACATCAGCTTCGTTCGAGTGGAGAATATAGGAGAGACAGTGACTGCTCACAAAGTCTCCGGTCAGAAGGAGTCCGGCATTCTCGGATATTTGTCTGGAATGAGGGCTTTACCGCAGACATTGTATTTCACCAGAGTAAGTCTATCACAGCTTATTATAGAGTTAGTTCCGTTACGATAAGGGTCAATAGATACTTGGAAATGGATAAACAAACATGTTATTCATTAGATATTAAGTATTCTAGAGTTAATTTCAACCTAAGATGCTTGTTAGAAATGTAGATTATGTAAACAGTCTATTTGTGGCCTTCTCATTATATTAAAGTACCTAATCGTTCAGAAAAACAAGTGTCTAGGTTTCGCTGAGCTGATAAAGTAAATAGTGCAATTTCATCATTAATTTACAACTGAAGATAACATTTATATTAACTAGTTAATGTAAGGCTTAACCGGTTCAATGTTAACTTAGCCTATTAATTCAATGGGGTATATATATCTGAATCTTCTAAAAATCTCTGAATCTTATTGATAGTAGTTGGTGCAACAATGCGTGCCACTTTATGTACAGTTTACTTTACAAAAATAATATTATTAGTTCTAGAAATAGTCTATAATAAATAACGAAGAACCTGTAACGAATTCCATAATTTGTGCCAAATACGCCAAGCGTCTGATTTTATTTAGAAACACGTGAGGGATCGCCTGTATCGAATATATATATAGATATATATATATCTAGGTAGATATTATAGTATGTTTATATTTTTATAACGCTATAAAATGATACCAATCAAATGTAACGACGATTTGATTTTAATGATGCAAGTCTTTGCAGCAGTAGCAGTATATATAGGCTAATAAAGTTACTTTTTAAAATGATGTAGCTACATTCTTCTGAAGAGGTTTTTTGTATAACTTTGACATCTTTTCTTTTGTTTTCTCTTTGCCAGGTTTTCTTTTGTTTTCTTCTTGCCAGGATGACAAAACGTAATGAATGACCGTAGAACAATGTCGTATATTTGATGGCTACCTCACATTGGCCTTTTTCACCAGTACATTTTATTAATAACAACATAGTATCTGCAATACGAAAACTTTATTTCATCATCCTCAGCTCGGATAACATCGTGTCAGAAATCACAATAGGTGGCATGGTTGTCTGCTTATCGGTTCGATAGTTAGATAGTTGGTTTCGTCAATTTCAGCAACATTTTCCTTAAATGATTTTCTGGTGCGCGCGCTTGGCGTTCATTTTACCTGATGGTAAGACGATAAAGACGAAAGTTTAAGTGCACTTAACCGGAATTTTCATTAACTTAGGAACTGGCTATATCTCAAACTGCCGAAACGCAACACATATTATGGAGATACTGTTATTCTGTTATTATTAACTTATAATGGAGAGACTTAGTATGATAGCTAGCCGAGTAGCTAGCACATAATCACCAGCAATCTATTTGATCTAAACTTACACAATACGTCCAGTAGGTATCTATGATATATGTAAATACTTTTTACATTACGGTACCAACTTGGAAAAAAAGAGCAGGTTATTTTATCACCGCACATGTATTTTTCATTTATATTAAATCATCATTATCTAACGAATCGTTTTTTACAGCACGGTGAGAGCGAGTACAACGTGCTCGGGCGCATCGGTGGCGACGCATCGCTGTCTGAACGGGGCCAGCTGTATGCGCGTGCGCTGGCCGACCACATGAACGCGGTGGGCAACCGCGAGGCGCTCACCGTGTGGACATCCGAGATGCGGCGCACCAAGCAAACTTCAGCTGACATCATGGCTCCCAAGTGGGCCCTCAGGGCGCTCAACGAGCTGGACGCTGTAAGTGAATTTATCTACAACCACATGAGCTAACATATGAGCGTGGTGGGCAGCTGCAAACTATCCACCATGGGGACATCCGAGATACGGCGCACTAAACAGACCTCGGCGTACATTCGGTCGCCAAATTGGGCCGTCAGAGCGCTCAACGAGCTGAGCTCTGTAAGTTCTCATTCATCCGAGATAGAGAAAGAGCGAGAGAGGTGTAACAGTCATGCGACCGCACTCAGACGCCATAAGTAGGTATAGCTATCTAAATCTAAACTCTGAGATCGACTCCATGAGCGCGGTTAGCAGTCGAGAGCAGTTCAGTCCGAGATCTGCGGCGCACCAAACAGATTTCGGTAGACATTCGGGCACCTAAGTGGGCCGTCAGGGCGCTCAACAAGCTGGGGGACAATTTTTGAACCGGTGATTAGTTATCACGCTATGATATCAATTACAAATGCTCCTTATTTTATTCAAGGGCACCGGTTGGAAATTTCTTGAACGATATTTATCTTAAATCAAATTGTTAATTAAGCAAAATTATTATATTTTCTAGTGTATTTACTGTTACTACATGCTACTTTTATTATTTTTTTATTATTATTATTTTTATTATTAATTTATTTTTTATTATTTTTTTTATTATTTTATATTATTTTATTATTATTATTTTTTTATTATTTCGACATCACATATTCAAAAACTGCCCCCCAGGACGTTGTAAGTTCATTGATATTACTTCAATGTGGCTAGCCACATTAACCTTGTGAACTTTTGCAATTCGCGAGTAGCTTATCTTGTGGCCGTGGGAGATACGGTGCACCAAGCAGACATAATCATCATCATCAGCTAATTTTAATGTCCCCACTGCTGGGGCACGAGCCCTCCCTATGGATGGATAGGGAGAACGGGCCATAAACCACCACGCGGGCCCAGTGCGGGTTGGTGCAAGCAGACATCCGGGCGCTCAAATGAGCCGTCATTGTCATTGGTAACTATTCACTGAGCATGGCCGTCCTGAGCAGTCCAGGACCGTCAGGGATCTCAACAACTTGACGCTACTGTAAGTGCTCAATTTCTCATTACTTTGTTGATTGCGTTCACATAGACTGACGACATAAATAATTTTGAGCCACTCATCGTGTTGATTTAGTTTTGTTTTTACAAGCTTTTATTTAACTTGCACTGTTCGTATGTAACTATGTAAGTAAGTTGTCCGTCAAAATTTGCAAACTATTTTTCGACCATTTGTCGATATCCGATTAAGCTGAAATTTTGCATACACTTTTAGTTCTGGTGACAATAAAATGTGAAATACTCAGTATTGTAATAATTTCAATATGGCCGCCGATCCAAGATGGCCAAGAGTGCCTCCAGCGTTTAAAATTTATATATAGATTACATTTGGAAAATATCTATATTTATTTAAAAAATGTCGCTAAAATTTATTTTTTTCTTTTTAGTTCGCGTTATTTTTTCTTTTTCATGTTTAACTTTTATTTAAATAATTTTTGGGTTACGTTTTTATTCAAATAATTTTTATCTAAATACGGGGCAGCGCTCGCCTTTATCTCACCTGATGATATGACTGTATTTTACGAACTGTATTTTTATGAACTTAAGAAGAAATTATCTTCATTAATACAGAACAATCGAGTACATACGTGAAGATAACACCACTTTAACATGTCATTGTCTTTACCTAAAGTTATTGCTAAAATTAGATATTACATATTGTTAATTAAAATAATCGATGGTGTGAGATAAATCAGTAATCACGCACTCGCGGGCTGATTAACAAGCAATACAATGTTCGAAATATTTATTTATACCTACACTATAATGAGTAACTTGGCTCTGATGTTGAAAAGTTCATATTTTTACTTATAAACACTACGTACGTAATTTAAAATTTATTAGAGCGCATAATTAATGACTAATTTACCTAAAACAGATATGGAGTCTCTGAAAAACAGACTTAGTGAAACCCTAATGAGCTTTTACCTATATTATTATGTCAGAAGTTTAGACGCAGAACAAGAGTTATAGTGAAAAGTAGCATAAATTGCACTTCACACTATTATTACAAGAAACTTTTTATTCGAAAGCTAACTAACGGAAGATCTTTTCAATGAACTGAAGTGAAAATCTTAATGTTAAGTGCTTTTCTGTCAAATTGTATGATAACAATGGCAGTTTATCGTCCAATTTCATCTAGATAATTGAAGTGCACTATAACTTGGCATGCGTAACAAAACAATAGCTATTGTCGCTACGCACGCATGAATGACTTCTGGGACAAGTAGTCGTAATTTTATAACTTCATTCAGTTCGGCGAAATAGCCAATAAATTGCTACGGAGCTCCTGTGGTCTATAAATAGTGTCACAACGTGATTCACTACAGACTGGTGACATTGAAATTATTTTGTACTTTTGCTGAAAGCAAAAAGTTAGTGCGGCCGCGATGAATATTTAATAGAAATGTTTAAATATTAATTCTTTTTTACTGACAAAATTCTTTGAATTTATTGATTGTTCGACTCTAATCTGATATCTCCTGTGACGTTTAACTTTATCTGATCAATAGTTATCGAGTACAACAACAACAACAACAACAACAACAGAAACTGGTCATGAATCATGTATTTAGACTCGGAACGTAATTTTTTTTATTTTTATAAATAGCTCGGCAAATGACTCCATCCCACCTGATGTTAAATGAAAATGGAGTCCAGACGCGAAGTTAACTGGTGCAGCGTGAAAACAAACGTAGCACCAGTTAATCTCACTCAGCGGCCCACAAGGTGCTTCTTCACGCCACTTTTGAAGGACCCCATATCATAGGAAGGAGGGAAAACGTGTGCTGGTAGACTATTCCACCTTTTGGAGGTGCGACAAAGAAACGAGTCACCAAATTTCTTTGTGCGCGACGGGATATTTGAGACAGTGAAGTGGTGACTCCGGAGAGCAGCACGTGTACTCTTATTATTACTTTGCGGAACCGTCCCTGACGTGCGAGCAATACTCCACTCAAGACCGTACATGTGTCTTGTACAAAAGGCACGACTGGTTCGGCGTAAAGAATCGCCACACTCTGTTCTGAATACCGAGTTTTCGTGAGGCGGTTTTGATCACGGCTTCGATGTAGTTCAGATCGCAGCGAATCGTCATATGTTGATACTGCTCTGCAGGCTTAGAGATGTACCATGTAATCTGATTTATTATTCATTTAACGTAGTGTAAATGTAAAAAATTGTGTTGCAATATGCATCACATATACCTACATATGTTATCCATCGGTTACCTTATAATATACAAAGCGTTACTGATGAAAAACAAAAAGACAAAGTAAAATTATAAGAATAAAAGTAATTAGTTGAGTTTCAGTATGATTGATTACCAAATTACTTCCACTTATACGTTTTAGCTGGATACTGCACTGAGATGAATAATTAAATATGATTAATGATCCATTTAGTGCCAACCTAAATCATGTTTCTTGATTAATTTCGTGACAATTTTATGTCATTGGCATATGTTAATCATATTTGAAAACATATTTATCCATTATCTTTTAAAAATCATGATAATTTAAACATTTCAAGTAATTAAGGGATTATTACCTTATTGTGTTGTCATTAATTATCTGATTTATCTAATAAACAGTTTGGATTTCTTAGTTCAGAGTTTTAGAAAAAACAAAAATTTGTTCAACATAAATATTCATAGAGGGAGGCTCACACTAATTAGGAGCATTTGGTAGGTCTACGGGCCTCGTAGTCGTCGTAGTCCGTAGCACGGGGTCGATCGTGAACTCGTAGCAGTGATTATGAGGCACGCGAGGGCCGCACCCATTTAATTGTATGAATGGAGAAATATCGGGGTGTTGAATTGATAAATTCCCATTCAGATAAAACAGATTATGTGTTATTTAACACCGTGCAAAAAAACATATTCGATTGCTATGGTCGCTCTACATTTGGAGCTTTTATGCGTTTCGATTGCTCTTACAAACTTCATAGTTTCTATTTTTTTGAACCAATAAGCCAATATCATTTTGATAAAAATTCCTATGATTAAAGAACAAACAGAGATCTAAATAACTAAGTAACAATAAGTAAATAACATTAAAACTAAAACTTTGAAGTTTGTATTTTAAATCGAAATGAATACAGATTCTTAACAATCTATGATCCTCATCAAATAAAAGTTACTACCAAACCAATGCATTTGCTTATTTGATTTTAGATTTATTCCAAAACGTATTTACGTTTTGGAATAAATCTAAAACGTATATATTATGAAGCAAAAACTTTGTACCCGTGTACTTTTTACGAAAAATGCGCGGACGGAGGAGTATTAAATTTCGCACACTTATAGTTTATGAAGGTTATTCAAATGTTAATATATTTTTTTTAATTATGCATAAAAATACAAACAACATTACACACACTACACTATTTGACACACATGCGTATGTATTTGACACACACGTACTGTTTGTCTTTAATGTGGCCGACATCTGCCAATGCCAATCTAAACTCACATTCTATCTTTTTTAATTTTACATTGCTTAGGATACAATCCGTGCAGCCTTAATAAAATTACGGTCGAATTTCGTCCTGGGCGACCACTAGTATATATAAAAATGTCACAATGCAGTTAACACTTGACTTATACCTACTCTCTTCAACAGGGCATCTGTGAAGGCCTAACCTACGAGGAGATGCAAGAGCGCTTCCCCCAGGAGTTCGCGTGGCGCGACCAGGACAAGCTGCGCTACCGGTACCCCTGGGGCGAGTCGTACATCGACATCATGACGCGCCTGCGGCCGGTGCTCTCTGCGTTGGAAGACGAGCATAACGTCGTGGTGGTGGGCCACCAGGCCGTGCTGCGCTGCATGCTGGGATATTTCCTCGATGCTAAGCTTGGTGAGTAAATGTAACATCGACATCATGACGCGCCTGCGACCTATGCTCTCTGCGTTCGAAGACGAGCATAACGTGGTCGTGGTTGGCCATCAAGCTGTGCTTCGCTGCATGCTGGGATACTTCTTCGATGCTAAGCTTGGTGAGTAAATGTAACATCGACATCATGAGGCGCCTGCGGCCGGTGCTCTCTGCGTTAGAAGACGAGCATAACGTGATGGTGATGGGCTACCAGGCCGTGCTGCGCTGCTAGGACACTACCTCGATGCTAAGCTCGGTGAGGAAATGTAACATACTATATAGCTTCTGCCTGCTTGATATCCAATCTACCAAGTCTTTTCGCGTATACATACATACCGGGATATAACATTATTCACTGGTACATTTGGGTTTTCCAGCTATATCTGTGCAAAAAATCTCTTTGATCCGATCCTCTGTTTTGCCTGTTTTGCCAGTAAGAACAAACCTGTGTCGGCGACGTTATGGCTCGATCTCTCTTTGTGCCTGAGCCCAGCGCATAGGAACGCTTATACTCGTAGGCTGATGATGATGAATTGACGAAGTATAAGTAAAGTCTAAGACGTATATCAAAGCCTTAACATGTATGTACTAACGCTTAAATAGGATAAAACCTTACCTTACCTATACTGTACCACGCTAGACGCTACACTTTTTATTTAAAGATAAGTAACTCAATTTTGGTAGTTTCCTGTTTGAGTAGCTACTTAACCTTGTAGATTACTGCAATTAGATCACTGTCTATGATTTTGCGATTACTAAGATTACCTAGCCCCTAGCTTTATTAAGTTAAAACGCAATCTATTTTAAGACTTTGGAACACAATGTATTATCACCGATATAAATTACACTAACAAAAAAATCTTATCTTTCACCAATCATGATTATTTGGAAAAACAATTAACGACGCCATGCCTCGAATAGATCGAACAACTTGATACTATAATGCAATAACAACAATTTATTACTTTGTTAAGAGGATTAAAAATTCATGAATCATATTTGTTTTAATTTCCTGAATAATCTCTTAGTTTAAAGCTTCGATACACTATGAAAGTTGTTTATTTAGGTAAAGTCAAAAACGTTAGCGGATCCGCTTTCTTTTAGGGTTTTGCTAAACAGAGCAAAAGCTAAATATGGAATAAACATTTATTTATTTATTTATTTATTCCGTGTTATGTTCCCGTTATGTTAACTTAATTTCACGTTACAGTAAAAAAGTCAAAACACGGAATCAATTAATTTAAAGCTTGGTTTAGTACCTACGGTGGAAAAGCTTTAGCCGGTTGCGCTCAATCTAGGATATCAAGTATGCTAATTCAATTACGTCTTAGTAGGGAAAATTTGGCATAAAAACTACGGGAAAATTTCAAAATCAGTCAACCAACACATGATTGTAGATATTTTAATATAGCAGCATTGACGCCCTAGTAGCAGTAGACGCTAGCCCCTTCACAACTCGCATGCGTATGCGCTGGTTTCGCACTGACCGAGATCTGTTGAAAGCATTTCGGTTAGAAAATGCATTTCAGATGATTTTCCACAAGGCAACGCCTGATTCTATTAACAACCTTTTGCTAAATATCTCATTGTGTTTTCAGACGAACTTCCCTACATGAATGTGCCGCTGCACACCATAGTGAAGCTCACTGCGTACGGGTACAAGTACAATGTGGAGATGATCAAGATGCCCGTTGACTGTGTGGACACTCACCGCGTGCAGCCCAAGGTGAGGGCACTGACAAATAAACATTTTTTTTACCAACGACCAGAAACCAAAAAGAAGAAATAAAAAAGTGGGAATAAGTGGCAGTTGGTGGCCACTTATTCCCACTTTTTTATTTCTTTCGGGAAAATATATATAGCCTTTATCTCACCTGATGTTAAGTGATGATAAGGCCGAAAGTGGAAGCGTACTTACGGAGAACTCAACTACTGAGTCAAAGGCTATTTTATATCTAAATGTTAATGTCAAAACAAGAATGCTATCAACACTGATGATTATGGTACTATTTAGATGCTATTTAGATAAGATGGTGGGAGATAGCCAGGCGCACTTAAAACAAGACCTACCATCAACCAATTCAAGTACAATCATGTACCTGGGAATCAGAAACCTCTGAACGGTGGTACTACTTGACTCTCTTTTAAGATCGATAAGGTGGTTATGTGGAACTCACCTGCTGACGTTAATGGGGTACCTATACCCACTAATACTGGGATACAACGGAAGCAGTTTCAGACGTGTACTAATCCCCGCAGCCCGCCGGTCATTAATGCTCATAAATCACCTCGGCACATATAAAGTTTTTAATTAACTCGATTATAAATAAACAATTAAAGAGATGATAAACGTATACACGCGACAGATTTGAAATTTTCCATCGCCTTGTTTGTGATGTGCTTAACCATTATATCTTTATTTGTTTGAACATTACAGACAGCTAAGTGGATATCTTAATATTAACTGCTGCGCATTACCTAAGTCAGGCACACGCTAATACCGTACAAGTTTTATTATCTGGGAGATTGTTAATTCCTTAGTAATCTTGGCCTAAGATTGTTGTATCACGATTTTGGGGTTACGTACGCCAGATTAATGAGAGATAGTTCATTTCAATATTGGTCTTTCTTAGTGCCTTTCTGTTTGTCATATGCCATTTTCAAGGAAACAGTTTGATTGATAGCCTTAAAGCTATACTCGTATATAGATTTAGTTCAGAAGCGGGCTGTTTAGATTTTAGTTTCGTGTAAATTGTCAATATCATAGTCATAACCGCACATGACTAACAAAATCATACGGTGTTTCAGAACTGCTCCATCACCAGGACCGCGTCGGATGCTCTAGTGACGGTGCCATCCCACTACGACACCCTCCCATCGAATCTGTGGCAGAACTCAGCCGAGGCACAACTTTAGGCCTCACCGCGGGGCCTCCGTCCTGGAGCACCCTAGCACCACATCAGCATTACCAGGGCTACGCCCTCGAAGTAATCACAGCCCATTGGGGCGGCGTCCACGGCTGTGAAACGCCTTGGACTAAAGTTGACGCCACGCCAAGTTTCGGGAGAGTTTGCGATCCTGTGAGGAATAACTTTGGTGTGTGACACTCGTGTGTTGACCGCGTCGGACTTGTCGTTGACTTAAAGATTAATTCTCCGCGAGCGAGTTTCTCGTATATTAAGCGTTAGTCTCGCTGTGCCACTTAAAACAAATTATGTATTTGTAATAGTTGGATTTAAAACGATGAATGTGGTAATAAAAATGTAATATTACCGCTGGATGTGTTAGGAGATATATTCTTGTATGTTTGATGAATTTTATGGCCCCTGTAAGAATGCAATACCTAAATATCTTCAGCTTTGAGAAGAAATATAAGAAATATATATTTCTCCCCATTTACAAAAATGTAAAGTATGTAGGTATTACTGCCACTGCCCTGCCCGCACAGAGGGACAAAGCAATGTCGTAGGACCACGCTACGAGAATTAGGTATTAAGATATTAATTAAGCAGCACATCCTTCCCAAAGAAAGTGTTAAGAGGAAATATGATTAGGAATGTGCAAATATAAAATATAAACACGTCAATATCATCGCAATGGTGCGGGAAGTAGTATTCTATGAATAAAAATAAATTCTAAATTTCAGTTTATGTAGGTTTAAAACCATTTTACCTTACTTACGAGGCCATTAGCACTGTTTCACGAGAAAGTCGCACGTGGAGACAATGAAATCCCTTAGCGTATTCTTATCCATTTAATTACTTAGATTATTTTAATCCTAGATACGGGCGTTGAGCGTCCGCCATTGATCTGCGATCACCCGAATAGCTCAATTATTTGTACAAATTTAGGATTTTGACATTGATAGCTTCCAACCATGTACTATAAGACTGAAAAACAACTATCCATGATCAAATTGAGTCAAATTCATGATCATCATCATCATCATCTTCATCAGCCTAGATTTGTCCACTGCTGGACATAGGCCTATCCAAGTGCACGCCACTGAGCACGATCCGCGGCTATTATCATCCAGCTCTTGCCAGCCACCTAGCGGGTCGTCGCTCCACCGTTCACTCATAATAAATTTGTTCACTATATAGCGTTTGTTCTTATTTGAAGCAGGTAGGTAATGGAGATAGCGTAACTCCGTAAACTTATATTAACTAATAGGTATACCTATTTTACTTGAAACATTGTTTAGAATAAGCACTTTTGATTAAAATCACGTAATTATTTAAACTATAGTTTTGATTTATGTTCGAGTTAAAGTAAGTTCATTTGTTTGTAAGCACTTTAATATTATTCAATAAAAAATGGTATTTTTCTAAAATTAAGTGTCTTAAGTTACGCCTACATTACGAAAACTCTTATGTTAAGATTAAAACTTAGTTACGATACGGATAATCATAGTTCTTTGTGCTCGATAATTATTATTTTTTTGGATTTTTAGTGTTTTAAACCTAGAACTGGGTTATATTTCGCAATTTCGTTACTTCGACAGGTGTTTCTAAAGCTATCAACTTACTTGCATATGCGATCTATGATTGTAACAGTATCTGCGATACTGCTCAATTATATTTAAGACTTACGTACTAAGGTTAGCTTAATCTACGTACTTATCATCCTTTTAATGGGAAAAAATTATTTTATGGTGTGACTGAACGAGAGTATTGAGAAAGTAAATTGGTAGCATTAAACTAGTAATTTCAACACAATAATGACTACTTTGGACAATTTATGTAACGACTACTATGAAGTTAGTTTCAATCGTAGAACATTCACATGTTTACAATCGTTAATAATTATGATTTGATTATGCAATTTGTATTTTGCAATTCATCTGTTTGACGGGACACTGAATTACTAGTACAATTGTGTCCTATAGCACAATCAAGAGAAACCATCTTTAATTTATATAGTCAATGTTTTAAACATAAAGTTAATATACCAACGGAATGGTATATTAACTTTATGGTTTTAAACAAAATGTTTGTTTTTACTAGAAAGGAGTTCTTTGTGAAATGTGGCCTTTTTAGAACTACTGTTCAATATTTAGTTTACAAACTCTTCTGCTCTGAATATATATTTTTAAAAACGATGTTACACAATAATGTCTAAAAAGTTTGACTCAACTTACGGTATAGATTTGAATGACTCATGAATTTTCATCACAATCGATTAGCGTTTGCAATAATGTTGTCGCAACATTATTATTGATGCGCGCAATCATAATCTCATGTCTTTTATAAATAAACGTAGTTTTTTAATAAACGATCTTTGATTTGACCTATCATCATCATCATCTTCATCTCAGCCAAAAGACGATCACTGCTGGACAAATGTCTCGCCCAAGGATCTCCACAACGACTGATTTTGTGCTGCTCGTATCCAGCGACCTATCATTTATTTTATTTAAATTTTATTTAAGAATAGGAAAGAGCCTGGCCTTCATCACACCTACATTTTTGTAAGTGACGATAAGGGCGAAGTTCGAACCGCACTTCATCCCGAATCATAACTTCTGGGGGATCGCGCCTATTGTTTATCTATATTATCTATCTGTCAGGCCACAAGAATAACCTGCTACTTGTTGTTTGGCATTTCAGACTTAGATAATCATATCCACCATCTGGTGGTGGTAGTTAGCCAGGCGAACTAAGAACGAGTCCTAGCATCTGTCAAACCAAAGTATCACCCGCTGGGAGTTGATCACGGGCTTTACGGGTCTGAGATCGATGTTTAAACCACTACTAAATAAAATAAGGACTAAAAGAGATTTGTATTATTTTGACGTAATTTTTTTTGCTATTAAATAATATCATTCATAAAGTGCGCGTGCGCGTGTGTGTGTGTGTGCGCGAAATAAGCGACTTCTACCAGCATCAGCTCCACCTCCACGACAGTCGTGTCGTGGCCACGCCGTCAATACATTCTGGTCATACAATATTGTTATAATATTAAACATATACTTACTGCTAAGTACGCAATGGAATCAATTGAAGAGAAGTAATTTAAAAACAAAAGATAATAATATGAAACATAAATCTTTAATACAAGAAAGATCATTGAGATACATTCTCACCGATTGATCACAGTAATTTACACAACATTGTAGGTAAGTAGTAGTAGCCTATACAACGGTCCCACTGCTGGGCAAAGGTCTCCATCATTGAAATCAAGTCATCGCTACAATGATGGATATTGGCTTAATCACCACGCTTGCCAAAAAACCCAGGTTATGCATGCATCGAAAAATTCGGAATGACACTTTGCCTGACCTAAGAATTATATATTCGGTATCGGGCTGAGCGCTTTACTACTGGCCACCTATGCGCAATGTGGACACAAACTTTTAATTTGATACTTTTGTTTAATATATTTAGTGCGATCCCTTACATTATTATCATGTTCCTTTGGGTAATACAATTACATAATGTCTTTAAAATATCTGACGTAAGTCGGTCCCAATTTCCGGCAATTGATACAGGCTGTCCCAAAATTAGCACGTCACACTGACACTAGAAGTACTACAGAAAAGTTTCATGAGTTTAGATAAATGACTAATTTCAGGTATTTAAAAAAAATCACCAATTTTAGATAATTTTTGTATAGAGTTTTTTTAGAGAGCTCTTTATTTAACTTTTTTTTACGTCTACGTCTTTAAAGTTACTTAATGATGTAACAACATTATTTGGTAGAAAAGTCATGTGCAAGAAGGACAAATTGATAGTTTCTCTTAACATTATTATCACACAAAAACAATGGCTTCGACTTTGACCAGCAAACGTGAAAAAAATTTACTTCAAACTTTTCTATGGACAAGAAAGGCTTGATCAACGCATCTGAGGCCCACCTATCTCCGGTGTCAGTGTGACGTGCTGATGTTGGGACATCCTGTTTTATAATAATAATAATAAATAAAATCATTTATTTCGGACAGGGTCCATATAGTGTTAGTAACAATAATCTTATAAGCTATGTTAGTACAAAAATTTGTTAAACGTAATTTTACTGTCTTTGACGAGCTGGACGCGAGTCCAGTGCCACATTATAGCACTGTCTACGTCCAGTCTCGCCGCGACAGTCTTCAGGAGGTTGTTGGTGCTGCCACGCACACGCCGCATCAGGGACGCAATGCGCTTTCTGATGATAGCGGAGAGGCTATCAACCTCTGCTGTAGCTAGCATTCCTGACGCGCTGCAGTGTCGCGGCAGCCCCATCAGCCCCCTGAACGCATTATGGTACTGGGTACGTAGGGCCTTGTACGCTCCTTGGGTGTAGTTTGTCCACAAGCTGCAAGTGTACAGGGTTTGGCAATATGCTTTGAAGAGTGCAATTTTTACACTCTTCGTGCAACGCGCAAACCTCCGGGAAAGCATGTTAGCCCTTATAAGTACTAGTATGTAAGTATTAGTTACGTGCCAAAATGAATAATAGAAATAATTATTAGTAACCAGAGTAGACACACGTTATAGAGTTTCACTCTAATCATCAAAGATCAACATATTAAATATAAGTACCTACAGCATTAGTGTAGATAATAAACAACTTTGTGGTTAATTTAGACAAATGTCACGTTTTAAAATATACAAACGTGATTAAGTACACCAATATGACAGCCAGAGAAAAAGCCCCGCATAACATTAATCATCACCTTCATCACCAGCTCATATTATATCCCCACTGCTGAGGCACGAGCCTTCCCTATGGATAGATAGGGAGAACGAGCCATAAACCACCACGCGGCGCGGGCGCAGTGCGGCTTAGTGGTTATTAACAACTGCTAATGCAGCCGGGACCAACGGCTTTACGTGCCTTCCGAAGCACGGAGGAGTTCGAGACGATACATTTTTGGTCACTCATCCGATGACTGGCTATTGCGAAAGTTGCTTTAACCACAGCACTCGCAGACCGGGCGCGTTAACCACTGCGCCATCGAGATCCTATCGTAAGAAGTACAAGACAGTACCACGCATAACGGGACTCGCCTCGCTACAGAAAGGAGTAAGGAATGTTAGTAGCCCTACTGACAAAATTCGCATCGTCAAAATTGAACATAACAATTGGAAAGACGGCTTGCCTAAAGTGGGACTCGATTCAGTAGGTAGGTTTTTATCTCAATGCTCATTCAAGCTAACACAACTAAACCGACTTCAAAAAAGGAAAATAAAAAAGTATACTTAGAATAAATTTACTTAGCACAAAGTAATTCGGTTTTTTGATTTATGTAGTTAATCAGAAATGTTTATTAAAGTCGGGTGGTTGGTGGTCGGCTGGGGGACATTGTTTCATTTAAACTTTTATAATTGTTCCATTATCTCCACTTTTTATTGTAAAAGCCCCACCCGACTTCAATTTCCATCCTTCTTTAAAACTGATATGCGTATCTAGGTAATTAATAATATGATTTCAATATTATTTCTTGCTATTTATAGCTGTTTTTTGCATACTTATTTAATCATTTCTGATTAACTAAATCAAAAAACCGAATTACTTTGTGCTAAGTAAATTTATTTTTATATTTTTTTTATTTTCCTGTTTGAAGTCTGTTTTTTTGTTAAAAAATATTTTATTTTACGATTTTTAGTGATGGATGCTAACAAGGACGCTTCTCGGATGAGGAAACGACAGCCTTGTAGGTAGTGATATTTCTATGTAAAACTTCAATCTTAATTACGTATTATTTTTGTACGAACTGAACATTTTGGCATATTGAATCGTATGATGTAAGCCTAACAAAAGGTAACTGCTTTACATCGTTGAGGAATTTCCTCGACTGTCTATGGTCTTCATCATCAGACCAGTAATTTTATTTATTTTATTTTTATTTTATTTTATTTGGAAAACGATACAGTAACGAAAAACACAGATAGACATAAAAAAAAAACATAACAGAGTACACAATTACATTGTTTTCACATATAGAAACTTACTTAGCTCGTTTAGAAAATAAATATTTGACAATCACTATTTAATTACAATTCGACATCTACAGTAAACAGTCAAGGAATCACATTGAACCAATGATTTGAAAGAATTTGTTTAGCACTATTTGGTTTGCTAAAGAAGAGATCTAAATCGGAAGCTTCTGCTAGATTATTAAAAGAATTTGCTGATCGAATAAAAAAAGAATTTTGTCTATAGTTGGTGGCACTAGAGGGTACAGAAAGAGTGATCGGTTGTCTCAGCGTTCTGTTAGGAACTCGTAGTTTTACCATAGAAAGAAGATGAGGGGAATCTATTAATGACTGGGCTATTTTTAATAATGGCACTTATAACCCATATGGGTGCAAAGTTCTCATCAGAAATGAGTTAAATCCAAACACCAGGTAGCTAAAGTAAAACGTTGAGTAGTTCCCTTGACTGTCCTTCGTCTTCATCATCAGACCCCTAATGACAGCCGCAACTCTAGGTGAAAACTTCTCACCAATACAAATTAATCAAGCCCAAACACTAGGTAATTGCTGTAAATCGTTGAGGAGTTCCCTCAACTGTCTTTCTGCTCCATCATCAGATCGACTCCAGACTTTAATTAAATAGTAGTGCTTTAAAATACGTAATGAAAAAAACTAACAAACGCACTAGTCGCCACTACGATTTTTAAAGGTCCTCTCGATTTTCCTGGGATTCTACCATCAGATCCGGACTTGGTGGCAATGGGTCCACCTCGGAAGTATGCTCTTCAAATAAAAAAGAATTTTTAAAAACGGTTTACAAATGACGGAGAAATCGCTGGACATACATAAAAAAAATATACACGTCGAACATATTATAAACTCCTCCTTTTTTGAAGTCGGTTAAAAAATAGAAGGCAGTTCCTCAGTATTTAAGAATTCCGGTTGAAGTTTTCATTGCGTTTTGCTTTAATCGTCACTTATCTTTCTTACTTACTTACATTTCCTGGTGGTGGGATTTTGCCCAGTCTTACAACAGGATATATTTGCCTAATATTGACGTTTTAACTATGGAGGAAACGTCAAAACCAGGCAACCGACACACAATTGAGACGTTATTGAATTAGTAAACTTGCACGAGGGCCAGGCTGGAGGTATGCTCGTTTACCAGAACATAAAAGGTAGATACTGCATCGTTTATTTTTTCATTTTGAAAGTTCGTCATGGACGTAGTCGTGACGAGAAACCCGTTTGTCTGGTCGTTGCGACCGGGCACGAGATGGCGGCGCGACGGCGAACCAGACCGAAGGTTGCAATCGTGATCAGCCACAGATAAGTATCTGTTGTTGAGAAACGAAAGCCATTGTTTGAATGTGTTGAATGAACACCCGCCATCACGACTGCGACGGGTATGTAACAATTACAGATGATACGATGATGATGATTAATGATGATTACCAAAAAAAATTTACTGTAATATGAGTTACACCAAATATTTATTTACAGTTGTACAGCACCTACATGTGTTATAATCCTTTTAATAAGATAAGAATATATTATATAAGAGAAATCTTACGTTAGTGAGCATGTTACTTTAAAAAGTTATACAGAATATATTGTTAACGTGTTAGCAACAATAGTTAAGAATTAATTATTAAAAAAAAGTTATTAATCATTCTAATTGTTAAATTAGAAAACTAGAAGATTCTCATTTTATAATTTATTATTGAATACTAAAAAAAAAGCCAAAACTGCATATACATATATATATACAGTTAAACAGCGAGGTTGTTTTGCAATATATGACAAGAAAACAGAACTACCAAAACTTGAAAAACCTCCCTTCCTTCTCCCTTCATAGTAAACCTTTGTGACCAAACCTCTTAGTCTATGAACACCAAATACACCACTAATATAGCAGAAAGCTTATGCTGAGACAAAGTGTAGTTACACACTCTTCGTTTTCTTTTTTACTCTTATTCTTTTATTTTGTTTTGTATATAGTCTGCTTTATTTCTGTTGTTTATTATCATGTAAGACGTGTGTTTTTTTACCCGTCCCGCGCTGTATGTATATCTAGCGGGCCACCTTACATACGACCTTACGTACATATGGCGCGCGAGGGTAATTTTAATTTAATTTTTTAATGAATGTTTTCTTCCTTCCTTTCTTTTCAAATTAATAATTGTAAAAGACGCTGGCATCATACATGTAATGAATACGTAAGCCTCTACTAAAATTGCTCAATTAATCACGTCAAGATAACTTGATTGATACCGATCACTCGCTGGTGCGTATGTAGCGTATGTAGGTTGTAGGCGGGCGCGAACAGCTGTCCATTGATAGGAGGCGAGTGAGAGGTTCCACACACATGACCGTGACTTACTTCATTGACGGATTCTCGCAGGCTCGACCCGCGACCGACCCCCGAGCTATATCGGCGCAGGCGCATTGTCATACTAATCGTTAAGACGCGCACACGCTGTTTCCGAAGCATCGCAGGTCGGTGTGTGTTCTATCGGGATCGTACTAGTAAATGAACAGTGCTCCAGTCTTACAAGTGGTTATGAAGTGTTTGTGATTGTTGTGTGATATAAATTTAAATAGAGAGAAATATAATTTTTTTGCGTGAGTCAACTTTTAATTACTTAAGTATAGCTTTTTATCAGGTGTGCATATTTCGTTGTTAGTTCGTTGTTCGTTTTGTAGTTAAGTTAGTTGGATTATACCTACTGAACATGTACCGATGTACATCAGATACATGATGGAAAAAAGTACTTATACGTCGCAGCGTTAGCGCAGTAATATAAAAAATATGATTCATTTAATCACTAGGTAAATTGTGAATTATTGAGAAAATTGTATAGAGAGGTAGACAAACAGTGACATAAAGAGTCTCTAAGTAACCATGGTAAAAATATTTACTTCAAAAATTCGGAAAAACAATGTTTACTTTTCATACCTTACAATTTTCCTTGTGTCATCATAAAACTCGTAGGTAGGTAATATCTTACTTTACTTGACACTTAACGCTTACTCTTACGAGTACCGCGACATTATATATTATATATACCTACCTACATCATAAAGAAGTACTCAAAAAGAAGTAAACTATAGTTAGTATGTTATTGGTACTCAGCATACAGAACTACTAAACAAATAAAAAAAATATTGTATAAAAAAAGGTGCTCTGTCCCTGAACGATATAGGCTACCTACCTTTCAACCCATTGAACGAAGATTCAAATAGAGCGGGTAAAACTAGCTTCAAATAATATTGGTGCTATGTGGTTTTATGACAGGCAAATAAAATACTTACCTGCTACGCGTATACAAGTGGTATATATACTACACAACTGGTTTTGAACATCCAACTAAATAATGTTTACTTAGCCATTATGTCATACAAGTTAAATAGCATCGTCTTACTATAAACTCTTGTTCTATAGAAAAGCTCCATACCTTCTGATGATACCTACTTGAGTGCGAAAGTCGTTTTATCGAATTTTGTTTCTTCGAAAACCCTTCAACGACATCTCTATACGATGCGATGTTATAAATTATTAAACTTTAGGTAAACACATTAACATAATCGAGTTGTTTCTTGTATTTTATTAATTAACGACAAACTAAAGGATCAACCACTAAATAAATAAAGGAAATAAAGATAATCTAGATTTTCTTAAGTAAAATAACATCGCAGTAACAAGACGTCGATTGAACAAGGCTTCGCAGTATCATAGTTTTGCAGTAAAATGTAATATCGATGTAACAAAACATCGCAGTAAAGACGTCGATTTAACAAGGCGTCGCAGTACCTATAGAAATGTCGTTGAAAGGTTTTCGAAGAAACAAAATTCGATGAAACGGCTTTCGCACTCAAGTAGGTATTCCTCTTCTGATACGGGGCCGTTCTGAACTAGACCTACCTAACAGAGAAGGCTACTAATACACGCTAATACTAAAGCTCCTGCTCCAATCCAATCGTAGGTATTTACCGAAATGATAAACGATGTGGGCAATACTTTTTACCACGTAAAATTATTGAAATACAATATGCGCACTACTTTAAAACTTAAAACTTTTTACTTAGTTACATATACTCGTATGTTTTGAACTAGTACCTTTCTATATTTTATAAGTAACATCAACCAACAATAAGATCTATCACGATTATTGAACTTTTTGAAAAGCATAAATTGAAACATACTGTAATTGATAAGAAAAATTGCGAAATCAGGCGAAATGTATAAATTATATTAGGCTTAGCTACCTAATACAATGAAGTAAGATTTTTAAGGAGGTAGTTTGAATGAAATAGTAATAATTTCTCATTCGTTGCCAGTGGACTGGACTTCGTTATCGCCAGTTAAAACAAGCTATATGGGATCGCAGAAAACTTTGTATGCCATCTTCACACTGATCTCCAAACTTCAGTGTGAAGATGGCACTAAATGATGATGATTCATTGCCATCCATGCCATCCTTAAAATTTAAATTTATATTATTTTAAATAATGGAAAACATAACATTCTAAAATACAAAAAAACATCACAACTAAAACAACATGAGTTTAATTAAGTTGCCAGTTAGCACAGAAAATGCTAAATTTTAAAAAAAAGTTAAATTAAATAAATAAAGATACATAAGTATAAAATTTTACAACATTATTAAATCAAGAAACAAAATACTCCGAACGTTTAAAGAGCCCTAATATTCTCTAATAATATGTAATATACGATTTGTATCATGTAGTTTATAAACCAGTAACATTGTAACGCGTTTAACTCTTTCTTTAGACAATTTATATGTGTTTTTATTAATGTACACAAATTCATTTTAAAAAGCAGAAATTAACGCAAAATTATTTAATTTCTAGATGCACACATTACATTATTTTATTATATTATTTACATTGTTTTACTTTTAAAAGTTACTTTCTAAAACTTTCTAAAAGTTCTTACTTTTTAAAAGTTCTAGACCGATTACAAAGATCGCAGGCTTTAAAAAAAAATGCACATAAGCGAGCGACATAATGTCCTATCCTATATGCCTATGAGAGATCACCTATTTTATTGTTAGTCATGTCAATTATGTTAATTATGTCATTTGACCTGAAATATTGTTATCGTAATCAATTACGTGGTGGCAACCGACTGCCATATCCAATTTCGTATAAGCAGCTAATTAGTGTAAAGCATACGAATCCTATGGCATTTAGTTTCAATTCAAGGGCATGTCTCACTAACATGCGCCTGTATAAAAATAGTAATGGCTTCAATAAATCATAAAATCATAATAAAAATACATTTAGGTGTGTGTTTGTTTAAAAATATAATAATAACAAAGAATTATGAATGATCATTATCCGTGTGGTGCCGGGGGTAAAGAATTGCACCACCCCATCTCTTCCCGTGGGTGTCGTAGAAGGCGACTATGGGACCATTCCAGAGGATGGGCAGCAGCGTCTCTCTGTGATTATTCTCACCTTACTGCGATCGCCAACCCGCCTGCCAAGCGTGGCGATTATGGCAAATTCCCCTCAAAATTGCTCAAAATCTTTGAGGGAGGCCTTGTCCAGTAGTGGACGTCTTTTTGGCTGAGATGATGATGATGATGATGAATGATCATTGCCAGTATCTGAGCCATTATAGCTATCTATCATTTAAAGCTACGTAACTGAATACCTTATTAATATGAAAACATCAAAATTTAACGACTTCCTTTCCACTTGGGTCTTGTTCTTAATAGTGTTTATTGCCAGCAAGAATAGAATAGCCATCAAAAACAAACTTGTAAAAAAAATCCAAGTCTCGCAACTCAGTTCTTCTACTGTAAAAAGTTGTGAGATCCATGTAATATCAAGCCGGTTATTTTTTCAGTCCCTATTTAAGGGACCTTCTGTCTTAAGTTATTACGTAATTAACTAACCTAACAACATCTTATAGTGACCATATCAATATAAAAAATCTTTTTTACGGGTTCAAATTTAATGAAATTTGAAATATACCGTGTTTATACAATGCCTGCTTGGTTACTAAAAATTCAGGCTTCTAGTTTTATCCACAACGAAGTTAAAGGGGGTCGAAAATGGCCTGAACTGTTTCGAGAAAAAGGATGGTACGGCTGTGCCGCTTTTATGCTCGACTTGGCGGGGGCACTGCCGTGCCCCCAGATAGTATTGCGATGCAAAAAGGAAAACAGAAAAGTTATTGACTAAGTTTTGAATACGTATTCTGTTTAGAGTTATGGGTGGTATTTCTTGTTTATAGAAATGGTTCTATTTAGTTTTATTTATAGTTAAGCCTCTTCGATCAACAATACACTAGATAACCGGTCAGGGTGTCAAAAACGGCCGAGCAAATAACGCCTCACATTCAAAGTGGGGTCTTATTTCTATTTAGTTCGCTGTTGACTGCGCCAACATGATAACGTACCACAATGCATCAGTGTGTATTCAAAAACTGTAAAAATAACTATCGAAATAAAAATATATCGGAAGGAATATCATACCTTTGGTAAGTAAATGCTTTTTCATAACATAAATAATAAAATACCTAACTGTTTTTATGAAATAACAATCTTTAATTTTTAAAACCAAGCCCACGCGCCAACATTTGCTAATGTTTGGCCAACGTATAGTTGCTCTGGGACAGTGAATCTATGGAGTAGTTTAAAAAAAATTATAGATAGGTACTTCTCAATTATATTTTTTATTTCTAGATTTCCTGGCCACCTATTTCAATGTGCAAAATGGATTTCCATAGTAGCGGAAGAGAGACAGGAGGATTTTTTTAAACCTAAAAATAAATTCTGTAATTTGCTCAATACATTTCAAAAAATCCGATATTATGGGGAATGCACAAAGACGTCGATTGAGGAAAACGGCTATCCCCAAATTTAATAATTTAAATTTGAATTTGAATATGGTTTATTGTTCTTTATATGAAAACCACCTCAAATAATGTATATTGTTACATAAATAAAACAATTTGATTGTGATTATATTGTTGTTTACATTACAATTTCTCATCAGGATTCTTTCATTTAAGAGGGGGTATAAAGGTAAATCACCAATCGTAAATTTGATTTTAACACAAGAAGATAAACCACGATTTACCCGAAAAAAATATCATAGATACTACAGCATACTTGAAAGGGACTGGCTTAGGCGAAAACATAATATATTAAAATTTTATCGATAAAATAAAATCACAAACTTACGTTTACTTTTCAACTAGAATCAATTTATTTTCAATTTGACGCATATTACTGAGCCAATATTTTAACACATAATATCAAATTATATTACCGAGCGACTGTATTAGCGATTTGAAAAAAAAATGTATATTTTACGAGTAAATAAACTAAAACTAATTCGGCGCTTACGACATTCTTATTCCGTGCAGAACGCTGCAGTCTGTCGCACCTGACCCGAGGTAACAGGCATGTTTTGTTTCATCGATTAGTCGCGATCACTCTGTTGAGACGAGAGGACTGTGTTTCTGTGCTCAGGGCGCCGAGAAAATATTTCGTTAAAATATAATATTATTATCATAATATTGTTATTATTTCTTTTCATTGGTGATGAGTAGTCTCACCTTGAAATATCGACCCTTACGTATTAACTTTAGAGCTCACTATACAATGTATTAGAAGCGCTGAAGCAATGACGGCGACGCGGGTACCGGGTATAGTATATGCAAAACAGAACGATGCTTTTGACCACTCGTATTGGTGGCAGTATGTATAGTAATTTTTTTTCACAGTACATAATTAAGTTGAATTAGCTATTCTGGAAGTATTGTATCATACTTCGTATATTACCGTACAAACTTGTGATTTACAATTATTTTGTATTTCAGAACTGCTGCAGCTCGTAAATGTCGTAATATCTCACAAGCCGATGAATGCTATCCGGTCAAACTCGTACGCAAAAATCTCTCATCAACTCTGTTAGTTCGTTACAGTTGTTTAATTTAAAGCTATTCGTATATTTATTTTTATAAAAACCATAGAATGTAAACATAATATTGATTTTTTTATATGTTAACACATGAAAAGTCTGTCGTTGCTGACTGTACAATCCAGCTCGAAGATCTCGTAGATCTCGAAGAGCTCGCAGATAAAATGCCTCGCGATACCTGAAAAATGAATGTAAAAGCTTATTTCTATAAAAATGAACTTGAATTTGGTCCAGAATTATCTTTTCAAATATTTTACTAAATGTGGGTAGCACAGAAATTGGTCTAAAGTTAGTGGGGTCAGATGTGCTACCTGATTTGTATAATGGAATTACTTTACTGTGCTTCATTAGGTCAGGAAAAACACCACAGTCAATACATTCGTTAAATATGCAAGCTAAAACTGGAGCTATTGTCTCAATAACGGATTTAGTGACGTCAACGGAATTACCCCACAAATCAGCAGTCTTTTTTTTTATTAAGAGTGTTAAAAGTTTTAATTATATCTCTAAAATCAATTTTTTTAAAACTAAAATGGTTTTCACTAGGTTTGACATTTTCCTTTAGAACCGCTTCAGCTACAGTGGGGGACGAGTCCAAAGTCTTTGTAGTTGAAACTGGAATATCAGTAAAAAACTTCTCAAATGCCGCAGCAACATCACCATCAGAAGTTAAGATTTGATTTTCGAAGCTCAATTTGTACTCATTGTTACGACTTTTGACATTTCCAGTTTCACTATTTATAATATTCCATGTCATTTTTATTTTGTTATATCACTTAGCTTAATCTTTGAACTCAGGAATTTTGCCTTTGCTAATCGACATACTGTTTTAAATAACTTAGAATATTTTTTGACATACAATTTGAAATCTTCACTGGTGTTATAGTTGCGTTCATCATATAGCTCATAAAGTCGCTTTCTACTTTTGTGGATACCAATTGTAACCCATTCACTAAAAGTAACAGTACCACTAACCGAGATCATCTTTGGAATAAAAGTTTTATTAAATTCTAAACAATATTTATAAAAGAAATCATTATAAAATTTATTTGGGTTATCATTATATTCTACATAACATATATTATCATAGAGATTGTTTTGAAGCGTTCCAGACGACCTGCAGTTTTTGGTACAACAGTGATAATCTGTTTCTTCACTTGCTGACACTGATGTGGAAGGCTGACCATTTTGCCACAATGATCAGAGTCTAGTTTATTAATAATGAGTTTAGACAGAGGTACTAGATCAGTGTATATATTATCGATACAAGTGGCCGAAGTGGCAGTTATTCTAGTCGGCTCCAAAAATAAATTATTCAAATTATATGATTGAAATAAATTTTTAATTTTGATAGAACCTGTAGACTTTTCTAACAAATTAATATTAAAATCACCGCAAACAACTATCTTTTTACCTACATTGCGGATTTTATATAATGCTTCATCCATTACTTTTTCAAAATAATCATACAATGCTGACGGAGGCCTGTATAACTTAATACAACAAGTCGCTCCAGCTCCACACAAGCTATTTCTATTGTTTGCTCAACCGAGAGGCTCATTATGTCTTTTCTTTCCTTTAATTTTAACTTCTTATCAGCTATAATTAAGGAGCCACCATGAATTGAATTTACTCGACTGAACGAACTACCTACCAAATGATTATTAAAATTGAACATGAACTGATGATCTTTAAGCCAGTGTTCAGTAATACACAGAATATCAACTTTATTATCGTTCATGAACAATTCAATCTCTGGATCTTTGCCCATCATTCCTTGAATGTTCTGGTGAACCATACTGATTGACTGAACATTTTTAATAATTGTAGGTTGAGACGGGCTTTTCTTAGAATTAATTACACATTTATTTAAAATATTACCAAACATTTTGCAAGAGAATTCCTCTTTTGTCTTATGATTTAATTTAAAATCGTCATTAAAGAAAAGCTTTGTAAAAAAGCTTATTATAAAGTGTCTGATTACATTCAAGACAAAACAGCATGGGTTAAAAATGCTTCAATCACCCCAACAGGTATTTATAATTTAAAATATTTTTAAGTAATTTTAAACTTGTATAAGTTGATAACGGCATATAATTTTGTAAATGTCGTTACTTATATTAAAACTGTGGAGTTCTTCTCCACAACTAAAAAATAGACGTCCTGAATGGGTAGTAGGTAAAAAAAATGTTTGGACGATTCAAAAGTTCTTTTCTAAAGTTTATTTGAATACAAAATATTTGACACTTTGACTTTGACTTTGATTACAGAAAGTCTGTTTATCTTAAGTGTAAACAATATTTTAGTTTTTTTTACCATTAAAAAAACAATAAAATTTTTCATTAAATTTCAATAGTAAGTCCTATAAAGATTGTTACATTTTAAGACAAGTTAGAATGAACAGACCTTAAATACATAATTTAATGCAAAAATGTTTTTAACTTACCTTCTTTCTGTCTGTTCTTTGCAGTACAGGTACAAGCCAGGGAACGAATTCCGAAAAAAAAATGTAAACCTATGAATCTATGTAAATAAAGCGATATTTTTGTAATAAAATTAGACTTCTTTTTTTACATTGTCGACACTCTTTGAAGAAGAGATATAACAGTAAGAGCACTTACACACGAGCAGCACTTTGGTATCAATAGAGGTAACTGTAGCGTCGGATGGTAGGCCTTTGACCTTTAACGTGTCGACAGCAACCGCTGACTGTTGCAGTTACTTCTGTCGATAGCAAAGTGCGACTGAAAGGGATAATATAATCTACATGATACAAAAAATAATCTACATAATACAAAAATGCTTAAAGATTTTATGGCACCTACGCCTTTATAAAATAAAACAATATTAAATATTTAAAGTAGCAATATATAATAAAAATATATGATATCATTACTTACCTTTGCGTATTATTTACCACCAGCAAAGAGTATTTTAGTGTTTCGAAGTACAGCTAGGTGATCCGACTCGCACTTAGCCGGTTTTTATCTGATTATTTTAGGTATACTGTGCGGGATCGCACTAAACACGAGTACACACGAGGGAGCGACCTGCCAATCTGTTGCGTTGGCCGCCACGCCGTACGTACGGACGAAAGCGGGGCGTGAAAGGGGCGCGGGTGGAATCTGTTTTTTTTCTAGGTTTATACGCCCTCTTAAGCATGTTTTCCAACCATACTCAAGGTAGGTATAGTTCAATATCAGTTAATTTGTACTGGATTTACTATTACATAAATGTATGCAAAGTATAATAAATTGCTTTTTGTATACAATTTTGCAGTCAAATGCATAAGCCATAAAATAAAATAAACCTAATTCCTTATTAAAAATTACTTCCTTAAAACAAAAAATAAATTACTAAGTGCGACTCCATAATACTCTGTTCGGAACAAGTAAAGTCAATAATGCAAAATTCGAAATGAAGTAAGTAACATTTCGTGTCTACCATTTGCTGTTTTATTTTTATGTAATAAGGTCGAATTTGGATGTAAAGGGTCTTTGTATATATTTTTAAATACACAAGTGTTTATTTAAATTTCTTATCTCTTTCTGTCGTTTTCGACGTAAGATCGTAAGTGAATGTCTTAATAATCAAAACTGTGCTTTATTCCTTGCAAAAAAAGTATAAATTAGGTTGAAATTATCAAAACTTAGGATAGTTTTTCTCCATTTACAGTAAAGTCAGCCAGTGCCATATTTGAGATTTGTTTTAGTTCGTGAGGCGTTATCTAGTGTATTGTTGATCGAAGTTAAGCCTTAACAAATTCAAATTCAAATTCAAAATCATTTTATTCAGTTTAGGCCAAAAGTAGCACTTGTAAATGTCACTATGCCAACAATAATAATAATAAAATTACGATAGTAATGATAATAGATACCTTACTATACTACAAACATATTTTTTTAATAATTATTATTATTTATTTATTTATCAACAACATATTTATGTTATTGTTTTACTTTAATCAAACGATTATATGAATATGTATGTTTTCATTTATAATAATAATAGATAAACAATTTATTCTTCTTATGTTATTGCTATGCCCTGACAGGGCGCTAAATTATTTTAATACCTTTTGTACCTACTTATGGCATTACTAGATATATGTAGTATACCAATTTACTAGTAGGTATACAAATGTGGCATGTAAAAAATAATTTTGAATTTAAATTTGAAATATATCATGACCTTGCAGCCGGACAGTAGAATAGCTTTTGTTTTGATTGAGAACCTACTCACGTTTCTAGTAAGGCTGGTATCAGAGCTGTGCGGGCCGCACGTACGGGCTCCCCAAGCGGAGACACATGTGATGCGCTTAGAACATTGTTTCACAGCGACGACGACGCGGTGTGACCAGCTCCAGGTAACGCCTAAGCGCCTTCCATTGTGTCTCCGCTCCGGGAGCCCGTACGGGCGGGCGGCCCGCACAACTCTGAAACCAGCCTTATATCATCATAATCTTTTCGGGGTAAAGCATATAGCGTCACTTTTCGGTACTTCTTCTTCTTTTATCTATTTAGATAGATAGGTAGTTAGGTATGGTAGTCGCACCTGCGATTGACACCACCTTTCGTCACCATTAAAAACATAGAAATTCATTAAAATTTTACTGGATGACAACTAAGAACTGACAGGTGGTCTGTATTCAATTACATTAAAAAATCTGTTGCTGACCCCTAATTAAAATGATTAAAGTGCAAAAGTGTCGATCACTGGTTCCTGTTGAACACTGGTGCTAGTACTACGTCTAGTACGTACGTATCGGGATTCGGGAACCTTGAAGCCATTGTTTAAGTAAGTTACTTGTAAATAAAAAGAGTATGAAAGGGCCATGCATGGCAGCACAAATTGCTACACACGATACTAGTACGTTAAGGAGACGCTCACCTTGAAAACTGGATCCCAATAAATTTTTATTTAGCTACCAACGCCAAACGATAAATACTGAGATGGCAATTACTATTTATGTACTCACCAATAAAGTCCAAAGTATATGAAAATTTAATTTTATGAACCTGTCTTGTGAACGGACTGTCCTGCCTGACTGTCCTGTCTTTTTATCCGTGCGGAGACGAGGAAAGAATATTATTTTCCGCCGCTCTCGTCCGGTGGGTGTTGTAAGAGGCGACTAACGGATTTTAGAGCTTCCATATGCTCCACTGCGTGGTAGGGCTTGCCCGTCTGGTTAGTGACCACCGTACGCATGTGTAAAATCCGTCAAGTGACCGCTTGTCGATCGCGTTTCGGGATCAGCCAGCGTATAACCAGAGCTCGAGTGGATGGTGCTGCGATGCATTTGGTCTGTGGAGGCTTCCGTCGAACCAGTACCAGAAGGACCTTGTTACCTGCTGGCTGCTAAGTTACCTGAATAAATAAATGAATTATTATTATTATTATATTATAATCTCGGGGTGGTCCGCCGTGCCGATTGGTGACCGGAAGGACCTGGCGACCATTCCCGGGAGGATTCGGGGGCCCTTCCGTTCGGCGGGTTAATCATACTCATCTGTAGGCAGATCCCTGGTGAAACAGGCCGCCGCACTTTAACCATTTGCATCGCGGTAGCATTTCCTCGATTCACGCCTCCCTCCTTTTCTACACCATGACAGCGCCTAACAAATAGCAAACTAAATAGATCACTAAGTTTTTATTCAGAGTATCTTGAGTGTGTCATGCTCTCTTTACTGTCTCTGCGGTGGTGGCGCTGTGCGTCGGGTCGTTACGTTCCCTAAAATATGGTTGAGCGAAGCGATGGCTGATTCATATGTCATACTCGTGAACGGGTGCCGCCTGTGGAGGCTGGTCTGCTCACGCATACTTATCTTATTTTTAGTATTTTTCACTATTCACTATAATTCACTATAATTTGTTATACACCGTTGGCCTGAATAACCCGAAAGATTTAACTTAACGATTCTACAGCCTAATTAGAGTATATAAAGTTATGTAACACATAGTCCTAAACCCCATAATAAAGGAGATATTCATTATTTAAAACAAATAATAATAAAAAAAATATCAAGTATAACACACCCTAAGGTATGACGTAGACACCTACTACTTTCACGCAGACGCACTTACCTAGGTGCATCGGTGTCAACCAGTTTTACCTAAGTAAGTTTGGTACCTGTCGACAAAAAGGTTTTACTACCGAAAATAATTATTTTTCATTGTGGATAAAAAGATGTAACATGCAACTGATATACAGAGTAGGTAATAATTATAACTTTATCTTTCTTATTACACTTTAATAACAAGTAGTTATTCTCTTATCAGTAAGACTGATAAGACTAGATTAATTCCGCTCTCAATCAGCAAAGTGCAACTTATTTGCCTTCACTGACAACTAGCTGATTCATAGTTTGAAAGTTGAACATGATTGATACATGTGACATATTTCAAACAAACTGATTTCAAATTATTACTGATTGTCACGTAAGAATTACACTGTTATAATTTAATAAATAATATTCGTTATGCCGTCTTATCCGCCGGAACATTTAGCGGAAATACATTATGTGTACGGATTCGTGAAGTGTCATGCTCGCTCCCTGTTTCTCAACTTGAGATTAATATGATTCGCTTACTCTCTGAAGTAAAGGCTTGACCATAAAGAAACACGCTATTACTATGATTTAATTTGTATTGAAAAAGTGGGTCAATTAAAACAGTAGATTGTGGAAATTGCAACTGTTACCTGATGCAAATTTGTTAACGTATATTTTTTATTTTGTGTTTTTTTTTTTACATGTTGTGGTTGTCTTCTATATTTTTTGTGTTTATTGTAATGAAAAGTGTCCTGCTATGATAGGGCATTTTCCAATATTTTTGACGCTGTAAGGGAGAAAAGAGCTGGACACTTGCTGAGTTTCTTGCCGGTTCTTCTCAGTACAAGATCTCCCGCCCAGAGTAGACTTACGAACCGATGGCATAGTGACATTCATAAGAGCTACTTGTAGCCTAAACTGAATAAATGATTTTGAATTTTGAATTTTGAATTTTGAACAATAAAACTGGTCCTACAGCGGTGCACACCCCCACCACAACCATACCGTTTGAGGTCGAGTTTTCCAACATCCGCGGACTCCATGCAAACCTCAATGCCGTCCACCACCATCTTGAGACAGCACGGCAATGCTGTTTTTGACGGAGACGCAAATAATCTGTCCGGTCGACAGCACCTACCTGCACTATCCCGGCTTTGTGCTTGAAGAATCCTTTAAAACCAAAGCCGGGGTTTGCTTGTTTGTTCGGACGGACGTTTGCTGTCGCCGTCTGCGCTGTCTGGAGGACCCTTCCTTCCCCTCCCTCGTGGTACACGTTGACTTGGGCACATAGCCGTGTGTACGTCTGCGTTTACCGATCCCATAATGGCGACATGGAGACAACTCGACTTAAAACACCTTAGTCGGGTGGCAGATGATGCGCAGGAGCGGTTTCCATCGGCGGAATTGATGTTTTTGGGGGACTTTAATGCTCACCACGAGTTGTGGTTAAGTTCCTCCATAACTGACCATACTAGTAGAACTGCCCACGCATTCGCTCTCACGCACGACCTGACTCAACTGGTGAACCAGCCCACCAGGATCCCAGATATAGTCGGTCACGCACCCTCTTTGCTGGACCTTATGCTGACGAGTCGCCCAGCTTGTCACCGAGTGGAGGTTCAAGCTCCTTTAGGATCTTCGGATCACTGCTTGGTATCCAGCAAAGTGCCTCTGGCTCCGCTACCGCCTTCAGCGGTATCGAAACGCCAGATTTGGCACTACTCGTCGGTAGAAGGGGATGGTATGCGAGACTATTTCGCATCCGTTTCTTGGGGGCAGCAATGCTTCAGTGGGAAGGACCCGATAGCTAACGTGACTGTGCAGTTGCTGATGAGATAGTTTTAGGGATGGAATACTATATTCCGCATTCCGATCTCATCAGCAAAGGCAGGCGCAACCAATGGTTCAACCGCGCGTGTGCCAACGCTGTTAATAACAGACAGGCGGCATACCGCGCTTGAATCAGGGGTAAAGCTCTTGGGGATCCCAAACCCGCTCGCTGAAAGCAACTTATAATAATACCACCAAGTCCTGCAAAAGAGCTTCATTAGAGCGGATGCCCAGCGCGTTGCACGGGTCGGCCAAAAACTACTGACGCATCCTATGGGCAGCCGTAGTTACTGGCGTCTGGCCAAAGCCGTGCAATCGAACTTCTGCCAACCCTCGCTGCCACCATTGAGATGTCCTGACGGAACTTTAGCTCACAAGCCGCAGGAGAAGGCCGATCTCCTGGCTAAACTCTTTGCGGCTAACTCCCGAATCGATGACTGCAATGCACAGCCACCTACAATTTCTCACTGTGGCCACACAATGCCCGATTTTAAAATCAGGCAGTGTGATTTCCGTGCGGAGCTGCAGCCAATCGATATCCGGAAAGCTAATGGCCCTGATGGCCCTGATGGCATCCTTCCAATAGTCCTAAAAATGTGTGCAGCAGCATTGTCCCCCGTGTTTTACGCGGCTTTACCGTCTCTCGCTTTCTTCAGGTTGTGTGCCGGAATCTTGGAGAGAAGCTAATGTGCAACCGGTCCCCAAAAAAGGAGATCGGTCAGATCCATCAAATTACCGCCGCATAGCTGTAACTTCAGTTTTGTGCAAAGTTATGGAGCGCATTTTAAATAAACAACTTTTCCACTACCTAGAAGAACACTCCATAATTCACGATCGCCAATACGGGTTTCCCGTCCCATTGCGCACAAAGAAATTTGGTAACTCGTTTCTTTGTCGCACCTCCAAAAGATGGAATAGCCTACCAGCACACGTTTTTCCTCCTTTCTCCGTTTTCCATCCAGCTTTTTCTTCATCACAAGAATAGACAAGAGAAAGAATTCAAGCTATACCGTTTTCTTGCTGTACATCTAAAAACAGAACTCAGCACGTGTAGGAAGGGGTACCCAGTATACGTTTTCTCTTCCTCCTGAAGTATTGAGTCTTTCAAATGAAACGTGAAAAAGCGTCATGCGCACACCACGCTACATTAGCTTAAAGCAGGTGTCACAAACATCTTTTTACGCGACTGCGTCAGAAGGAGGGTTATGTTTTTCGAGTGTATGTATGTATGTAAGTATGTATGTATGTCTGTTTCTTTGGCACGCCCTACAGCCCAAACGGCATGGTGGATTTTAACATATGAGGTGTCGTTAGATTTGTTTTGACTGTGGGAGTGACATAGACTATAAAAAATAAAATAAAAACAAAAAAAAAACAAAAAAAAAACAAAAAAAACCAAAAACTTGTTGATCGAAGCCAAAAACGTAAAAAAACTGGCCGGGTTAGCTATTAATTAGTAGTCTTGACCCCGAAAAACTGTTAGATCGACCACACGATCGAAATTTTTTAAACGAACTGCAACGTCTACGGAATTTAAAGGATATGGCCAATTTTTCTATGGACGTAGATGTAGTTAATAATTTTCATTTACAGCAATGTTTTATGGTGTTTTGTTTTCGGGAATATTAGAAGATTTTACGAGTATTCTCATGTTTAAAAAACTCAAAGAACTTGTCAGTCAAAGTACTAGACGTCAAGAGTTTCGGATTGTGTATGCGCTATGACTTTGCTATTTAAAAGAGTAAGGCGTTTTAATATAATTATTTTATGTAGATTTTGAAATGCTTGGTTATTTACTTTACTAAACTAAAAAGTTTAAAATAAAACAAATTATAAAAATTAAACAAAAAACCCGACTGCTAAAACAACTATATTATTTTTAATGTTAGTCCGCTTTTTACGAGTATATAACTGTTTTTTATATAGTTGTTGTAGCAGTCGGGTTTTTTGTTATATTTTAATATTATTTCTATACACACTGTGTGATACGCTTAAAAGCAAATTGACCTCTTATTTTTAATCGGTTCGTGATGTCTTGATCGAAATGCGTGTTAAATTATATTTTTTGATTATAAGTGAAAGGGAACTAACTATAATATAGGGTTGTTGGTACCCCCATGAAATGATATTGGCATTAGTGAGATTTTTTTTTAAAGAATTGAGAAATGATTTAAGATTTGAGCTACATATTTTACTATCGGTGTATCTGACTTGTGCCAAAGTCAATAGGTTACTACCCACTAATACTGTCGCCAAACAAAGTGAGCCTGATTCAATAACAATAACTGTATACGTCATCAATAAGCTCATCAACATTCGATTCTGATCCTAACATTTTTACAAATGTCAAGGATCAGATGCAAATTCTATGCAAACTGAGATTCTATGCTAATTTTATTCATAAGCAGAGAGATATATTTGTACCTACTCGTAGAAACAAAACACTTTCTTTATCAAAAGTCAGATCGTACAATACTTACCATAGTTAATTAATAAAAATAATTTTCAAAAAAATAAATAATATTTTGGATCAGTAATATGAATTACATAGGTACAATAAGTAAGAACACTGTCTTCAATTTATTAAAAAAATATATATAATGTGTGAGAAGTATGTGGTCACCATTTTAATTGTAAACCTTTTTTATTCGCAGGATGAACGAGCAGGATTTAATGGTCGCACGTGCGATGGCCGCGGAATCTCGGGAAAGTTCTCCGGGAGGATCGCCGGGACCACTAAGGAAAACCCACCTTACCAAAGTTGCCGATAAGCTTAACACCTTTCGGTAAGTTCATGCACAAAAATATGAAAAAAAAAAACTACTTTCTGCGAATAGAAAAAACACAATAACAGTAATTTAACTGAAAATAGTTACGTGTCGCTGATACCCAGAGGGGTAAGAAACCTTGTAAAGTAGTGAAATCGTAAAGCTAAATCGTAGTAGTGAGATCGTAAAGTGAAAAAGTAGTTCATCTCTATGAAACTGATATGTATCGGTAGAGTTATAAACCTTTACTTAAAAACTGAAGTTGGAAAAAAATTAACACGTCCAATTTTGTAGTTTCAACAAAAAAATCCAGGTGAGAATGTAAAAAATGAATTTTTAACGACATATTCATTCCTATTCTTTGGTAATTTCTCAATAAATTGGAAACAATTCTTGCATAATTCTCAGATTTATTGTTTCCCAAGAAATTTTTCACTACTGCTTTAAATGATTACCAAGCATCTTTTTCGACACTGGATAAGTAACCATCAAAATTTTCATCTATCTTTCTTATGTGGGGCCCCATAAAGATTCCTTCTTTGAGTTTTGCATCAGACAAACTATAAAAAATGGTTTTAAAATCCTAGTTTGATGTGAATCAGCGGTAAAATCACGTCTTTTGGATCAATCAGAGGATTGTTTTTAACATTCATTTTGTTAGGTGTATATTCATTACGTATAGGCCAATATTTTTTAATGTAGTGGTCTTTCTTAACTCTACTGTCCCATAAGCATAAAAAGCAGCAATACTTGGTATAATCACCTTGCAAACCAAGAAGTAGCCCCACAACTTTGAAATCTCCACACACTTTCCAATTGTGTTCTTCATATTTTATAAGCTTTATTAATGTTGTCATCGACTCATATGATTCCTTGGAATTTACCGCATGCCCTATGGTTGGTCTTTCGTTGCCATTATGAAACAGTATACTGCTTTCTAACTTATTTTTAAAGAATCTATAAATAAACGCCATTCGTCAGGGTCAATATATAAGTCCACGAATATATTCACAATATTCATACCCCTTCTTTGATGCAAAATACTTCGTGAATTGATCACTCCTACTGCGGTAAAAAGTCACTTTGGTATAATATCAGAGGCCAACAAATTCCATCGCTGAAGTCGTGACGCAAGCAATTCAGATTTGATTTTTGAAAGCTGTAAGTCTCTTACAAGGTCGTTTAATTCACCCTGTGATAATAAATGTGGTTTACAATTCGATTCTAACCCGGGAAGAGCTTCGAAATCAATGTCCTGGCTTGAAACCGCCTCATCTACTTCCAACTCCATGAGCTGTTAGTTCATTTCCCTTACTGGAACTACTGGGTAATGATGGATAAGGAACTCCTTCAGAATGTAGCACAGGTTTTGTGACTGATGCAACATCAGGATATTGTATGTGCTTTCGGTTTTTGTTGTTAAAACCTGTAGTTTCAGTGAGGCAGAAGAAACAGTCATTCGTATGATTTGTTGGTACTCTCCATATCATTGGGATGCCGAATCGTAAATGTTTTCTTTTTCCTGCAGCCCAGTTCAATAATATACTTCTGCAATTTTCGCACACTACACCAGGAAAAAAATGGGTTTTTATCAAGGTTTGTTACCGAGATTCGAAAGTAATGGAAATAGGCTCGTTTTACGGCCTCAGTAATGGTCTCTTCTTTTTTGACAAAATAATTTAACCACAAACATAGCAAAAGTTATTTGGGTTTAATTTACATTGCCTTTATGACATTTTAAAACAAATGAAAATGTTTAAATAATACTTAAACGCAATAAAAACAAACTATAAACTCGGACACGGCTAACAAGATAGCTTACCTACTTAGGTTAATGTGGGTATATCAAAAACTTGATGTGATAAAAATATGAGACATATATTTTTGTAGTCAGGGGGTAGGTAGAAAACACATCCATTATGAATTATCTTTGGGTAAAAGAAAAACTTTTTTTTAGTAAAGTAGTGTTATAGCTGCTTGAAACCATCGTTCACTCTATGCATATTAACCATATACAAAGAACCGCTAAAGACAATATATATATTGGCTTTGGCTTTTCTAGTCATTCATCACTATAATCCACGAAGCTAAAGATAACAGCTTAAGTCATGAATTATCCATAAAGATATCTGGGGGCACGGCAGTGCTCCCGCCAAGTCGAGCAAAAAAGCAAAAGGCCGTACCATCCTTCTCTAGAAACAGTTTAGGCCATTTTAGACCCTCTATAAATAACTTCGTTGTGGATAAAACTAGAAGCTTGAATTTTCAGTAACCAAGCAGTCATTGTATAAACACCGTATATTTCAAATTTCATTCAATTTGAACCAGTAGTTTAAGAATTATAACTAGACTGACTGACCGATCATCAAAACTCTAAGGCACTTCTAGCAGACATCGAAGCTTCAAATTTAGAATACAATTAGTGTTTAGTGTATAAATCAAGGAAAAACTAAAATATTTTGCAATTTCGGTCCAGTTTTCTAGATACACCAACAGCATAAATAACTTTGTAATCCCATATAAATGTATAGGATTACAAAGTTACATTTGCAGTTAATTAATTAATGTACCTGTTTTATAATATAACTAGCGGCCCGTCCCTGCTTTGCACGGGTGGACTTTTTTTTTTAATATAGCCTATGTTATGTTTTTGTTTATATAATTTTTAACGCAAATTTTATTGCGAACAAATTACAAAAACACAAATGTTGAAAGAAATTCCACGAGTAGGATTTGAACCTGCACCCTTCTGACATAGCCTAAGTTACTCAGCGCTTATGTAGCATTCTAATGGTTAAAAATTTTTTTAAATCGGTCCAGTAGTTTTTGAGTTTATTCGTTGCAAACATACATACATACAAAAATACAAAAGTTTCCTCTTTATAATATTAGTATAGATGGAATAATATGTGTAGATAGGTATAGATCGCGCCAAACTTCTAGTCCCCTCTGAAGTTGGCGCGATTCGCGTCGCAATAGTAAAAAATAGGCGTCAGTAGGGCGAAGGCGGGGACGAGCGGTAGAGCCTGACTGTACAGCTGCGCAACGAAGCAACTTCAGAGGGGACTAGAAGTTTGGCGCGATCTATACCTAGATGGTACCGGAAAGGAAAAAAAGTGGGACTATCTACAAAAAGAAATGAGATGCCATCAAAAACAAACTTGTAAAAAAAACCAAGTCACGCAACTCAGTTCTTCTACCGTAAAAAGTTGTGAAATCAAGTAATACCAAGTTCTCAATATTAAATTTAATAAAAGATTTTTAATATTGAGAACTTGGTATTACTTGATTTCACAACTTTTTACGGTAGAAGAACCGAGTTGCAAGACATTGTTTTTTTACAAGTTTGTTTTTGATGGCATTTTAATTATTTACGTAACACGTTGGTTTAATGCTCTAGTCTAGGACATAACACACATTATAAATACAGGAAACTGAAGATTAGGCAGTATGAGCTAGATATTATGGTTTTCACAAACATAAAAAAATACAATGTCACTGTCTTGTCATTCTTATTATCATGAAAGAGACTTTAACCTATTTTTTTGAGATTAAATAATTGCGGTTAAAAGTCTATTAACTTTATAGTATTATAGTGAGATAATATTGTAGAATAAATAAGATAGATAATGTAATTAGTTTATAAAACGAAAAGCATGAAAATGGCGAGTAAAAATAAAGAGAAAACTCCAAGTACGAGTAAAGCCACCGACGAAGAAGAAGAACGGTAAGTTTATATAAACACTAAATACATGATTTAAAGATTTCAAAAAATATTAATTCAAACCAAAAGTCGTATTCGGCCAGCTCTTTGATAGCCCCTTGTAAAATCTTCTTTCTTTTTAGTTTTCTCAGAATTCGTGCGATACAAAAGACTATAATCAAGTTCTTTTAATATTTTAGTGTTTGTACAAATTAAATATACGTATAATAGAAGCCGTGTAATGAACATACTTACCTAGATCCATTCGCTAAACATTTACGGAAAAAATAATAATTTTGAATTGCCTAACATAATATTAAAGTCACGCAATGCATCGATGTAAGGCGCAATGTACTTTATTTATATGTCAAAAGGCACCGAATCTAATGACTACTTATAAACAAAACTAAACTTTTACAATGTCAGTTTCCGATTAAACTAAAGACGTATAAATGAAGAATACTACTAAATAAAATTATACTATTATTTGCGGCCTGCCCACGACTTTGTATTATAGGTACGTGTCATTTTCATATTCTGTAATCGCTAATAACTTATTACAGGTCTTTGCTTTGTCGTCTAACCTTAAAGTTGTTAGATTTTATAATAAAATAGAACCTTTACAAAAAAATTGTAATATAAAAATAAACAAAAATTAATGATGATTTGAGGCTGTATGAACTAGATCCCTTCGACTTAAAATTGTTAAAATAAAAAGTGAAAAATTTATTATTAAACCAAAACAAATTTTTAGTTGTTTTGTTACTTGGTATAACGATTATTTATTTATTGGATATCCGCGATATATTATTGTAACAAGAAACTTTTCTCTTTTTGTCACTTGGTTTTTATTCAATACTCTATCTCAAAGAAGACTTATCAGGTTCTAAGAAGACAATGGATTCCCTGGCGGACTTGATAGAAAGAATTTCAATTAATAATTTAGATGTCGGCACTGCACACTGGGTGGACGTCACTCACATTAATAATCCACACAGTTTTTACGTGCGCCCAACTCTATACCGAAGGTATATATCAGTATTGCACTCATACGGAGATCGATTGATCTCTGGGAACTTGCAGTTGCGACAGAACGTGATTTATAAGTCGAAGTTATTGCAATGTTTTGTGAGAGGCCAAATACTTTACATTGAGAAATCGAATGATGGAGAATCCTCCTATGATATTTATGCACCAGATTATGGTTGCTTAGAAAAATCTGTTCCATTGAAGAGACTACGTAAACCATTCCAGAAAATAAGTGTTCCACCACTAGCCATACATTGTCAATTGGCTGATTGTAAACCACATGGTGAAACATGGAGCAGAAAAGTTATAGAGTACATGAAGTTTTATGTGGGCAAAGAGCGAGCTAGAATGGTTATAAGGGCTAAAACAACGGAATCACTCATAGTGGAGCTACACAATTCATGTCCAGATGACATTGCTACTATGTTAGCCCTGTGTGGCTACACCACACTTGGGTATGGTGATAATGAAATCAGTAGATTCACATCAACAACACCAGAGAAACATTATTTTACTTTTAAAGAATTGAATGTTGGTGACGAACTGAATGTTCGTGTTCAGTGTGGTGATTTGTTACAATCATTTTATGTAGCAAAAGTTGATGATTACAAACACTACTTAAATGAAAGAGATAATTTTACGTATTCATCCAAAATGCAAAACATGATGAGAGCTGATGATGTCAAAGAGGGTGTAGCTGTTGGAGTGCTCATTGAGACTTACGCAAAATATGAAAGAGCTATTATTAAAGAGATTACAGTTCCTGGCAGTAGGGTTGAAGTACAATTGATTGATTGGGGCAAAATATTAGAAGTGCCATATACTAGATTAAAACCAATGTCTGTACAGTTTTTCACTTTCCCTGCTATAGCCATATACTGTTCTGCAGAAGAAAGCCAAGCCTGGGATAATGGCCTTCAAAAGTTTCTGTACCCAGGCTACGAGTTCAAAATTGTTGTAGTTAATGTTGGAGATAAATTTGACACACCAAATGTTGTTTCTCTATCACCAATAACTTCAACATAATTAAAAATATAGAAATAGTTGGTAAGGCAAATTTTTTAATATAAAATAATACTATTTTATTAATACTAAAGAAGTTTAAAACATTCATGTTATATGATTACAAAGTGTTACAAATAGTTACTTCATAGATGCATAGAACTTTATTATAGTTATTATATTTTATTATATCTAAATTAATCCATAGAAATTATATTTTTAGATCACACAAACATGAATTTAATTAGTAAATATAAAAAAATGATAAAATTGCTTTAATGAAACTGACAGCATTGTATACTTATTATACATTTAAATGTTACCATTATAATTCTAAATATCAAATTTGCTTAACACTATTTTATAATTACATATTGTAGTAATATAAAACAAAATCTATGTTAAGAACAAAGATGTATTAATTTTAATGATGATTGAAAGGATAAGTGTCTAGTCTACTGTCTACACCTTAAGAATGAACAAGGTACTAAATTATTAGCAAATGACAATTACTACAAAAATAAAAGAAAGAAAGACTGGTATGATGTTTGTGAGCTAAATCTTTTGTTTTATTTGTTGCCAATAAAACCCTATATTCAACCTATCCATTAGTACAGAATAAGGTGCCTGCCCACATTCGATAATCAGAGACCGATATTTTTGTTGGTGAAAATTAAACATTCCATGTTGCAACGCATACATATTATAAATAGTGGGTCTAAACAAAATAATTGGTGCATCCCTGCAAATCCAATTGCTGGTGGCAAATGAAACGTTCGGAAATGAAGGTGCTAATGGACGGACAAGCACCCACCAACAGTCGGCCGCATGCACTTATCAGGGTAGATCAACGCAACCGACAAAGTGTGAGGGACGTGTGCCAATCTGTCACAAAATCGTAAAATCTGTCAGATTATCTCGTAAAAAATTGGTTGTTGGGCAGGTACTGTTAGCCATTAGTTTTGATGATTTTATAACTTAGTTAAGAGCCATATTAAAATTTCGGTATCCTATACAAATATCAAAGACAACCGGAAATCAAACCCGCTCAGATCTCTTGAAATAACAGCAAATTGTTCAATGCAGTAGTTCTACACTATTTAACGTTGGTAAAACTACTTCCCTTTTTATTAATTTTATAATTTTTATAAAAAAGTGATAACAATAACTTAACTTTTTTATCAAAACGTGAGGGGCCTATGCACAAAGTGACATGATTTTCTTAGGAGAATTTTGATTAGTAATTATGACGTTATCTGTATAACTGAGACTTGGCTGAATTATAACTTCCATGATTCTGAGTGATTTGACCAAAGGTATGAGGTTTATCGCTGTGATCATAACATAGTGATAAGTGGTCTTGACTTGAGCGGGGTGGCGCACGGTAGGCTGAAAATCGATCTTCATAGACTTAGCAACTTATTCTTGAGGGTTGGTTTTTTTGATGGATATGTGTATTGTTTATCTGTACTATACTGAAATATCTCACTAAAGTTGATTTAGCACAAAAACAAGTCAGTTATTTTTTTTTTGCAAATTAATTGTATGAAGCTGGTATGAAAAATTCGTTTATTTTTTGACCTGCAAGGAAAACCGTAATATCCTTTTAGGTGTTTAGCAGTGATTTATTTACATACTCGGTATATCGGTTAGAGATGCAGATTTTTTTTTTTAATATTAAAAATTTAAAATATTTTTAATATTTTTTATTTTCGAATTTTTCATACCAGCTCCATACAATTATTTTGCAAAAAAAATATAACTGCCTTGTTTTTGTGCTAAATCAACTTTAATGAGATATTTCAGTAAGTATAGCATAGATAAACAATACCCATATCCATCAAAAAAACCAACCCTCAAGAATTCAAGTTGCTAAATCTATGAAGATCGATTTTCACCCCACCGTGTGGCGGAGTAATGATCGCGGTTAGGCGAGAATTATGCTCAATTAATTGTTACAAAATACGTGCGCCCCGCCGCCGGCCGAAGAACTATGGCTATCGATGCCGCTGCGCTGCGCGCGTTACCTGTCTTTTTTTTTTTATACGTAGCACGGCAAATGACTCCAATTCACCTGATGTTAAGTAAATATGGAATCCAGATGCGACGATAACTGGTGCAGCGTGAGAACAGCGCAGCGTCAGTTATCCTCACTTTGCCGGCCCACAAGGTGCCTCTTCACGCCTCGTTTGAAGGACCTCATATCATAGGAAGGAGGGAAAACGTGTGCTGGCAAACTATTCCATGTTTTGGAGGTGCGACAAAAAAACGAGTCACCAAATTTCTTAGTGCGCGATGGAATATTAGAGACAGTGAAGCGGTGACTTCGGAGAGCAGCACGTGTACTCCTATGGAAGAAGGGAGAAGGTGGGATGAGGTCAAAGAGTTCTTCAGAACACTCGCCATGGTCTTGCTCATAGTCTTGCTCCCCCGCCTTACCCTTATGTTGTATGTATGTATGTATGTATGTATGTATGTATGTATGTATGTATGTATGTATGTATGTCTGTTTCCTTGGCACGCCCTAACAGCCCAAACGGCTTGGTGGATTTTAACATATGAGGTGTCGTTAGATTTGTTTCGACTGTAGGAGTGACATAAGCTATAAAAAAAAATCAGAAAACATAAAAATAACAAAAATAGTAAAAACATTGGCCGGGTTAGCTGCTAGTAGTTTTGAACCAAAAAAAACTGTTAGATCGCCCACACGATCAAAATTCTTTAAACGAACTACAGTCTACAACGTTTACGGAATTTAAAGGATATGGCCAATTTTTTTATGGACGTAGATGTAGATAATAATTTTCATTTACATCAATGTTTTATGGTGTTTTGTTTTGTTTTCGGGAATATTAGCAGATTTTATTCTCATGTTTAAAAACTCAAAGAACTTGTCAGTCAAAAGTACTAAACGTCACGTTTCGTTTTTACGCTTTAATCAGATTATTGACAATTGGTGTATGCGCTATAACTTTGCTAATTAAAAGAGTAAGGCGTTATAATATAATTATTTTATATAGGTTTTGAAATGCTTGGTTATTTACTTTACAAAACTAAAAAGTTTGAAATAAAACAAATTATAAAAATTAAAGAAAAAACCCGACTGCTAAAACAACTATATAAAAAACAATTCTATACTCGTAAAAACCGGACTAACATAAAAATAACTGCAAAGAGAAAAAAACTGAAAAGAAAAAAACAAGCTCTACGATCCCAGAATTCAATTTGAGCAATGTTAAATGATTTGAAATGAGTATTTATAAATACATTGAATATTGATAGTTGTCGCAGACGGGGACAATCATCAACCAAACGGCCGTGGCTAGCTTAATTAAATCCACACTTTCTTTGGTTGGTGACGCAGATGTCCCCGCCTGCGACATCTGCGACATTCATAAGGGAGCGGGTCACGATGAAATCCACCCCATCTTCATTTCCAATTGTGCTGAAAAACTTGCTATTCCCCTGACAATAATCTTTCAGCGCTCTATTGAATGCGATGTTTTTCCTAATAAGTGGAAAAAACACTTGTTACTCCCATCCCAAAAAATAAAAAGAGAGATCAGATTTCTGAGTAAAGGCCTATCTCTAAATTGTGTGTCATAGGTAAGATTTTGGAAAAAAATTTAACATCTCAACTCTAATTTTTTGTCCAAAACTACATACCCGTCCAGCGGCATGGTTTCTTTAAGCATCGTAGTGTCGATAATAACATGCTAACACTTACTGCCTTTTTGTTACAAGCCATGGACGATGACTTGCAGGTTGACGCCGTGTACACTGACTTCTCCAGGGCCTTTGATAAAATAAATCATGATTTACTTATCAAAATGCTTGCGAGGGCCGGAGTGCACGGTTGTCTTCTCAGATGGATCGAGTCATACATCAAAAACAGGAGTCAAGCAGTTTGTGTGAAGGGGTATTCTTCTCAGTTCCTTCCTGTGCCATCAGGAGTTCCACAGGGATCCCATATCGGTCCATTACTTTTTTCTCTTTATATTAGTAGTGTTCTTTAATACAAAACCCATGTGGTTTTGTATTAAAGAATTGCAATTGTCTACAATATGCTGACGATACAAAGCTATATACTGTTATTAGATCGATTGAGGACTGCCACGGACTGCAAAAGGATTTGTTTGTCCTGGAAAACTACTGTACAACCAATCAATTGTAACTGTATCTAACAGTGACAAATGCCATATCATATCATACACTCGGAAAGTTAAAAATAGTATATACAACTACAAGTTAAATGACACTACTATCAAAAGAGTGACTAGCATCAGAGACCTAGGAATAGTTATGGATTCAAAATTATCTCTTGTGAACCACATGGACCATATACTAGGTGTTGCAAATCCGTAGTAACCTAGGGTTTATACTAAGGATTAGTATAAACCCTTTAATAAAGTATTAACTTTGAAAATATTATACTTTGCCTTTATTCGATCAATTCTTGATTTTTGTAGCACAGTTTAGAGTCCTTGCTATCAATTACATATAAATCGAATAGAAAATGTGCAAAAAAGATTTATTAGGTGTAATCAACTATCGTAATAACGTCGTAGAAGAACTATAGTGACTCATTACTTAAATACAAAATATTATCTCTCTGCAATAGACGAAAAAGGTTTGACGTTGTGTTTCTGTACAAGATTTTAAATAAATTTTCATCCCCCCATCTCGGAAAGAGTATTTTTGCTCTTCGATATCTGAGTGCAAAAGCCGTTTTTATCCGCTAGAGGATAAAGTAAATTGAATTTAGAACATCGTGTGCACTAAGTTTGTGAATTCAAAACATCATTAAACCTATTTACTTCTACCTCCATGGTGCCGAATTTATCAGTACACAAGTCACTAACACCAACATTACAGTTCCTAACAAAAATATTACACTTAACTTAAGGGGGTGCAGCGCGGACGCAAAATTGCGAGATTCATGTTTCTTTATGATAGCGAGCGAGCGGCGCGTGGCAGTGGTATGACAACGGCGCATGACTACGAATAGGCACGCACACTAATATCTGTACAGAGTAGGCTGGTGATTTAATTAGAGCAATGTTTACTTTCGTAATAATCATAGGCGTTTGGGTAAAAAATAAAAGTCTTAATTTATTCGTATTCGTATTTTTTTATTGAAAAGTAAGACAACAGTAGCCTGCGGAATATCAATACAAATATTTTGATGTCGGATCGTTGTTTCATTTGTGCTATATTTACAAAGTTTCTGAAGATATAAGTTTTTAGATATCATTATTTTACGTATTGTTTATGCAGTTTCTGGGTATTTGTTTCAAATTCCAAGACAACCATGGCCTTGTGAAAGGATCAAGCTAAACTACACTAGTCCTTTTAATGTATATGACCTATTCAGCGCCTAGCACCAGTGACTTAAAAACACGTAAATTTTCAAATTCCGCGCGGTACCCCCTTAAGTAACTGTAGCAACGTTACTTTAATTTTTTTTTAATTATACCTAAGTATTATTTGTTATAATTTAAAGATTATTCTGTAATACTTCCCTATCATAATGTAGTAGTTAATACCTAAACTGAAATAAAAGTATCTTTTGATTGTAAATGTTTTTTTTTGCATTTAGTCATTTCCTCGCTGAGGTGGAATGAAAAGTTACGTGTTGCACTCGAGTGCAAAGATTTTTCACCTTGTGCTCTTTTGATTCCCTCGCTGACGCTCAGGATTCTAATTTCTAATTTTAGAATCCTTCGCTTGCTCGGTCATCAAAATTGAGCACGCGGTTAAAAAGCAACTTTGCACTCTTGTATAACAAATAACTATTATCGATTCCACAACACTCCTTGGTAGGATACCTTTCGAGTCTCGTGTTCGACTTCCAGTGCGCTCCTCACGTACACCCAAACGTTTTGTTCCTCCAAAATTACGTAATAAGTATACACATACTCTTTTGTCCACCGCCAACATTTATAATAAAGAATTTTCTGAAATTGATATTTTCAAGATGTCGTTGTTGTCATTGAGACAAGAATTAAGGAAAAATCTAAACTAAGTAGCTAAGCTTGGCTAGGTGGTCTATGTGTGTATTATATAGCTCAAAATGTTTATGCATGCTTTTCTTAATTATTTTTATTTTTATAATGTTTCTCTGAGAACCTTTGTTTAACCACATCACTCATCCTATGTTATTTCTTATATAAATTATTTGGCACTGTAGGTTTTTATTTTTAAGATACAATATTTACCGTTATTTACTGTTTGTGAAAATGACTGTTTGTTGCCAGAATAAATGAAAAAAAAACTATGAACAACTGATGATAAGGCCAATTGGTGGAAGCGCACTTCACAACAATGCTACAAACATTGATGTTATGGCGACGATAAGATGGTGGTAACTAGCCAGGCGGACAAATAAGTCCTACCATCAACCAAACCGAGTACACAAACATGTGCCCCCCGCTGGAAATCGAACCCGGGACCTCTGGGTCTAAACCGGATATGTTCCCCGGGTATCGATTCTCTGCGTATCGACTTCCCACCGTATCGACTTCCCCCGGTATCGACTCCCGCCGTATCGACTCCCGCCGTATCGACTCCCGCCGTATCGACTTCCCTCGGTTTCGACTATGAATTGGCTTAGAGTACAATTAACGAAGCAAATGTTTTAGTTTGAAAATAATCAATATTTAAGTACTTATTACAATAATTAACGTTAATAAATATAACAGTTAATCAGTCTTCATAATTTCGTTTTATTATTACTAATATCATCATCATCATCATCACCATAAGCTCATTTATGTCCCCACTGCTGGGGCTCGAGCCTTCCTATGGATGGATAGGGAGAACGGGCCATGAACCACCACAAGGGCCTAGTGCGGATTGGTGGTTGTTAACGACTGCTAACGCAGCCGGGACCAACGGCTTAACGTGCCTTCCGAAGCACGGAGGAGCTCGAGATGATAAATTTTTGGTCACCCATCCGATAATTGACCTTTGCGAAAGTTGCTTAACCTCAGCACTCGCAAACCGGGCGCGTTAACCACTGCGCCATCGAGCTCCTCTACTCTACTCTACTAATACAGTAGGTACGCAATCATCATCAGACCAGTTGTGCCTTTTGTACAAAACACAGGTACGGTCTTGCGTGGAGTATTGCTCGCACATCTGGGACGGTTCCGCAAAGTACCATCTCGATGCTTTGGACAGATTGCAGCGTCGCGCTGTACGCATTATCGGCCACGCAGAAGTCACAAATACTCTTGAAACTCTGCAATTGCGTAGAGATATTGCGTCATTCAGCGTGTTTTACCGCTTATACCATGGCGAGTGCCCTGAAGAACTCTTTGACCTCATCCCAGCTCCTCCCTGCCTCCATAGCGAACCGAACCGAACCAGTACCCACGTAGAGAGATGTCATAGTCGCCTAATATAAACAGATAAACAAGCGACCGGCCTTGTTTTGTTTTTTTTTATAAGTATGCTCAGAGATGAAGTTACGAACACCGACATCAAAATAGAACAAAAAATGATGGGACAAACTATGGCTAACACAAAAAGAAAAGTTGATTTGATATATCACAAAAAAATAGATTATTATATTTGTCAAACAATTGATATTTTACTATGCTTAAAAAGACTGACCAATGTAAAAAAAGGAAATTTGATCCATTAATTATTTTAAGTAGCTTTTTATAGAAATTACTATTTTAATTTTAAAATGATTCTGTGATTTTTGTGTTAAGATAGTTAAGTATTTTTAGATAATAACCTACATATTTACATCAAAATATTTTTTTTAGAAAATTTAGGATTTTATTAAGACATCTGTCAACATCTGTAAACTGTGGTTTATGATTAAGTTACCTACCTTAGTAGTAATAATCAGTGGTCAGCGTAGGTAGTGCTATTTCACGAGATTCGTCGATCGTGGCATAACGTGGACATACCCTCTCATCTCAAAATCCCGGTATCGTAAAAATCACCTTTAATCAAATATTGCCTACATTTAATTTGTGTAAATTAAATGTGCGCACGAGGTAAGTATGGTGACATTTTTCTCTAAACTAGCAATAAGAGAACAGCAGTTTCATAAGAAAACAATTTCGGTGCTATAAACGTTACGATTTCAACTAGTACTACTACAAACACTGTTTTAAATCTGTAGTGATTTATAACGGGTTTACAAAAAAAGAAGAACAGTATAATAAGTTTATACTATTTCTTGGCAACGGGTCGTAATTGTCTAAATGGTTACACAAACACCACAATGTACAATTTCGACGGTCTTACCGCTTAATGTGATCTCTTCCAGAGAATAAACAGACCGATCATCAGCCTACATTCGTCCACTGCTGGACATAGGCCTCTCCAAGTGCACGCCACTGTGCACGATCCGCGGCTACTCTCATCCAGCTCTTGCCAGCCACCTTGCGAAGATCGTCGTTCTACCTAGTCTGAGGGCGTCCTACACTATGTTTGCCGATACGCGGTCTCCACTCAAGAACTCGTTTACTCCATCGGTAATCGGTTTTGCGGCTAATATTGCCGGCCCACTGCCACTTCAGCTTGCTAATCCTGTGGTCGATGACTTTGGTTCTCTGTCGGATCACCTCATTCCGGACCCGATCCCTCAGAGAAACTCCAAGCATAGCCCTTTCTATAGCTCGCTGAGCGACTTTAAATTTGTGGACCAGGCCTACCGTGAGTGTCCACGTTTCGGCTCCGTATGTCATGACGGGTGGACGCATTGATTGAAGACTTTCGTCTTTAGACTCTGTGGAATAGGCGACGTAAAGACCCGACGTAATTTTCTATATGCTGCCCAGCCTAGCTGTACAGCTAGGCTGGGCAGCATATAGAACGAGACAACTTTGAAAAAGAGACCAACAGAAGGGTACCCTTCTGTTGGTCTCTTTCTCAAAGTTGTTTCTAACCAACACAGAAAACAGTAAGTATAATAATTATAGTTTCTACCTATATGTTGAAAATAACTAAACTCAATGTCGATTTTGAAATCTCGAATCCCGGGACATGTCCATGTTAATATATAAATTTGTGGTCATTCACCCCATATGGCACTACCTACGCCGACCACTGGTAATAATATTAGTAATAATAAAACGAAATTATGAAGACTGATAAAACTGTTACAATTATTAACGTTAATTATTGTATTAAATATTGATTATTTTCAAACCAAAACACTTGTTTCCGGGATAAATCATAAACCGGTGTTCTTAACCACTAGGCCACAGAGGCGGTTAAGTGCTGCAATAAAATTGAATTGAATTTGAATATTGAACCCCGTTTGCCCGTTTCAATTAATTTGACTGGGTTTCATTCCCGGTATTGTATGGAGTCTTGACTGGGTTCAATTCCCGGTATTGTATGCGAGTCTTTGAAGTTTTTGAAATGTACTTGACTTTAAAATCGGCGACATAGTATCTTAAAGCAAATATTATATCAGACCTTCTCATACCGACTTATTTTGATTGCTCACCTGTATACAGTGCGAGTCTTTTTTAAAGTGTACATAATTGAATGTGGGTGAAAGTAGACAAAATTTTACCAACTAGACAAATAATTAAAAAAACGATTAATTATATTAAAAAATCTTTCTTATTTCAATTATGCTTATGTTTTAACATGTTAGGCCACTTAGTTACAAAGTTGTATATTTTTTTTAAATAAGGTTCAACGAATGTAATTAAAAACTAAAAGGTATTGTATATGTAACAATTAATTTATTATTTATCTCGTCTATGAAATTGAGTCTAGTTTCACTTACATTCATATGTAGGTACACATTATAGGGAAACACAATGTATATATATGTATATATTATACACAAAAGGGGTTACATAAAAGGTCCCGATGGGTCGAAGTGTTACTGGGAGAGGTCAATCTCAGCAGGCCCCACTAGATAAGAATAGATACCTAATTAGATATTGATACGTTGAATACTATATGGGTTTGCATAGAGAATATGAAGACAGATTGTGATGATAGTATACCTATCTATGTATCTTTAACATAAAAGACTATGCGCACGCGTTCACTCCTGTGACACGGTTTCATTCACTACAATATACCCGGCAGGCTGCGTATTTCCATTGTCTATTGGCTAGTATTACGTCTGTTTATGTTTTATCTCTCGTCATTACCATCTTTATATTATGTACATAGAAGGAAATAAAGTATGGTATCTTAAAAAAATATTAATAAAGTATCTTAAATATTAATAAATCTTAATTATACTATTTATCAATCCTTGATTACAATATAATTATATATCTACATATATAAACTGATAATTGATTTCCTAATAAAAATAAATAAAAACGTTGACTATATCCATTGAATAGGCAAGAAATCCCAAAAAATAATAGAAATAGCGTTTAATTTATTTTTTTTATAATGAAAGACATTGCTGACCAATCTAACCCCGGAGGTTTTTTAGGGGTCGACATCATGGGCCGGTGTGATCAATGGGTAAATGAGATGAGTCACTCAGAGGCATTTTTTAGCGACATCATTCGCAGAGCTTTAGTGGCTGTCACTGTGCCTGAACTGGTGAACCTGACGTTTCGTACCATTTTTTGGATCAGCCATTACAAGAAGACTTTCTCACTCCCATGGTTTTAATAAATAAAATAAATGCGTCCTTTCTTCTGAATCTAAATATACTTATCAACAAAATTACATACTCTTATCTTGACTTGAAAGTCTCCGCTCATTCAACATTATATCACGACGCTCATTTCAATACCTGGGTACGGTACCCTACCTGGGTTCAATAAAATTTTAGGGAAATCAACAATCCCGTTTACTGATTTCCGTGAGACAATGCGAACCGGCCGTTGAGTCACGGTGCACAGTGGTCTCAGAATCGCGTTCCATACACATAGAAACGAAAGTAGCATTTGTGTTGATTTTTTTACTCGATAATTTTCAGGACTGTTTTTATGTATAATCTTGCAAGTTTCGTTATTGAAAGGTTCGTCGATCCGGAGTAAAAAAATATTTAATATTTTTTTGTATGGAGAAAACTACAAAAATATTTTTTTCTCGCGACTGCCTGGAGCTGCCACCTTGCCGCTTGCACGGCGTGTTGTCCCATTAAAGTCGATTACTACAATGTATAACGTACGTGCCCATGCGCGCCGCTTTGGCCGTAGTTGGATGTCAAACTTTGAAAAATTCACTACGGAATCTTTACTATTTTTATTCTACGATTAATGTTGCACACAGTCTTTATTTAAAGTTGTACACATAATTAATTAGGTAGGTACTTCATTATTTACCTCTGTTATTTATGACGTGTTCTGTCGATTTTGTTATTTAAACACATTTAAAATTTTGTTCATGACAATTGCAAGCTACATTGTCGAGAAGTTAATTAAATATCATTTATAAAAAACAATAAAATAATGAAATTTTGTGTAAATATTTATTAAATTGAAAAGTATGGGGTATTAAATATTAGAAATTCTTAACTTAAGTGACTTATTCAAATGATGACGCACAGAAGAAGAAAGGAAATAATGTACATTAAGTCATACCTATAAGTAATATATGTATTAAAACCTATCTACTACTTTCTTTTAGCCAAGTCTCATATTTCTTTATGAATGTATGAGTTGTACGATTACACAATTTCCACTTTTTTTGTAAATGGCACATATATGTTTGACAAAACTGTTTGAATTGTTTCTGTTTTTCTTCTGATGGCACTTTAGCCAGAAGTGTATCTAATAAGACATTCGGTTGAGAAAAAGAATTACTCGTCTTCACAAACATAAAAATGTCAAAATTAGTTACAAAACCTTCCATGTTAAAACAAAATTTGCGAGCAAAAGTTGATGTTAACGGGCACATTTGCTGACATGAACTAAATAAACTTGCTATTTTTGTTGCTATTTAAACCTACCCTCATTTATTTTCCTTTTTAATTAGTTGGCATTCACAAAAATCATAATTACCTCATATTGCTATCTATTACAATGTTAATAGTACACAATAACAAACTATTATGATTTTTATGATTTACTTTACCAATTAAAGGATTAACTTTCTATAGCAAATTCACTAATACACACTCATTAACTAACGATACATTAAGTTAATGAGTATCAAAGATTTTAATTAAAGTATTGAGACAAAACATGTTTTAATATTAGAGGTAATGAATGACTAATGAGGTATGAGTAATTCTTAGATATAAACAATGTTACTGATCAAATACATAATTATATCATAAATGATCGAATTATATGTAAAGACTGTACAACATTATTCGTAAAATAAAATAGCAAAGATTCCATAGCAATTTATAGTTAGTTCTGTGGTCTTTAAATTGTGTTAATACAACTAGTAATTCTATAGATTATGGTCCTATTGCAATAAATGAATCACACATAAAATAGTAAAGATTCCGTAGTAAATTTTTCAAAGTTTGACATCAACCTACGGCCAAAGCGGCGCGCATGGGCACGTATGTTATACTTTGCAGGAATCGATTTCAATAGGACAATACGCCGTGCAAGCGGCAAGGTGGCAGCTCCAGGCAGTCGCGAGAAAAAAATATTTTTGTATTTTCATCCATACAAAAAAAAAAAAATTTTTTACTCCGCATCGACGAACATTGTAATAATGAAACATGCATGATTATACATGAAAAACAGTCCTGAAAATGATCGAGTAAAAAATCAACATATATGCAACTTTCTTTTCTATGTGTATGGAACGCGATTCTGAGACCACTGTGCGGCGGCGGCGGCCGCACCTGGAATGTAACAGTTGTAGGACGATGCCTTTTGACATTACTTGCTGACCGTAACGTACCGCGCCTACTTTACTTTCCAAAATTGAATTATTCTCATACAGCTCAACAGTATGAGAATAATTCACCTTTTCCTTATCGACTGATCAACCGCAACATATTTTTACCCGAATGAAAATGGTGTAGGCAGGCCTCCAACGAGGTGGAACGACGATCTGGTGAACGTCGCGGAAATGCGCTGGATGCGAGCAGCCCAAAACCGGTCGTTGTGGAGATCCTTGGCCCAGCTATGGACGTCTTTCGGCTGAGGTGATAATGATAAAAATTGTATACCTTTTTCATAACGTGCTATCAATCTGGTAAATCAATTTATACCACAAATAAACTCGTTGAGACATTTTCTAGCTTGATAGCTAGAAAATGTCTCAACGAGTTTATTTGTAGTTTATTTATCATCTAGCAAGACATAATGTTGGTAAGTTTTCTTTAAGCAAAATTAAAAGAAAGAAGAAAACTTAACAAAATGAGTAATTAAGCATTGTAAAGTAAAATTTTGATTGATTCACAGTTACATAAAAGTCCCCCCATAATAAAACTAAAACAAGTGAAATGTTACGTGGATGATTGTATAATTCATTAACTAGTTTTGTCCGTTAATTAGTAAACCACTTTCATTTGCTATCCAATGTCTATAGATTCGTTTCACAATTAGCGTCGTCCGTTTCACAATCACAAGTATGCATTGAAGCTGCAACATTTGTTAATGCTCATCTCATTACAATACTTCTCATTGTTCGATGTAGATAGTAAAAGTTATTCATTACCATATCGCATCGATAGCTAATCTAGCATTTTAGAAAATGAAAGTGAATTGTTTGTACCTACTTAATTTACTGCGAGATTAGGTAAATAGATAGAAAAGTAACAATTTGTTGGATTATGTTACGACATCATACAAAAATCAGCTTTAAAAAAAGTCAAAAGACCTTACTAACCGTAACCACTTCTGTGGTCTTTTGGTTAAACCACTGGTCTCACAGGTCATTGTACTGGGTTTTCTTGATGGTAAGGCTTATCTTAAATTCACCTGGCTAGCTACCACCAATTTATGTCAGTCGCCATAACAAGCAAGCATTATAGTCAGTTCCTTAGGCTTAAGGCTTCCAATTTACCGTCATTTACCATGAAGAAAGAATACGGCAATTCCCCGTAATGACTGTAAATAAAAAAGAAAGAGAAACCAAAATCAACTGACGATGTCATTGAGCATACAATTTAGACGGTGCAACAAAAACATGCAGTATCCGATAACGAACGCGTCGGAGCACGCGATTCGCAATCAGGTAGGCTACTCTTGACGCAAACTCAATATCAACACAATTCCAATGCGATTAATATGTATCGATATTGGGATAAGTTTCGCAATTTCGGAACGCCCCATCTCGATAATAATTTGTTCACTCAATTTTCACGCAATTTAATTCCAATGTAGCGCTTATCGCTTTTAAGAGTGCCATTTGAATTTTTTTGAATTGTGATTGGAAATTGATTATTGCAATTGTGTTTCAAGAGAAACCCGCCAGATCGGTGTTTGATCCACGCCTTGATCATTATTTAAAAGGCCAGGAATTCCGGATTGCTAAAGGGAAACTTAGTTTAGTATCTACTATGCTTATGCAGTCATCATGCCGTAGTCTCGTTATTTATCCTGTTTCAGTTGATTCCATATTATTTAGGTATATGCCCGTAAGTTAGTTAATAATAAGATTACCATTACTACCTGAAAACGACGTTCCTGTAATTAAAAGAAGTGCACCTCTTTCGTATTATAGGAATTCGGCGATCAAATCGCTTGTGTTATGATTGTGACCAGTTTTATTGCGGATAACGGGGCGTCCAGACAGCTTTTGTTTGCAATTTTTGAACGCTGTGCCGCGTCGTGTTTCGCTTTAGTTAGCGTTCTCATCGCAGATAGTTGATAGTTAGCGCACATACAACACACCAGTCGGTCGGGAGCTCCACGCGAGCTATCACGTACGCTCGTTTAGCGAGCCCGCCAACAAATCGGTTAACGTTCTCGTTGAAACTCAATAATTCGCGAATTGCAACTCCCGCTTAGCCTTGTGAATTGTGATATACTTGCATCCAGTCGATCTTATTCCATGCTTAATTTCACAACGCGTCTCTGAAAGGTTGCTGTGCCCAAAAATTTACAGTTTTCAACTTTTGAAAAACTCTGCTAACTTTTTCGATTGTAGTGTATGATATTCAATTGAGACTTCGACAACTTTCAAGTGATGTGTTAAAGTTACTGTAGTAATGCTGTCCATGGAATCGTTGTGGTGTGGCTCTGAAGGCGAGCTGTCGACTTTGAGGATGGGCAAAAGTGCTGCGGAGAGGTCTGAGTACCGGCTTTGCAGACGCAAACTGTCAAAGAGCCTGATCCCTCAAGGGTTACTCCATGCCCTGTCGGAGCCGCAGCCCAAGGCTCACAGGCGGCGGAGATCTGGCACTTGGCCGTAAGTGAAGATTCACTAACATTTTAAATTCAATTTCTTGCCAAAAATATTATAATCATCATCATAATTAAGTGCCATCTTCATACTGAAATTTGGAGATCAGTATACAAAATTTTCTGCGATCCCATATAGCTTGTTTTAATTGGCGATAACTATGTCCAGTCCCCTTTTTGATGTCGTCCAGCCATTTGCGCGGCGGACGTCCCGGAGCTTGCTTTCCCGGAATTTGGCCTTCAAGGATAATATAATAATCACACTAATATTATAAATGCTAATTTTGTGTGTATGTATGTATATTTGTTGCTTCTTCACGCTGCAACGGATGGATGGATTTGGATGAAATTCGGCATACAGATAGTTTATAACCTGGATTAACACATAGGATACTTTTTATCCCGATATTCCCACGGGAACGGGAACCACGCGGGTGAAACTGCGGGCAGCCGCTAGTCTTTATATATATAATTCTTCTGTGCGTGTGTATGTTATTGAACTCCTTCTAAACGGCTGGACTGATTTGGGTAAAATTTTCAAGTGAATTCGAGAATGGTTTAGATTTTTAATTGGACCCGGTAGGTGGCGCTGCTATAGGGGTTCATCATGGGATGTTCTTAAGCAGACAAATGATTTGTTTGTTTTGTTGTCATGAAAACTGTCAAAGCGGTACGAAGTCCGCCGGTCAGCTAGTATAATATAATAATTTGATATTAGTCCTGTTACCCCATCCGAAAAGCTTAATGCGCTTGGGTTAAGTATGGGTTCACGTCATAGTCTGACGTAGCTATAGGGATTGAAGCACGATTTCTCGCAATCAACCCGAGCATATATTTTCAGAACCGCTCCAGACACTTTTTACAGAAACGCAAAGACAAATTCATCAATAACCTACTGTTATTATCAAATTATGCGTTGTTACATGATTATTGTATTCTGTTCATTTGATTTTTCGGTATTAATATAGCGATACAGTAAGCCATCCATAAAGCCACTTCGTTGATTATGTATATTAAGTTCCAAGGCTCTTTTCCTAATCGATGATTAATGGTATGGCTTACTCGTTAGAATATTTAGTGCCTGTCGTTTTCTAACGAAAACATGAATCTTTCAATAATATACTTTGCTTCTTCACGCATTTACATGCATTTACATGTTAACCCTTTGTTGAGGAGCTCGATGGCCCAGTGGTTAACGCGCCCGGTCTGCGAGTGCTGAGGTTAAGCAACTTTCGCAAAGGCCGGTAATCGGATGGGTGACCAAAAATTTATCATCTCGAGCTCCTCCGTGCTTCGGAAGGCACGTAAAGCCGTTGGTCCTGGCTGCATTAGCAGTCGTTAACAACCACCAATCCGCACTGGGCCCGCGTGGTGGTTTATGGCCCGTTTTCCCTATCCATCCATAGGGAAGGCTCGTGCCCCAGCAGTGGGGACATAAAATGAGCTGATGATGATGACATGTTAACTCAAAAAAAATTGTCTTAAATAAAAATCAAGCTTTATTGCTTAATATGTGTGAACTTAGTTTTTTTTAAATTCAAATGGGGAAACCCTTTATATTCACCTGATGGTAAGCCATGATGAAAGGTGAAGCTCACTGCACCTCAACCACTGAGAAACTAGTTTTTCTTTCTTCTTTCTTCTGCAGGTTCAGTACAATATCTGTAGTTAAATAGCTACTCCCAGGTTATGAAAATGTTATATTTACTTCATCTGAGCACTAAACTTTATCAGAGAGTATGCAAATGTAAAAAATTGTTTAATGTACTTTTTGATAAGTCAACTTTAACGATTTCATGGTTATTGACAATGTCTTATCGCGCAAATTGTCGTGAATACGCTGCTCATAATCTCAATTATAGTAAATGGTTATTTAAAAAATGAACTACCTACTTCTGAGATATATTATAAAAATTGCAAACAATATCCCTAACTTACTACGACGTTTAAAATGGAAAATAAACGTTAGTGTAATTTCGACTCTAGCGTAACGTTACTTTATACTCGTATGCTTTTGGGTGTGGCAAGTAAAATTGTAATACTAATAGTTTAAATAGGTTGCTCCTTATTTCTATATTCTCTCAATTTGTGAAAAATAAGCAGATCCCATGAGATCCTAACCAAATTTTAAGCTTTCTTGACCATAACATTAAGATCAGCTTCACGATTTAAAGTATACGCTTCAGTAACTCATTTATGTTTTGTCTATTATGTATGTGTCTGTTGTTGATACATCTTTTCTTTAACTGACTTTTTGCTTTTGTTCGCTTTTGGAAAAGGGTTAAGTATTTTTTTAATTTTTAACTTTTTAAAAAATAAAATGAAAAGGTTCTCAATCGTTCTGTTTTTATATTTTTCCCTTCAAGTTAGGAACTGTATCGTAATCATTGTAATTGCATATCGTTTCCTCTTACATTATGTTCGCTTAGGTTACCTAGTTTGTTCCCTATGTATTATCCTGTTTTAGTTTATTAAGTAACCTTTTTCCTAATTTTAATCGTCACGTATTCATTATAATAATAACAATACCATCAGCCACAATTTTACTCTTCCTTTCGTAGCTTGTTGCATTAAGGCAGTATTATTGGAAATCTAAAGCACAACGAGCTGACCTTTTTCCTAATTTTAATCATCACGTATTTATTTTCATGACTATATCGACCACAATCGTACTCCTTTGAATTTCGTAGCTTTTGCACTTTGGCATAACGGCGATATTATAAAATTATCAGAAACCTAAAACAATGATCTAACCTTTTTCCTAATTTTAAGTTTATATTGTAATGACAATACCGGCCACAATTTAAGTTTTCCTTTAAAATTTGTGGCTTGTGCATCAGGTTTATTATCAGAAATATGATGATTTGATGACATTTCAACCGTATGAGTCACCTTTACATGCAGAATGCCGTTAATGTGATTCCAGTTTTGCCAACACGTTGCACCCAAGCCGGTCTAGTTTGAGCACATCCTCTTTCGAATCATAATTAATTAAACCTTTTTATACCTACTTGTAATTTGCATTCAGAGATCGCGCTCTGAGTCTCAACTGTAAATTATATTAATTACATAGATTTTCGCATATTTTTCATTCCCACACAATTTTAATGTAGTTATTACCAGTAGTTAGCGTGGTATATAATTAACTAGGTATATGATGATATTATGTGATTTGCCTGTTTTCAGAGATATATAAGTATGTCCAAGACACAGACAAATAATATTTTTATTGTATCATAAAGTAATATCATCATCATCATCCGCTCATTTTATGTCCCCACTGCTGGGGCACGAGCCTTCCCTATGGATGGATAGGGAGAACGGGCCATAAACCACCACGCGGGCCCAGTGCGGAGTGGTGGTTGTTAACGACTGCTAATGTAGCCGGGACCAACGGCTTTACGTGCCTTCCGAAGCACGGAGGAGCTCGAGACGATAAATTTTTGGTCACCCATCCGATGACCGGCTTTTGCGAAAGTTGCTTAACCTCAGCACTCGCAGACCGGGCGCGTTAACCACTGCGCCATCGAGCTCCTCATAAAGTAATACATAAAATTATGAATTTTGTCCCTATTTAGGTATTTGAATAAAATGTAAAAATAATAAGTACACAATTTTGAAACACAATTTATGTAATAATTAACATAAATCTTACATTACAAAACTAACTGAGAAACAACCCCAGGTAGGTAATCGTAAAATACGTTTACTTTCACTTCGGAAGTCCAAATATAATATATTTTTCTGTGGGTCATCGGTGCCTTACAAGAAGTCTCTTGTAAGGTTTCGCTGGGGTTATAATATTTCTCCATAAACACATTTCCGACGACTACCGACGACCTAGATAGCTTGCGAAGCGCGACTGAAACCTTCGCGCAAAAACATATGAATAGTCGTAAGGTGCTCTTGCTTCAATTGCTCAATTCTAGACAATATTTTAATATATTTTTTCTGACCAAGCATCACGTCACATTATATAAATAAAAAACTAATTAGGAGAAGTTTCTTGACTTCTTATTTAGACTGACAGCTTACTTTATCTCTTTTATATTTATATCAGAACAAAATCATATTAAACTTATAAAAAATCGTAATAGGAGACAGCCCCTAAGACTTCTTTAGAGATATGTCCCTACTACCTACCTAAAGGTTACTAGTTGATAAGTGAAATCTGGAAGTTAACACTAAAGCTAGTTTTACTTATACGGCAGTTTTCAATCACCGAGAAAACTAGTCCTCACGAGCGCGTGACGAAAGGTTTCTGAGAAAAGTATCTAGGGCCTGTTATTTATTATCTCAGCAGTGTTAATTACCCAACTGGCAACAATTGAATTCATTAAGAAAAAAGGAAAATTTTGAAAAAAGAATTATAGCTTTTGTAAATTTTATTTGAAACTGGCACCGCAAAAAAAGATTAGAAAAGCACAGACAAAAGAGAGTGACATTTTTTCTTCTTTTTTGCAATGCATTCGTGCCAGATTGGTCGATGGTTAGTAGGTCATAGAGCGCTGCTTCAGAAGTATTGTTAGATCTCCTGGCTAACTATCAATTAACTTTCTCAATGCATAGGAAAACCCCAATTAAAACCCGTTTCAGATTGACCAGTTCCATCTGTATTGCCAACTGTGATACATTTCTGGTTTGGTGTGCAGCGATTAATGCCGCATGCATTTAATTGCTGATTGCTACTGGGAAATAACGACCTTTATGTATCCATCAAATATTTAAATTTGCGACTGGAAAGCTCGCAACCAGATGCACCGAAGTGGCAAAATTCTTCCAGTTTTATTTTTAACTTTACGTTTTATGATAATAACACAGTGTTGGAAGTTGAGAAAATAGTTTTAAAAATCGTAAAAATCGTAAAAGCAACGGCCCCTCTAACTTTTCTTTAATTTAGAGGGGCCGTTGCTTTATGTTAAACAATTTTTAGCTCTATTATTTTGTTTACACGAGTTGAAAAAGTAATTAATTAAAAACAAAAAGTTTAATTATGGTTTAACGCAAAGCTTAGTACTTTAGTAGAGGTATCCTTGAGAAACTTTTTTAGCACCTACCCGACATTTCAACCGAGTAACACCGGCCTTGGTCAACACACAGTTATTAAGAATGAATAACATTTGACGAGCATCTACTTTGTAGTAAAGCCTATAGGCTACAAAGAACTACAAGGTATTTCTTTTTTAATAATAAAATCTTTATTGAATAATCATATTTTACAATATAATAACTAACATATATATGGAAAACAAATAACACCATGTGCCTGGACTATGATATTCCTAAGTTAGATTGTGGTTGGATGCCCGTCGGATGTTCAAGAATTGAACCGAGGGAAAGTTACATTAGTTTGTAGCTAGTCGCCCGCCGTCAAGAGTTTGTCTAGCTAGACTCTAGTGTAACTATTGTAGATCTAAAAAGGCCACTTCAGACCATTCAATTTATGTTTGTCATTATCATTCAAATCTCGCGATGGATGGCGCAGCGGCGGTTTAAGTTTGCATAAAGATAAATAACTTTATTAACTTTCGCAATGGCCGCAGGGGTCACCCATTCGGTGACCCGACTCAAACTAGGTACTTGTTCCGGTTAAGTAAGCTGACAGTTGATCCACCAACCCGCATTGGGCCTGGGTGGCGGGTTATGACCAGTGGTCGGCGTAGGTAGTGCTATTTCACGAGATTTGTCGATCGTGTCATAACGTGGACATACCCTCTCATTCCACAATCCCGGGATTGTAAAATCACCTTTAATCAAATATTGCCTACATTTTTATATATTTTATTTAAAATAGGTAAGCCTGCAATACTTACTAAGCTTATATGTATGTACTTAAATATTTTTAAAAATGTTGTTTTTATTTCCTTAATGTAGCCTTTTTAGAACCACCACCGTTGTTGTTTGTGCAATATTGTCCTGTGCCAGTTCTCATACTCGCAGTAGGTAATGCACACAAAGTAACACGCAATATAGGTACGCTTACTTGTATGATTGCGCAACTTACAACACGATTTGGTTTTTTTTGATATATCATTATGTTATCATCGTCCATTATGGCAAATATTTTTCCAGCATGTAGAGAAAGCTTAAAATTTTTGCGGTTCCGCTTAGTTAAACATTGCGTAAGATATTGTAAGTATACTTACCTCAAGGTTTGAGCAATAATATTTACTGAATAGATTAGTAATATAAATCAAATAATACAGAAATTAGTATAGTACGAGTATATCACGAAAAGTCAATTATACTAATTAATAAAGTAACTCCTTTGATCGTGTGGATCACGTCATCCTTTTAAGAAAGTTGCACAGTCTGGGAATTCGTGGTGATTTACTCCGCTGGGTTAAATCTTACTTGCATAATCGTTACCAAGCAGTGGTTATTGGCGGTTTTAGGTCTGATTTTGTAAGTGTACTCACAGGTGTCCCTCAAGGTTCACACTTGGGACCCCTTTTCTATAATGCCTATTTGTTTGATATTGGTAGTTGCTTTAATACTGCGAGGTTTTTAATGTATGCAGACGATAAGAAAATATTTAGTTTGATCAAATGTGAACAAGACTGTACCAAACTTCAGAGAGATCTGGACTCTTTATACGACTACTATACAAAAAACAAAATTACTGTTAATGCTCAAAAATGTCAATGTATATCATTTACCCGCAAAAGAAATCAAATATCGCACAATTATTATTTTAATACCGTTCTAATTGAAAAAACCAATAAAGTCAAAGATTTAGGCGTTATCTTAGACAGCAAAATGATTTTTGATCAACATATTGATACTGTAGCTAATAAAGCTTTTCGGAATTTGGGTTTCGTTATGCGGTCCTGTAAGCCTTTCTATGACGTTGATACTCTCAAAACAGTATTTTTTGCATATGTTGGGAGCGTTTTAGAATATGCTAGTCCCATCTGGACACCACAATATGAGGTATATAAAAAACAATTGGAATGTACTCAAAAAGTATTTATAAAACATCTTAATTATCGACTCCGTTGCTCCAGTGACTCTTATCTCGACGGTTGTCGCCGACATAACTTACTTACTGTTGAGGAGAGACATAAAGTTATGGATATGTCTTTATTGTTTGACATTATTCGAAATCGCGTTGACTGTCCGCAATTAGTGTCTAAAGTAGCATATCGTGTCCCTTCTCGTCGTACTCGACACACACCTCTGTTGCACGTTCCAAGTCATTCCACTAAGTACTCCAGTAACGCTGTCCTAACGCGCATTGCACGCACTTATAATACTCTTTTTAGCAAGGAAGATGTTTTCTTCATGTCCAAATTGAACTTTAAAAAAAACATAATCAAAGCCCTAAATAAATAGCAGCGTTCGATGACTGGCTAATTTCGTAGTTAATAGTTCTAGATTAGGAAAATTTTTACTAGGTTTATTTTGTTAGAAGTATGTGACCTTCTCATTACTACAGAATTTAAAAAAAAAATGTAGATGCAGAAACCTGTAATTGGCTTTACTCATTGTAATTGTCAGTAGCATAAGTATAAATTGTAATATGCTGTTGGTTTCTATAAATAAATAAATAAATAAATAAATAAATAAATACACTACAAAAATACTTACATACCTCAGATGGGACTCGACTCGAACCAAAATCGTTCTTTCGTATACGTAATCTGTGCTACTACAGGTCTTCCAACCAAACTTCCGGGACGGGACGGGATCCATATAAATCCAAGCACTAAGAACTTCGACAAAGAAATTCATTTTATTGTCTCTGGTTGCCAAACTGAAGCTGGGTCTCGATCGTGTCTGTAAGTGGGGATCTGAAAACCTGGTCGAGATTAATGCTAGCAAAACCCAGGTTTGTGCATTCTCGTCCAAAGTAACTTCCTTCCTTACTCCTCCCTCTCTTCAGAACTTTCCGTTACACATTTCGATGGACCTTAGCATTCTTGGCATGGACATCGGCCAGGAACTGAATCCAAAATGCTACTTTACAGATTGCAAAATGTCGTGGATTCGATTCCCACCTAAGGAAAGTTATCTTTTTCGTACGCTATAAATATTTTGCTGTTTAGTAAATACTAAATAATATTACTCATTACACTTATATTCAGCAATGCACGTTGCATTGCTAAAAATAAGTGCGTTAAAATTTAAAAAATCTTTGTGCTTTGAAAACATTACATGCTTTTTCACAGTAGTTACAACAATAATTCTTTAAAAATTCAGAATACTTATACAGATTATCTTGTGAAATTTCTACATATTTTATATACACTTTGTAATGGCCATGCCTATTAAACTTTCTAAAATTCAGGTAGTCTAGCTTTTTATTGCTTAATTATGTAGTCTTTATATATATAAATCTTCTGTGGCTGTACGTATGAAATTGAACTCCTTCTAAACGGCTGCACCGATTTGGATGTTTTTTTTGTGTGGTTCAAGTGGACTCGAGAATGGTTTAGATTTACAATTGGACCCGGTTGATGACGCTGCTATAGGGGTCCATCATGGGATGTTCTTAAGCGGACGAATGATTTGTTTGTTTCGTTGTCATGGAAACTGTCAACGTTTTGTTTGTTTTGCTGTCAAAGCGGTACGAAGTCCGCCGGACAGCTAGTGTTCTATAAACATTCGTTGGCAAGTGTGTTTTCGTCTGGCTATTTATTGTTCAGTCATCATCAAATCATCATCATTTTCATCAGCTTATAAATATCCAACTGTCTCAAAACTTCCCATATCACGTTGACTGCCGCAAAACCAGACACAATAGAAAATTTATTGTTTGTCGGTCACCGGTGACCACCACGGCGATTAAAGACAACCCTGCTATCATCATCATCATTTAGTGCCATTTTCATACTAAAGTTACCCTGCTATACATCATCATCATCAGCCTATACTAGGCTTCTGCGACTAATATGACCGGCCCACTGCCACTTCAGTTTGCTGCATACATGACTTAAAGTGTATACTGACACCCCCTACCCACCGTTAGGTTACAAAAAGGAGCCAAACGACCCTGCGCAAGCAAACTAACCCGCACAAGGGCTGGCCACGGATTGGTGGGTGCCATAGAATCTAGAACCCCACATGGCCACGTTTGCGTGATGCCGTCCCCTCTTTCTAGAGGGGACGGCATCACGCAAAACCCTCTGAGAATTCGATCACAACAGCTTGAAGAACCTTTAGTTTCGCCGCCCATAAAAGTCCGGTTACGCTGTAAAGACTATCAAGGGCCATGCAACGTAATCTCTTTCCAATAAAAAAAGACTAACCATCTTATAACCATCTTATCTATACTAATATTATAAAGAGGAAACCTATGTATTTTTGTATGTATGTACGTATGTATTTTTGCAACGAATAAACTCAGAAACTACTGGACTGATTTAAAAAATTCTTTCACCATTAGAATGCTACCTACATTAGCGCTGTAGCGCTTATATACATATGACTTGTTCTGACTGATTCATCATCGCCGAGCCGAAACCGCTGGAGCTAATTACGTAGATGAAATTTGGACGGTAGGTTAATTGAGTGACGTAACCAGCCACTAAGAAAGGATTTTACAGAAATCATACCCTAAGGGGGGTCAGATAAGGGGTGAAAGTTTGTATGAAAGTCCGTCAGTTTTGAAGTAAAATACATGAAAATTGGTTTTTGGCTTTTAGAAAAGAAATAAAGAATGACGTGTTTCAGGAATTTTGTTTATTTTCCTTTAGAGAAGTAAAAAAGGGAACAAGGATTTTTTAGGTAAATTGTTATTTTTTAAAATATTGTCTATAAAAATAAATAATTTATGTAATCGATCTATATATTTTTCGATAAAAAGAATGACGTGTTTTTGCATTTTTCGAAAAATCTTCCCTAGAGGGGTGAAATAAGGGTGGAAAGTTTGTATAAAAATCTGTCATTTCTTAAATTTCGGCATTTGGCCTAGTTAGAAATTATGAAGTGTTTCAGGATTTTTGATCCCTTAAGTAGGGGTGACAAAACGAACCAAAATTACTTATACAGAGTGATCTTTATTACGTTGTTTTATGTTAGACTCTTTTCACTAATTCTAGCTCGCATGGATGGGCTTTTTAATTATAAAAAATTAAAATCTTAATGTTGAAATGTCGTGACATGTTCAGTTGTCTAATTCTTATAACTTATTCCCTTATGATATTTACCTTTAATAAGTTTGGCTTTTATTACGAAGTCGTGAAGCCCACGTGAGCAAAGCCGCGAACAAAAGCTAGTAGTATATATAGCTTATGTACCGTTTATGTACATATTTATATACAACAATGATTGCTCGTGGAATTGATAATCATATACAATTGAACTGTGTCACTTTTGGATCAATTGTAACATAGGTAAGAGGTCCTGTTTTTTTGAACCCATTGTACTTATGGATCTATAGTAATAATGAATTTTACTCTTGATTCACTTGTTACTCCTTTCCACTGTATAGGAAGTCACAGTCAGTCGCGTTCGTATAGCTCATGCATCGGGGATTTTTCTTAACAGTAGTAATATTGATATAACTTCTCAGAAGTAAACCGCTAATCAACCAGAAGTCCCAGCAAAGGACAACTTTAGCGAGACTAGGAATACACCGAAATACTTATTTCGGTGTATTCCTAGTCCCATACTTACCCATACTTACTACTTGGGTAATTGGGTAGAGCTTTCCAGGCGTGTTCTGTGTGAAACCATCATTAAAATTCACCCACCGCTTTACTTGATTGTGTTATTCTTTCAATTAAAATATTTATTACAGGTTGACCGTTTGCCGTCCTTGAGTAGGCGGGTATATATACCTATGTTTATTAAGGTCACTACAAAAAACTATTTGTTTACACCTGTCGGTTGTCATGGCAAACGGGACCGTCGTCACGCGCCTCCAATTTACTACTAGTTATTTTTCTTTTTGTTTTCACTATAAAGCGTGACTTGCTAAAAGAGCAAATTGCGCCTAAGTTTTACTTGTTAGATCACAATCGACAGATTTATATCTACTACATAAATGTTGTGCAAACTTGTGTGCGTATGCTCATACCATGTTTTAATTCTTACGAAAGGGTACAGTTGTTTTGCTATAACTTTTTTACATAGGTATATAGTTATGGTCACTTACCACGTTGACTGCCTCAAAACCAGACACAATAGAAAATTTAATGTTTGTCGGTCACCGGTGACCACCACGGCGATTAAAGACTTAATGAGATGAAAAGTTACAATGTTTACTAAAAATAAAACTTATCCCCTAGTCTGTCGAAACACCATATTATGGTACGTTACAATTGATTTAACCATTGCTATACGTTTTTGACAGACGAGGAATTATAAGCACTTATAAGCATGTTCTGTAAACATATTTAGTCGCGCCATAATACGAGCTTCAAAGCGTTTGTGGTGCGAGTCCCGACATCAAAGCTGGACATCTTCATGAAGGAAGACTTCTGGCCGAAGGGTGTAGTCTACAGGCGCTTCCATGGAAAGTTGCCTGTTGCTACCAAGTTGGCACAGTTGATGCCAATCAAATAATACTAACATAGTTATTAAGTTATTTTATATACTAACAAAAAATTGTTTTTTTAATTTTGTATGTATGTTAGTCTGTAAGGTATTAATTATATGGGCCGCTCTGTATTTTTTACCATCTTTTACATTGTTTGTTGCCTGAAATAAAGATTTATTATTATTATTATATTTATCCAAAAGTTTTTAGCCTTCTTAGAAAAACATTTCGGGTTTTAGCCATAACATTCTATTGTTTACTGGGGGAACTCCCAAAGACGGACACACCCAACTTGTTAACTAGACAGTGAAAGTTATATCGTGCAGTCCTTAGCTGGCCTAAACTTGATGTCCCACCATAAATGCAAGCTAATTTCAACTTTATTCGGAGGGAACTAAAATTTGCAGTTGTTAAAACAATGTCGCCATAAATGTCCATATTCACTTTCTGTGTAATTTCGGCATGAGGTTGAGATAGCCTTGCGGTCAAAGGTTTGAAATCATAGATTTTGAATTTGAAATGCTAACCTAACCTTTCACAATTACCCATTAGTTTTAAACGCAAAATGTAATATTCTGCCTTAGTACTCGTAACTTTGCTAAGTTTTTCTTTTACAGTTTTATTAAGATAGCCACAATTTCGATAAAAGCCTACTTCGGTTTTAAATTAATTGAGAAGACATAGAGAGTATAAAGAAAATAATAAAAAACTAATATATTTATCTCTATTTATTCCTATATAAATGTCATTCAGTGTAAGAGTAATCTTATTGGCAACATCGCCTTTTAGATTGTAAAACATTCAGATATATCGTATATAATCTGAGCTTTGTTTTGTTTCCATTATCAGCTGCAATATCAATTTTATACATTAAGTTTTATTGGTGCTGACCGACTGCTGATATGTAACATCGTGTTATCTGAAATATTATTTTAACAAACTGATAGCTCTTGCTTTTACGAGGTTAGGAGTTATCACTATGATGATGATGGTAGGGCCGTTTCCGAGTATTCTCGTAATTCCTTGGTACTATAAAGTGTTGAATGCTCCACTAACCGGCTTCATGTATCCATCAATAGGACGGGCGGTTTCAAAACTTTCCTTATTAAAAACATTGAGGAGACCAAAGAACCAAGATATAACATTAGGGAGAAAAGAGTCATTTGCTAAACGTTTTGTATAAAAAATTATAATATGAAATTGTACAAAATCTACTTTTATGACGTGTCTAGTAGTTGCTCAAGCGATATTAGCTAATGTGCGGACAACCCAATACCTTATAGTCCTAATACCTACAGTCTGGTTATCAGTAGCCTTTGTTAATTTTGTTTTGTATTCGTATGGTTCTAAATTTGTAATATGCTTACCAAATGTTCAGTAATTAAGGTGCCTTCAAGGACTTACGAAAAACGCCGTCCCGTCTTGAAAAAATATTTGTCTTTCGTCAATACTTCCCGTGATATCATATGTTTACCAAAAAAGTTTTGCCAAATAAAAATATGTATAATCGTCCTTGGCCTTCATCTTGCATGATGGTAAGTGACGATAAAGAAGCACACTTAATCCTGAATCATGAGAAACTGACATTGAAGCTGTGAATTTTTGTTATGGCAGTCTTACATACCTATGGTGATAATTAGTTTTAGCCAGGTGTACTTAGAACAAGTACTACTTAAACAACCAAAAACCCACTGGGGTTGATTATTTCCGGACACACCATATAGGTGCTGTGTTCTCTGATTATCATAGACCACAGAAGGAATTAATTTTTTATAAACATAACTAGCACTTTACTTGCGAGTTCGTCCGCGTGGATATGAGATTAAAAATATACACTTTTTTTTAATAAAATATACCCGTTGTTACCGTATGTTACCCGCAAGGAATGTAGTATTTGAACTGTTTTAGCATTTTGTTTGAGATGTTATCCCAGCCAACAGCACAGTCATCTTTCAAACTCATAATAATTCTTTCTACTTCTGTGGAGTCTGTGGCTAATTAAACAAAAGATTTTACATTAGATCTACACTGACTAAAACTTTTTGAAGTCCTGGGAATGATGGGTTTTTTACTGTTTTTATTTTTAACTTTTTACTGTTTTTTTCCTTTTTACTGTTTTTTCCTGCCTGCTCCAGTTTATTCCTGTCGTAATTGTTTTTGACTTTGTTCAAAATGTTATTACAGAAGTTCCGATATCGTTTATACTTGTATGTTATTTTTAAAAATGAATTTTCTAAGTTAGGTTTAGCCTTAAAATGAAGTTTATCTCTATGCGCTATCTCATACAGCGAACTAGGCCAGGAGTTTATTAAAGGTTTAATATTGTAATTTCTTCTGCTTACTTTTTTTTTACTTTTTTATTTTAAGTGCTAATTGCTGCACTAAATATGAATTAAATACTTATATATTTTATAAGTATTTAATTCTTATGCTTATTTTTGCTTTACTAGTATTGTTTGATTTGGCTTGTTGCACATCTTAGTTAAGTATGACAACGCGGTGTCAGCGTCAGCAGAATTATAAACTGGGTCAAGGTCAATGTTACATAAATCGTCTTCGAGTTTAATCATATTTAATTTAGATTTAAGCTGCGTGCGTTGATGCCTAGGTGGTTTTAGACTTATGGTTAGTATAGCCGCTTTATGATCGGTTACAGCTGAGTTACTCACTAGGGCAAGTGTAGGTAAGTGGGTTTTAAGCATAATGTGATCTAAGCAAGAGCTGCTATGGTGGGTTGGGATCATGTGTGCGGGTAGAACATGAAAGGAGCACAGGTTAAGATACTCGTGAGCAGATGTTTCACAGTTTTCAGGCATAGTGTTCCTTGTGGTACACGTCGACTTGGGCTCCCATAGCCATGTCTACGTCTGCGTCTACTGATCCCATAATGGCGACATGGAGATACCTCGACTTATGGAACATCTTAGTCGGGTAGCAGATGATACGCAGGAGCGGTTTCCATCGGCGGAATTGGTGTTTTTGGGGGACTTCAATGCTCACCACGAGTTGTGGTTAAGTTAACGGACTATGCAGGTAGAACTGCCCACGCATTCGCTCTCACGCACGACCTGATTCAATTGGTGAACCAGTCCACCAGGATCCTAGATATAGTCGGTCACGCGCCCTCTTTGCTGGACCTTCTGCTGACGAGTTGCCCAGCTGGTTACCGAGTGGAAGTTCGAGCTCCTTTAGGATCTTCGGATCACTGCTTGGTATCAAGCAAAGTGCCTCTGGCCCCGCTACCGCCTTCATCGGTATCGAAACGCCAGATTTGGCACTACTCGTCGGCAGATTGAGATGGTATGCTGGATCTCGCATCCGTTTCTTGGGGGCAGCGCTGCTTTAGTGGGAAGAACCCGACAGCTACTGCGACTGCAATTGCTGATGAGATAGTCTTAGGAATGGAATACTATATTCCGCACTCCTATCTCATCAACAAAGGCAGGCGCAACCGATCGATGGTTCAACCGCAAGTGGGCATACCGCGCTTGGATCAGAGGTAAGGCTCTTGGGGATCCCGAAATCTGCACGCTGAAAGCAGTTTATAATAATGCCACCAAGTCCTGCAAAAAAGCTTACATTAGAGCGGATGCCCAGTGCGTTGCACGGGTCGGCCAAGAACTATTGACGCATCCTACGGGCAGTCGTAGCTACTGGCGTTTGGCCAAGGCCGTTCAGTCGAACTTCTGCCAACCCGTGCTGCCACCATTGAGATGTCCTGACGGAACTTTAGCTCACAAGCCGCAGGAGAAGGTCGATCTCCTGGCCAAACTCTTTGCGGCTTACTCCCGAATCGATGACTGCAATGCACAGCCACCTTCAATTCCTCACTGTGGCCACACAATGCCCCATTTTAAAATCAGGCAGTGTGATGCCCGTGCGGAGCTGCAGTCAATCGATGCCCGGAAAGCTAGTGGCCCTGATGGCTTCCCTCCAATAGTCCTAAAAATGTGTGCAGCGGAGTTGTCCCCCGTGCTAACGCGCCATTACCGTCTCTCGCTCTCTTCAGGTCGTGTGCCGGAATCTTGGAGAGAGGCTAATGTGCAACCGGTCTCCAAAAAAGGAGATCGGTCAGATCCATCGAATACCATACCGCCCCATAGCCGTAACTTCAGTTTTGTGCAAAGTAATGGAGCGCATTTTAAATAAACAACTTGCCCACTATCTAGAAGAACACTCAATAATTCACGATCGCCAATACGGGTTTCGGCCGAAACGGTCAACGGGTAATCTTCTAGCGTACGTTGCTCATCTATCGGTGAGGCTATTGGCAAGCGTGGTGAGTCGGTGGCTGTTAGTCTTGACATAGCCAAGCTTGGCTATCTTTTGATCGAGTCTGGCACAAAGCTATTCTCTCCAAGCTCCCGGCATACGGTCTGCCTGCTCAGTTCTGCAAATGGGTCGCTGGCTTCCTGCATGAGCGCAGAATCCATGTTCTATCTGATGGATGTGCTTCGCGGCTCATGTCAGTGAACGCTGGGGTCCGTCAAGGCTCCGTTCTGTCCTCCACGCTGTTCCTTCTGCATAGCCATGATATGCTTCCACTTGGAAATATTCATTGCTATGCAGATGATAGCACGGTGCATGGGGGATATAACGGTCACCCAGCGGCAGGGCGGGTCGAAACCGAAGTGAATCGAGTGAGTTTTTTCATTAAGCTCAATCGGGTACTGGACCTCATGTCTAATTGGGACTCAAATAATCTGGTTGAGTTCAATGTCAAGAAAACACAGGTATGTGCGTTCACGGCAAAGAAGTCACCATTCCTTCCCCTTCCAACTCTTCAGGGTACATCTCTAAGCCCGCAGAGCAGTATCAACATGCTCGGTATGACGATTCGCTGCGATCTGAACCAAAGGGACTACATCGAACCGCGATCAAAACAGCCTCACGAAAACTCGGTATTCGGAACAGAGTGCGGCGATTCTTTACTCCGGACCAGTTGTGCCTTTTGTACAAGATACAGACACGGTCTTGAGTGGAGTATTGCTTGCACATCTGGGACGGTTCCGCAAAGTACCTTCTCGCCTTATGCCTTGGACAGGTTGCAGCGTCGCGCTGAACGCATTATCGGCAATCCAGAAGTCGCAAATACTCTCGAATCTCTGTAATTGCGTAGAGATGTTGCGTCACACAGCGTGTTTTACCGCTTATACCATGGCGAGTGCTCTGAAGAGCTCTTGGATCTCATCCCACCTTCTCTCTTCCTTTATAGGAGTACACGTGCTGCTCTTTGGAGTCACCACTTCACTGTCTCAAATATCCCATCGTGCACAAAGAAATTTGGTGACTCGTTTCTTTGTCGCACCTCCAAAAGTTGGAATAGTCTACCAGCACACGTTTTCTCTCCTTCCTATGATATGGGATCCTTCAAAAGAGGCGTGAAGAAGCACCTAGTGGGCCGGCAGAGTGAGGTTAACTGATGCCACGTTTCTTTCACGCAGCACCAGTTATCTTCGCGTCTAGACTCCATTTCCACTTAACATCAGGTGGAAAGAAGTCATTTGCCGAGCTATCTATAAAAATAAATTAAAAAAAGATGACCAATTCACAAAAACTCGATCTTGAGATATAAGAGCTTTTCCAGCTGTTATATATAACAGCTGGAACTTCTATGACGTAATTACAAGTCAACGAGTCCTTTTTGCCCGATTTGTGGCTAAGCTTAATAGAGGTCAAAAAGTTATCGCGAGTTATGCCCTGCAATTTATCGGCCAAATTTTTTTCGTAAATGCAGTCGAAACCTCTTGCTCTTGCATAGATGTTAGTACTCCGATTAGAACGATGCGAGGTCTGCGCTTACGTGGCTCATCTACTGTCAGGCCCGAGGTGATAAGCTGTACCGACTGCTTCAACTTTTCAACGTCATCCTTCGTGTCCGCGTTTATTATGACCCCGCCGTTTCTAGTTTTACGTAATCCACGGCCATGCAGCTTCATTACTCCAGGGTTGATAATTTGCTGGACCAGGGTTTTTGTGTCGTTGCTTGACTTTTATTTATCGTTAGGATAAATTGCTACGGACTTAACATTATTAGGGCGAATGAAAGTGCTATTATCATTTTTAACCATATCAGCGAATTATTGGTTAGCCAAGACTGTAGACTTCTAGATGCTTTGTTTTAGGTCATAAAGACGTTCTAATAGGTCTTGGTTTTCTCTGAGAGCCTGAAGGTTTCATTGGACAAGAAGAGTATTTTTCTTTAAAAACTGATATTTGACAGCTATTTGGGAAGTTCCATGTCCAATTCTTCGGCATAAGTTATGAATTCTTAACTTTTGGTCTGAGCTCAACTTTCCTTCTCCTGAGATAGCGCAGACTTCCTTGAGGCACTGTTCAATAGTAGACATCCATTGCTGTATTTCAGAAGTCGCTACGATTTCGGGAGCATTCTCGTCCATGTCTTTCTCTGGGCGAGGTGTGGGCGGGGCGACTTCGTTGCGTTTTTACGCTCCGATTAAAGGGACTATTCATGTGAGTATATGTACTAACTACGTAAATAGTCAAACACCAAACATTTTGCGAGTCATTAACTTATGCAATCACAGCGTGACACAGAGAAACACTACCGCCTACTCACAACTAGGTCAATATTTATTTACTTAAAATTTATATTTTAATCTACCTAATGACTTATTCTAAATAATAAAAACTATTCTACGAGGCTGTCGGCAACACTTTACCTCTTTATTATTAGTATAGATTAATAGTATAGATATATTAAACAGAATTCTCAATTGAAGAAAGCACATCACAATTCACAAACCGCTCACACCGCTCGCTGAAATTTTGTACGCTACCTGTTATGAGGTACGAAATTCCCTTGATGAAGTCGCAAGCGGTCGCGAGTTTTTATTTAGTACTGCATAAAAATGTGTACGTTTCTTTTGTTGATGTGGCGTCGTGTAAATGTAGACATGACAAGCATGTGCCGCCATTATCGCGCACCTGTTAGATAATGGGTGTCCTCGTGCAAAGAGGCACGGCCTGGCCACCCGCCACCCTCGTGCTTGATAACCGAGACTAATGAGCTTTTACTGGGTCAAGCTTTCACTCATATTATATCTTATGTTTATTGACAGTTGCTAGGTTAATTTCCCTATAAGAGATATCAGTTTTGCACTCTATAGTAATGTGAATGCTTCAGAAGCGTTACTAAAATGGCAAATTATTAGGTATTTGCATTTATCTTTTTTCGTTGTGATATATTTAAGAAAAATCTAATATGTACTTGCACATTGAAGTTAAACACTATGCGGATATCCTTTGTATATCCTTTGTTTTAGCCTGACGTTGAACCTTTTACAGGGCTGTAGTCGCAGAAAGACTAACCTTCTAATCTTTAAGCCATTATTGTTGAGTTGAGTGCGTATTACGAGTTTTTAGCATGAGGAAAATCAACCATGACATGGCAAGGCTACCGATTTTTAATAGGTAGACCAGACGCATATTATGGTTACGGAAAGGTGTATGCAACATTTACCAACATTTACCACCTACTATAAATCGTGAACATTTATTAGATAAATATGGCATGAAAGTCATAATAATAATAAACTACGGTGTAGTCATTACAAGATCACGTTTAGAAATATAATTTTAAAAAACAACGAGCAAAAGCTCATAAGACTTTCCAATTATAAATATTACGTTTTAGGACTAACAAAGAATTGAGAATATAGTAGTAGAGCTTTTATAAAACACTCACGTTATTTTCGCTGTTGGTTTGGGTTCTACGTTTTACATTTTCTAAAGAAAATAACGGAACTGAAAAACAATTGGACACAAAATTTCGTAGTCAGATTCTTTGAGACGTAGTTCAGTTATTTGATTACGTAGCAAAATATCAGGATAGATATGAAATGTATGGTTTTGGCTTCCTTCAATAATACATTGGTCGAGATCCTGCTGGTTTTGTATGTAAATATTGCCAGTAAGTATAGTCGTAAATAGCACGACGTAACAGCAAGACTATAGGAAACTTACTGATGTTCATACTCGGAAACAATTAACATTAATTATTACTACGAACCAATATTTTTTCGTTCTAAAACAGTACTTAGCTACTCATATTGAAAAATCTGTACTTAATTATATAATTATCGGTTCTAAGTAATAATTCTTGTTATTTAATCTATGATTACAGTGTTTAATGTTTTAGTTTCCATCAAAGTGCTAAAGCAATGGCTGAACGATGCCAGCCAAACTTTACCAAAAAGGAAAGCACTGAAAGTTATCAGCCTCTTGAGTTTCTTCAGTAGGTTCGTAAAAGCTTATTCTTGTCTCTTAGGGTACTGATATTTCATCAGTTCCAAATTATGCAAATTTGGATGACATTACGGAGAGTGGATTTACCCAATTTCTCACTCCGACTATTGCTGATATTTATCCTGACTGTGACTTTCAGACTTTGGGCTTTCTTGGTTAATTTACTGCTCAAAATACTAGATTCTCTAGTAAATATAAGAGAGCTCTATGAGCGCAGAACTTGTAAAAAACATTTTGATCTTTTTGGTCTTACGACGACGTATTGATTACGGTAGAACGGGGCTATTTTTGATGGGTTGAATTATTCCCGTCTGTCTTCTTGCTGGAACTGCAGATCGTCTGGACAAACAGACAAATTGCGCCAAAAGTAGTGCTGTTCCCTAACATTGCTTACTATATAGAAAACTGTGCCTTTTACCGATTATTGCTTTGAACGCAAAAATTTAACAATAGTGAATATTAAGTTAGGGGTTAATCCCATTCTACGATACTTGAAGGTCGGGTAAGCAGGCGAAGGCTGGCGTAGCCTCAGGTCGGTCGGGTGTTGAAATCGCGATGCGCTATGTCGGTCAATGTTGCCGAGTTGACACCTAACACCGCCCGTTGAGGCGCCCGCCGCCGTGTTCCATACACAGTACACACCTCAGTTGAAAATAAGGCAACCGCAAATAATTATGTATGTTCTCCCAAATCCAAAGTCCAAGTCTGCTTTGATCATAAAGCACTTAGATCAGGAGAACTTCACAAAGATAAAATTGATGTAATTAGTATCAATCTGCTATAAACTTCTATACTTACCATCAAACAAAAAAGTTCTGTCCAAAAATGTACTGAGTCCCAAAGACTATTCTTTATTTCATAACACACATCTGATAAATTGCAAGCACCTACAATTAGACAATAAGAGTACCGAAACTATGAATTGAAACAGCTCTTACGCCGTTTCTACGTTGACCCCTATAAAACGGATTGTGGCGAAATGACGATGACGTGCTGATATCTGGTGCAAATTAGCTGTTGGTGTAGATGTGTTCACAAGTTGTATGTGGTACGTGAAAGGTGTTTTCTTGGTGCATTTCGGTAGGAATTTTTCAACTTGCGTAATATTGCTCACGCTCACGATACAGCACCTACGTGTTCTCAAAATCATAAAGGATTTTCTTAGTTTAAGTAATAAGTATTGTAAATTACGAAAAAAAAAGAGTTCAGAAAAGATGTCGGATTTTTTAGACATCTTTTCTTCTTCTTCATTAATAAATCAATTCGAATCAGAAGACAATTCGGATCAAAAAATGCGGGTTTAAATTCTGCTCATAAAATGTTTCTACACCTTCCTTGAAAAACAGTGCAAAGTTATCGAAATCCTTAAAAAAATATTCAAATACCCAGGTAAAGAATATGATTTTGAAGAAAGAGGAAATCAATGACACTGCCACTCTGAAAGTGAACGTTGTCGGTTCTTCGGATGGATCGAATCGTTTTGGAAACTCAGTCGAGTTAACATGGGCCACTGACTATATTGGTCAATGTCGACACGGCCAAGCTGCATAATAATACAAAGTCATATTCATTCTTGTTTCTATGCTAATAGTTATTACATTGTAAACAAACTACAGCAGGTATATTGTTAAGAACGGTTCGGTTTTCTGCTTGATGCCGTTGTCATACGCCAAAACATAAGAACAAATTATTAGCAAATAATTATTATTTTTATCTTAGTGATATTCCTCAGGTTGCCGACCCCAAACAAAACAATTGACAAAGCTCGACCGTCTCACTGATAACATCGCATCGGGATCCTCCTCGGCAATGCCGCGAGCGATTATCTCGCGCACATACACATCAAGGTCAGAACTGTCACTGCGCTCGACGCGAGAGGAGGCTCCAAGCGTGCGCGCAGCCAGTCGCGCGTCTTCCGCGCACCGCGCACGCATCAGAATACTCACTCATTATTTAATTAATAATCTCACAATAATACCTCAACGTAATAGTGTATTAACGATCTGACGTTAATAGTGCAACAAGTTCCGGTATCAGTGAAACTTCCGTTGTTGTGATCAGAAATGACCACATTTCCAATTGAAATCGGTGCTTTGTCTGTGTCTGTGAATTAAAATGCTCGTATATTGTGTTTATGGTTAAATTTTGAATAATGCTTCGACGACAGTTTTCTTGCGAGTCTGGCAAGACGGAGCTGGTCAGGGCCAAAGAAGAATACTTCGACCGGAGGTATGCTTTGCTAATTTTAAGTTGGCTCTGTATTTGGAGTTGTTAATTGTGTTATTTACTTTACCCAAACAACTCCACAAGTTAACATTACTATCTGCAACGTTGTTAATATGATATGTTTATCTAATATTTTTTTCATTATTATCAATTGTTTCCCACTTCCATAAAACTTTAACCACAAAGTGAAAATCTTTCGACATATGAATTACCTACCTACTGAACGAAAATTCTACGCAATAAATATGAAATTCAATAAAATAGCATAATATTCACGCACAATTCAGTTCAATGGATAGGTGATTGTTTATCACAGTAGCAGGTTTTTTTTATAGGAATGTTGTATATAACAACATTCCAGTTGTATCATAGGCCATAGTAGTAACTCATATTATTTTCAAGACATCAGCATTACAGGATCAAAAGATGTGGGGGTGGGAACGAGTGCTTGTTTACGTAAATAAATATACAAACAGACGGGCAGTTGCGTGTCGCCAGCTTCTTTTTTCGAACTTGACCTTGACAAACTGCACATCATAGTGAATTTATAAATCATTGTGTTTGACAAAATTCCTCAAGTCTGCTTATTCAAAAACGTCTCAATAATGTGTGCAGCCTGATTTTGATATTTGAAAATTGAGTAAATCAGGGCACCGACACGATTGTAAATTTGAAAAAATAGCAGAATCGGGGTAATTTTTCTTATACCAAACTTTTTGAATTTTAAATGTGATTCTATCATATAATCACGTCCACAGACACTCGTCTTCTTAGTAGCACTCCGCGGAGAATCTAGTTATTTACCGTGATACCCTTGCGTGGTGCCAAGACCCTAAAAATTCGGGCCTTGTGATCAGTCACTGCTGCTTGAGTAAGATAAATTTCTCGCAGCCCAAATCCACTACACTGTAAAGGCCTATTGGATGCCAACAGCAAATTCTTTCAAAAAATATATAGGAAAGGCCGTAAAATCTCCAAATTTACCTTACACGTTCACAGCGTGCAGTTATTACTGTATTGTGCTGTAGATATCGTTACCTTACACTATAAATAGTTAATTAATTTCTGATTAACGGGCTATTAGTAATAATAATAACTAATATTATGCTAAAGTAACAGTAATATCGCCACGCAGGTTTCTGTACAATAAATTATTCTTTACCTCGTGCCCCCGGGTAGGTACGTACATCGTGTTGAACCGGGATGAAATTTCGGACTATAGGCCAAAAAATTACGTCGACCCATAACCCCGCTGTTTTAATGTGAATGAGGACAAAAGACAATTTGGCTTATGATTTAAAAAAAATTTAACAACAAAATAGGCAGAGAATAACCGTCAAAATATATACATATTTTAAAAGAAGCATTTCTTATATCTACTAAAATCTTGACCCGACATTTTGCTTATGCAAAATGTGTTTGTGGAAATATGGTTCGACTATGCTAATGCTTGATACATTATTTATAGTTTGGGTTTGGTATTCACTTTTTTTGCAAAACAAACGAAGGCACCTATTAGCCCGCCTAATAAGTAAGAATCTTCTGTTTTTGAACCAAAAATGAATCGTTGTTTTTATATTCTTAGATACCTATTACGTTGTTTTCAATACAAGTTAGTTTGCCTTTGTTGTCTGTATTATTATAAGTGCATCACAATTTTAAAGGTCATTTACTTCAATTATAAGAGATTGTAATTGGCTTTCTGGTGTCAAAGCTTTTCGTTGCTCTAAGGTTGTAAAAATGGAAGACAACATTCGTCCAATAGGTGAATAAATATTTTCCGAAAATTTACGCCCTACTTTGTATCTTTTAATAATAATGTCCTATTGTGACTACTGTTTATATCTTAAAATGAAGTACTGTATATTCAGCGATATCAAGAGGCCATCGATAAGATATCGGTCACTATCACAAGTGACAATGCAGAAGGGAAATATAAAAATAAAAGGCCACTTGACGCAGATAGTCACTGCGCTAGAAATACAAGTAAAAAAGGATTAAAATATAGTAAACTATTATTTGAATTAACAACAGTCATTGTTAAAACATATCATACTAACATTATAAAGCTAAAGAGTTTGTTTGTTTGGTTGAACACGCTAATCTCAGGAACTACTGGTTCGAATTGAAAAAATATTTTTGTGTTGAATAGTTTGAGGAAGTTTGTTGAGGAAGGACCATTTGTTGAGGATAGGATAGGATATATTTAAAAAAAGGAATAAAAATAGAAGTACACCCGTGCGAAGCCGGGGCGGGCCGCTAGTATTTTTTATTGTTATATTGGAAAATTTTCTCTGTAGAATGACGCTTTACCTATCACAAAACATTATACAGGGTGCCTAGTGTGAGTTTCACTCGCCATTCGATCTCGTTAAAGAAAACGAGAATTTGTATGGCAAAAATTTAACTCTTCTCGTATGTCGCCAGGAGGCGCTGCTTCAATGCCATACTAATTTTCGTTTTCGTAAACGTAATCGATTGAATACGGATAGTAAACAAAACTCACACTAGGCACTCAGATACGATGAATGCCTATTCTTGCAAAATGGCGACAGTGCTAAAACTGACTGATAAATGACTACAAACAAGATCAGTGTCACTCCTACCAGTCCTTTTTTTTGGAAAACATTAGAATAGATTTTTTTTTGGTTACAACTACTTACCTAGTACAATCTGGTTTTCGCTCACGTCAACTACATTTTATTTATACATTTCTATAAAATGACTCTGTTTTGTAATCACAATTCTTCTGTGGTTTAGCTCATTAGCAAAGTCACCAAGGTCAATAATCAAGTTTTCATGTATTCACTATTGTGTTGATTAAGTTGTGTACAGGTTGATGTTATTATCATCAATTCTTTCGTTCTTAATACACCTACGTATCAAAATTATAATATTTTTTTGCAAGTATACAAGTAGGTAGCTATACTAATGTCTCTTTAAAATATTTATGAATATTTTAGCTTACAATTTTAATAGTTTATAAGGAAAGTCGTATAATTAACTTCAGGTACCTATGCTAGTAGAATTAAGGTAATAATTTTAACACCTAAATTCTATTAAAAATAGAAATGATTAGGGTACTTATAGGCAGGCTATTGTAAAGTTCGCTTAATTCCAGTATTTACTGACACGCCTTATTGTAAATTATTAAAATTTTAAATCCTAAACGAGTATGATTTGTAGAAGCTTAGATACAATTGTAAGGCAAGAGCAATCGACAAAGTATTTTTGAATCAGCCTTTATTTTAGTGAATGAAAATTAATGAAAACACGATTCACTGCAGTAAGGCATCATTACACTCATAAAACACACGTGCATAAGTTCTCTTATAAAAAAAACCATGCTGATGTATTTAAAAAAGGTAAAAAAAATAAGGTGTTATTAGTTATTTTTTTCTACCATGTTGTTTTCTTCAATTCATGCCGCAAATTGTTTCGAAATTATGTGGAAACATGTTGTTGGTGTGTTCTAGCGTTGTGGTACTGAATACCAATATATTATTTACATGTACTTACTTACACCACTGTTTGTGTCCATCCCAAAACGTTATTTGAATATTTTTATGTTAAAGTGAAACACTATCGGTAAAATAATATTATCATACTAATATTATAAAGCTGAAGAGTTTGTTTGTTTGGTTGAACGCGCTAATCTCAGGAACTACGGGTTCGAATTAAAAATCAATCTTTTTTTGTGTTGAATAGTCCATTTACAGAGGCTATATTAAAAAAAAAGTACACACGTGCGAAGCCGGGGCGGAACGCTAGTAAATAATAAAAGCCTTAAACCGACTTGATCAATAGAATGTTTCATTTATATGCATAATCTCAATTGATTATACAACCAATAGGAATTAATTTCTAAATATAGTTACTTATAAAAAATATGTTTTCTTTATTTTAAGGTACTTAGTGTTTAGAAAAATACTTTTTATGTATTTGTAATTTTATAAAGAAATTGTTAATCAGGCAATTAAACATGTATTTTGTTATTTGCTTTCAGGAGGACTAGATCACTGAACGCGCCATCACCTATACAGCAGTTTGGACCATGCGGCAGGATAATGAAGAATTCGGCCATGGTTATGTGGGTATACAAACCTTATTATTTTTATTTACATTTTACAACTTTGTCATAGTAATAAACGAACAAATAAGAAACACAACTTTGGTTAGATCTGGTAACTATATAAACAAGGATTGCACGAATCAGTTCCACCCGTCCTCTTTTACCATCAGCGCACTAGGCGCACTCTGTGCTTGCATTCGTGATTCCAAGCCATCCCCGTGGAAGAAAAGGGATGGTACTTTCTAGATACCTCCCCTCCCATCGTTGAGTTTTAGTAGCTGGACGAAGGAAGAAGAGGAAAGTCCCACATAGTGTCATGCGCCTAGGGATGCGCGGATGGTTATGTTGGGGTTCACCCTCCAGCTCCTGCCTCCCTGCCCAGTACCGAGGGTCTCGACAGGGATTCGGGATGTGGAGGGGCCTACCCACTAAAAACCGTCTGTACAGTCGACCATTAACATGTAAACAATATACGAGTAACTTTTAATACAATGAAATAAAGTAAAAACTACTTAAATGTGTATACAATATACATGTTATGTCGCCTAAGTTCTACACCGCGGAAGTCCAAAATTTGTCATTTTGACTTTTACATATCATTCGATAGAGAATAGAAAGACGAACCTCTAGACCAATCAGAAACAAGGATTTTAACCAATGGAAGAGTTTTATTTTGAAAACAGAAACATAATAATTATGATCGCTATATAAAAAAAGAATTTTTAAAATCGGTTCACAAATGACGGAGAAATCTCTGGACATATATAAAAAAATATACGCGTCGAACATAGAACCTCCTCCTTTTTTGATTTAAATTTATTGGTGATTGAGTTATGTTATGTCAATTTCCTTTCCTCCGTTGTCCCTTACCACAGATTAGTTAATAATGCTTAACGGTAAAAGAGTAATTAATTATCATATCACCAAAGAATTTTTGTCTTTATACTGGATGTGAATATCTGTATCGTATGGGTCACCTATGTGAATTCGAAAGCCAGACAATATTAATTTAGACACAATCTGTAGTCTTATTATTTTATTCCTCAATTGTGGTGGCTCGTTAATATTTTTTAATAATTATGATATTTGTACAGTATAATGTACGAGATATATCAAGAATTTTTTATTTTATTTGTTATAACGTTGAAATGTTACATCGACTAAAAAAGTTGTCGGTCATATAATGTCGCTGCAAAAAGCATTATTGATGAATCGTTACATCGGGTATATAAACCTTCGTAGTATCGTTCAATGAAGCAATCGATCAATGGTGTTTGTTGAAATGAAACTCGATGAGATGGTTTTCGAATTCACATAGGTGACCCGTATCGTGTGGGTAGTAGGTAAATAGGTGGTAGTTACTAGGTAGATGATTGTAGCCAAATCGCGAAGTTTAAATGGTGATTCAGATGGACTTGTATGGAATTTTTTACTTACTTGACAATTAACTTGGTAACAATGATGACGTGACCTTACTTTTTTGTAGGTCCGTAAATAGAACTGCTTTACAAGTGAAGATGGTGCTAATAATCCTATGTTATTACTAGTTTCATATATACCTACTCTTAAGTATTTTTATAAATTTTTCGCAAATATTGTTGCAAACAACATTTTTAAATAGCTACATAAGGATTGTTAAATAGCTATACTTGAATAATAAGGCTATCGTGGTGATATTGGTGGTGTACCTGTCCCGGTAAGACAAGAGATGCGGGTTTAAGGCGAAGGGTAAGGCACACTAGCGCCGCTAATGGATTTAATTTGATAACTGCTAAACTGGTTTTTTTTTTCAAACATTGCGGACCTTCTGACACTAGGCAAACATCTATTATTTAATAATTGTGCACTACTTTTAGGTTTGTTTTTGTATTCATTCGCTAACACCGACAGTGGTCATTGTTTGTGAATAAATGCGATAACCCGTTTTGTGAATAAACCACGCAAAAAAAAAGTAGTGCACAATTATTAAATAAATACTATGGATGCTTTCCTGTTGTCGGACGGTACGCAATGTTTAAAAAAGGTCCGGTCCGTTAGTAATAGTCAAATTATCAATTGGTGGCGCTAGTGTGCCTTACCCTTCGCCTTAAGGCCCGGTCATGAATTTGTTTTCAACTGTTTTCCAAACTTTTTAAATTTTAAGTAATTTAATTTATTATTAACTTGCCATCTGGCTTTGTTTTAAATATTTTGTATTTGTTCACTACAGGCAAATTCAGGACCCGGCGTCGCAGCGGCTGACGTGGTACAAGCCGCCGCTGACGGTGCTGGTCATCAAGAAAGTGCACGACGCCACCATCCTGGCGCCGTTCGTTCGGCTCGTGCACTGGCTCGTCCATGTGAGTGTCCCTTGCAATGCTCATTCACTACTATCGACCTAATATTAGTAGATCTTCTCAATCAAAATCTCGGCTGACGTGGTACAAGCCGCCGCTGACGGTGCAGGTCATCAAGGTGGTGCACGACGCCACAATCCTGGCGCCTTTCGTGCAGCTCGTGCACTGGCTCGTCCATGTGTGAGTGTCGCTCTAGCATTGCACATTCATTTCCACTAAACTGTCAAGAAACATTAATCATTACTTAAGTAGGTATATCCTGGCGCCGTCCGTCCGGCTCGTGCACTGGCTCGTCCATGTTAGTGTCGCTCAAACTTGCTCATTCATTATGACTGAGGTAGTCATCATCATCAGCTCATTCTACGTACCCATTGCTGGGGCACGAGCCTTCCCTAAGGATGGTTAGAGCCATAAACAACCACGCGGGCCCAAGCGGATTGGTGGTCGTTAACGACCGCTTATGCAGCCGTGACTTGAGGAGCTCGAGACGATAAATTTTTGGTCACCCATCCGAAGACCGGCCTTCGCGAAAGTTGCTTAACCTCAGCACTCGCAGACCACAATAACCACTGCGCCATCGAGCTCCTCACTAAGCTAGTATTGAACCTTAATCATTAGAAAAGTTAATTGTTAGCCTATACATCCTGGTGCCGTTCGTGCGGCTCGTGCACTTGCTCTGGTTCGTCTATTTGGGTGTCGATGTGGCCCCTCAAGCATTGATCATTTATTACGACTGAGCTACTAGTATTACTGGACACCTAAATCAAAATCTCATTAGTATTAGCTTATACTGTCCCAAAAATTAGCAAAAGCTTCGCATCATTTAAATCAAGTCGTCGCTGCAATTGGTAGTAAGTATTTGTTGAATCATTACGATCACGCCTGCCAAATGCGGGTCTCCATCCATTATAGTTATCCATCCACACCACCACATCAGTTGCTTTTTGTTGAGCAACGTTTCCAAATGTAGTAGGCAACGAACGATTACAAAGAGTTATTAGAAAGTTACTAAGTGTTATCATGTAACTAATCGTTGCTCCACAAAATTTAAATGCGGTGTAGATGCACCATTTTTGATAAAAAATATTTATAAACAAAACATTATATAAGTTTTGCAAAAAGGTACAGTATAAACGAATTAAAGTTCTTCCGTGAACCTTTTACGTCATAAATGCCATATACACTTTATTAATTATTATTTACAAATAATTTAACGCAAATATGGGTGCGGGTTCGAATCCCGCTAGTGGAATTTTTGCAACAATTTGTCTTTTTTCACACTTTATTAAACTCGGCACAGTGCCTTGCAATTAATGACCCGGCACGTATTGTCAGGAGGTTCCTCACTCTGCAGCCCTAACCACCCTAACTTGAGCCCTGCCCCGCTGCTGGTGGTTGGTACTCTAGAATTAGATTTTTATAATGTTTTATCGTTTTTATATTAAAATATTGTAAAAATCTAGTTTTAAGAAAGAAAATAAATAAAGAAGATAATAATAATACTTTTAAAGTGTTTAATAAAAAAAAAATTGTTGCCACCGACTATTCTAGCAGTTTTCTTTTAGCCCTCTACCACTTGGACTACTATATATTCTGTGCTTTAGCACCGATTTATAGCACTTAATTACCTGTTTTCACCAATGACTCCCAAGTTTTAGGTTACCCCAGTCTTTTAGGTTATTTAAGCCCGTTGTCAATATGGTATACCTATTAGTTATTAGCATAGGAAAAGGAAATTAGTGCCCTAAGGTAAAGACCTTCTTCATCCATTCATTATAAAATACATAAACGTGTTTTTTGTTATTATTAAATTATATAATTTATATTCTGCCGTTGTCTGTTTACATAACGAATGCATATAAAAATAACAATAAAAACATTGGCGTTTATAAAGACGATCGATGCAATAACCTCACACAATGTTAATTAGCTTTGAATGCATCACTTTCCAATTTCGATTGGGATTTTACATAATTTATTATTTATGAGTTGTTTAGGTACGTATTTACAATACAACTATCAACGCTTGGACAATCTTATAATTCGTTGAAAGCACACTACAATCTAAAAAAAATTACAATAAAAATTATTATTAACACGTTGACTGCCTCAAAACCAGACACAATAGAAAATGTATTGTTTGTCGGTCACCGGTGACCACCACGGCGATTAAAGATTTATGTTTATTTTTTTCAGAACGATTTTGTTATAGTCGTGGGTCTACTACCTATTTAATATGCTTCTTCTGTCGAGAAGAGCCCGATAATAAACACGACTTTAAACAGTTACATACCTAAAAAGTTGTATAACAAACCTAAAACGTAAACCTTCATCGGTCGAAATGGACTGTTTATGAAATTATATATTATCCCCCGTACAAACAAACTGAGTATAAGCTTCGAATATATATTCCGTGTTCTGTGTTCCCGTCATATTTTTGTAAACTTAATTTCAAATAAGAGTAAAAGAGACAAAACACGGAATAACTATTCGAATTCGTTTATTTGTAAGGCCCTATAAAGTATTAGGTTTAGGTACTCCCATTATACGTCCTTAGCTTATATTTTAATATGCATATTATGTCTTTGTTTTTGTTTCATGTACTTTACGTTTACAAGTGCAATGTAGGTAAATGTTTAAATTGAATAAATAATTTTCATTTCCAGGACAAAAGCATGGTGGTGTTCGTAGAAGCAGCGGTGCTCGACGACACGATTCTCGCCGAGTACGAAAGCTTCGTGACAGTTCGGGAGCGGCTGATGACGTTCCGCGCGAGCACCGATGACCTTACCGACAAGATAGACTTCATCATCTGCCTGGGCGGCGACGGCACGCTGCTGCACGCCAGCTCGCTGTTCCAGGTTAGTGTTATAGCCGTAGTAGAGCCTCCAAACTATGCTGGAAGTTCGAGAGCAGCTCGAAGTTAAGCAACTTTCGCAAAGACCAGTAGAAGAGGAAAGAAAATAAAGTTTATTTGTTTCATAAAACTAAATAAAAAATACATCACGCATATTACACACATTTAGAGGTTCCAGAACCAAGAAGGCAACCGCTCAGCATGTGTCATGACCTAAGGAGATCCCCAGGCCACAACGCTGGTATTCTGCGGAAGCCGTAACTAAAATAAAATAAACTAAAACTAATACGAAATCAGATGAGAGAACAGAAGGTAATCAGATGGGTGACCAAAGTTGTATCATCTCGAGCTCCTCCATGCTTCGGAAGGCATGGAAAACCGTTGGTTCCGGCTGCCTTAGCAGGTGTAAGCAATCAACAATCCGCGCTGGGCCCGCGTGGTGGTTTATGGCTCGTTTGCCCATCCATCCATAGAGGAGACTCGTGCCCCAGCAGTGGGGACGTAAAATGCGCTGTTGATGATGCTGCAAGTTGAGCTGATGTGTATATATTTTTATATCTTTCGGGTAAGCGCTTGGACTTCATAACGCAGAAGGTGGAAACACACTTCTCTAGGAATCTTCATCTACAAAGGCACTGGCTATCTTATCTCTAGCTGCCGAAACACACAGTAAGGATTGGGAACTCCGACATTGCCGCTCTGTAGACAGTTTGTTTTTATGCAAGCAAACTTTACTATTAATTGACGTGCTCTACCGTTTGCACTTATCCACGTGTCGATATTCCATCTCTTTCTATCAAAAACCCAGTGTCACGGTTGTATCAAGTGAGCTTCGGTCGTCCAAGAATACTAACCCCGCCCCACTTAGTGCATTCATGCATTCAAATTACTAAATTTGAGGGTTCAAATGTACTAAGTGAGGGAAAGTTTGCTAGAAATTCAGCTGATTTTATTATCAATTTAACGTAATTTCGTTATGAAATTTACTTATAGAATATAAAACCAAAGAATAAGTCTTATGAATAAACGTAATTTGAATTCCATATTATCATAGACTGTTTTTGTATTATCATGCTTCAACTTTGCTGTCCTGAAAAATCAACTTTTTGTAATTAGAGCAAGTGTGCTAGCCATCGATATGTCCTACTTCAAACTGCCGGTACATAGGCAAGCTATAACATTGATATCATAACGCTAAACTTCGATAATATAAAAATGAATAAATAAATAAAATTCATTAATTTTGACCAGCTTAGGATCATATTAGACCACATAACAATTTATATAAATTAAATTAAATAAGATTTAAAATTATTACAGAAACAAAATTAAAATTAAAATTATAAAATCAAAACATTTAAAATACAAAAATAAAATTAAAAATTACAAACTTCTAAATTTGTTAAATAAAATTAAAATTGAAATTTGAAATATATAATAAAATAAAGTTCAACAAAATAAATTAAAATATTAAATTAAATATATAGATTGTAGTAGTACGAGTAGTTTAGAAAACAATAGAATATAATTGTAGCTTGCACAAGCCTTGCATGAGTCTTGCATATACTAAAAGTAAAGTAAATGTTTTAAAATAATTTTGTATCTCTCATGTAAGTGAATTGTAAATTCTTTATGAGAAATAAAATATCTTTAACCCCAAATATCCCAAAATTGGGACAGTTATAGGCTTATAACTGTCCCACTGTTGGGCAAAGGCCTCCATCATTGAAATCAAGTCATCGCTACAATTGATGGGTAATTGCATAAGCTAGCATTAACTAAATTGTGTTCCATCCATAATATGATTGCCATACTGAGAGAAAATCGATCCTGGTACTTCTGGATTAAGATTATTCCTTTAACCATAATATCAATGAGACAGTCAGCAAAAATAATATACCTTACTCTTTGACCTCACCTTCTTCCATAGGAGTACCTACGCGTGCTGCTCTCCAGAGTCACCGCTGTACGGTCTCGAACATTCCATCGCGCACTTAAAAATTTGGTAATTCGTTTCTTTGTTGCACCTCCAAAAGATGGAATAGTCTATCAGCACATGTTTTCCCTCCTTCTTATGACATGAGATCCTTCAAACGAGGCGTGAAGAGGCACCTTATGGGCCGGCAGGGTGAATTTGACTGATGCTGCGTTGTTTTCACGCTGCACCAGTTGTCTTCGTGTCTGGACTCCGTTTCCACTAAACAACTGGTGGGGTGAAGTCATTTGCAGTGCAATCTAAAAAAAAATTATAAAATGTTTTTATTTTTCAGCAATCCGTACCTCCAGTAATGGCTTTCCACTTGGGCTCCTTAGGGTTCCTTACGCCGTTCGAGTTCAACAATTTCCAGGAGCAAGTTATGAACGTTTTAGAAGGTGAGCCTCTTGCATTATCCATCCAGTCAATTATTTTCAAATTTGTTTCGCCATTTTGTAGCTAAACTAATACCCTAGGACCCTTTTTTCATTTTTTTCTTAAGTCGGTTTTTTTAAATATTTACAATTTAGTATACAAACACCCCCCCAAAAACCCGATTTTTTTTTACATTTTTCAAAATTTCAAAAAAAGTTTCCAGCCGATTTTCAAAATTTAAACACTCACACGAGTCTTGATAAATCCCTCAACTTTTGGTACTATTTTCATCTCGATTCTCTCAAAATCCTCGGAGCTATGGCCAAAAATACGTCTCAGGCGATTTGCATCTGATAACCATTTTCAATGGTAAAAAAAGTTATAGTAGTTGTGAAATACGCGGCTACCTGGTTTTATAACTGTAACAACACTGCCACAAATTTTAATATACCTATATAAATATTACACAAGTTTAGTTAAATTATATCAGTAAAGCGCACATCAGTACTAATTAGACTCTATACTACTAATAAAGAGGTAACGTTTGTGACTGTTTGTTTGTTTGTCAGGCTATTCTCTGGAACTACTGGTCCAATTCCAAAAATTCTGTCAATGATAGAATGCTACATTCCTTGCGGGTATCATAGACTACATCTTAGTTTATTGTTTTCTAAAGTTTACGCGAACACTACCCACAACACACCATACTGCCAGACCAAAAGATACTGTAAGCTCTTTCTGCGTAAAACGGAACGCACCTGATTAAATTTAAATGAGGGTACACAAGCTACTAACTAATTATGAGATGACCAACACCTCAGTCTCCCTGTGGCCACGGACCCTGCATCTGCAAAGGGTTCGAAACGTCATAATATAGTCGTAATGTTTATACATTAATTAAAATAAACGCGAGTAGATCCGTAAAAGTTATTTCATTTCAATATATCTTAGTTTGATAAAAAAGTTTATTCGTATGAAGGCACGGTTTAAGTGCTTATACAAGCATATATAAGTAAGATTCAAGTCGCTTATATAAGTTTTTTTGTTTCATTGTAGGTCATGCGGCACTGACGTTAAGGTCGCGTTTGCAGTGCGTGGTGCTGCGCAAGAGCGCAGACAAGGGCAAGGACAAGAAGAAGCCCACCACCATCCTGGTGCTGAACGAGGTGGTGGTGGACCGCGGCCCGTCGCCGTACCTCTCCAACATCGACCTGTTCCTCGACGGGAAGCACATCACCTCAGTGCAGGGCGACGGTGAGCTAATGCGCTTCATAAATATAATAACTGGTTTATTTTATTTATTAGGTTACACAACAAACATTTGTTTTAACAATGTTATAAGTACGTAATAGGTTTAATAAAATTGTATACTAGACTTAATGTCCTAAATGTGTTAACAATAACGATTTTTGGCGAGAAAGTGAAAAGCCATGACTGTGGTTGTCTTATTTTCTACATTGATATTATGGCGACATATTTAGATAAGATGGTGGTAGCTAGCCAGGCGGACAAACAACTCCTACCACCAACCAAACCGAGTACACAAACAAACACCCCCCGCTGGGAATCGAACCCGGGACCTCTGGGTCTAAACCGGTGGTCTTAGCCACTAGACCACAGAGGCGGTTATATGGGGTGTGAGTTTGTTTGTTACGCTTTCACGCAGAAATTACTCGACCGATCATCCTGAAACTTTGTACACATACTCTCAAAGGGATCGGGAAGGATATGAGATACTTTTTATTAAAAAAAGTGAGTTTATTTCTTGATTGTTCGTTTGATACGCTTTCACGCGTAAATATTTAACGATTTGTTTGTTTTGTTGTCATATAAACTGTCAACGCGGTACGAAGTCCGCCGGGTCAGCTAGTCTACATCTACACTAATATTATTTTATTTTATTTTATTTTATTTTATTCATTAGGAAAACTTACTGCTACAATACATAATACATAGTAATTTACACGAATAACCATGAGCTAATAAAAAGTTTTCACAGATAGATAAAAAATGTAATGCAATCATAACTCGAGAAGTATAAGCGTGACGCTATTTTGCCAGTATCTATAACAAGTTATATAACACACAGAGAAAACATAAAAACATAAAACATAAAAAAGATAAAAATAACATAGCAACATACCCCTGTACTACCCATCATCTCAGTAATGTGTTAGAAATCTAGTTGCGAGGGCTCGCTTCAGTGAGATAATGCCGTCACAAAATAAGTCGATTTCCATGTCATCGTTAATAGAATTGAACAAGCGACACGAGCGGATAAGGTAACTGTTTTGTCGGTAGTTGGTTCGCACCCATGGAACATGCAGTCTCAACTTCCTACGAGTATTGGAGCTACAAAGGGAAAACCCTTGTATAAAGGGAAAACCCTTGTATTTTTGTATGTATGTTTGTATGTAAGTAAGTATGTTTACAACGAATAAACTCAAAAACTTCTGGACCGATTTAAAAAATTCTTTCACCATTAGAATGCTACATTATCGCTGAGTAACATAGACTATATAAAAAAAATGTTTACTCGGGCGAAGCAGGGACGGGCCGCTAGTACTGAATAAATGTATTTTTCATCCCCCCATCTCGGAAAGAGTATTTGTGCTCTTCGATATCTGAGTGCAAAAGCCGTTTTTATCCGCTAGAGGATAAAGTAAATTGAATTTAGAACATCGTGTGTACTAAGTTTGTGAATTCAAAACATCATTAAACCTATTTACTTCTACCTCCATGGTGCCGAATTTATCAGTACACAAGTCACTAACCCCAACATTACAGTACCTACAACAAAAATATTACACTCAACTTAAGTAACTGTAGCAACGTTACTTTCAATTTTTCTTAATTATACCTAAGGTTTATTTGTTATAATTTAAAGATTATTCTGTAATACTTACCTATCATAATGTAGTAGTTAATACCTAAACTAAAATAAAAGTATCTTGTGATTGTAAATGTTTTTTTTTGCATTTAGTCATTTCCTCGCTGAGGTGGGATGAAAAGTTACGTGTTGCACTCGAGTGCAAAGATTTTTCACCTCGTGCTCTTTTGATTCCCTCGCTAACGCTCAGGATTCTAATTTTAGAATCCTTCGCTTGCACGGTCATCAAAATTGAGCACGCGGCTAAAAAGCAACTTTGCACTGTTGTATGACAAATAAGTATTGTATTGTACTCCCTTAGGGCTGATCGTGTCGACGCCGACGGGCAGCACGGCGTACGCGGTGGCGGCGGGCGCCAGCATGATCCACCCGTCGGTGCCGGCCGTCATGGTGACGCCCATCTGCCCGCACTCGCTCTCCTTCCGCCCCATCGTGGTGCCCGCCGGCGTCGAGCTCAAGGTTAAACCACTATACGATTATATTTACAAGATTACATTTTACTACCGATTTCATTTTCCTTTGTGTCGGTCCCGGCTGCGTAAACAGTCGTTGACGACCACCGATCCGCACCGGGCCCGCGTGGTGGTTTACGGCCCGTTCTCCCTATCCGTCCATAGGGAAGGCTCGTGCCCCAGCATTGGGAACATAAAATGAGCTGATGATGAATTATGATGATGATGATGAAATTTTACTAGAAAAAATCAACAGATGCTCGATTGGGAATCGAACCCATGACCTTTGGATAACCGGTCCAGTGCTCTGACCGCTGAGCTAGCGAGGCCCCATAAGACTCGTTGATTTTTTCAAGTAATATTTGTTTTACGCTACAAGCCAGCGGTATTACGTCACTGTGAAGTTTCACTATACACAGCAGTAAATGCGAAATTCTTGATAGTATTAATACTGTTATTTTTATACTAGCTGTGTCCCGCGGTTTCACCCGCGTTAATTAGCGAACAATCTATTAAAAAATTATTTATGCAGCGCACGCAAGGAAAGCTCTTAAAAAAATATTTTTCCAGTTTTTGCAACATTTTTCATTGCTGCTCCACTCCTATTAGTCATAGCGTGATATAGTATAGCCTATAGCTTATCTCAATAAATGGACTATTCAACACAAAAATAATTTTTCAATTCGAACCAGTAGTTCCTGAGATTAGCGCGTTCAACCAAACAAATAAACTCTTCAGCTTTATAATATTAGTATGATTTGCATTCACAATGCTATATCGATGGCGAAGTGTAATAAATACCATCTAACTAACAAAGACAACATTTTAAACTTTGATCAATTATGTACTAAATTCCTGATAAGTTCTGAAACACGATAGGCGACTATGGTGCCACAGAACCACAATGACGTGTGTGGCGATGACAGTATATATTAAATATATATATTGTGCAACCTTAATTTATTGTTTATGTTTAAGATTTAATTACTGTTAATTGAAGTTGTTGATGCTATCCAATATTTTTTCGAAATTTAAATGTTCGCCCAGTGATCGAAATTCGACCGTAATTTTATTAAGGCTGCACAGATTGTATCCTAAGCATTGAAAAATTAAAAAGATAGATTGTGAGTTTGGATTGGCATTGACAGATGTCAGCTGCATTAAAGACAAACAATACGTGTGTGTCAAATACATATGCGTGTGTGTCAAATTCATGGTAGTGTGTGTAGTGTTGTTTTTGTCGATTTAATAAGAATAAGAATAAGAATAATAAGAATAAATTTATTTGCTGTGTAAAACTTAAGACTAAATACATAAAACTTATAAAATAACATTTGTCTGTATAATAATATAATGCATTACAAGAGAAAATTGTAAAGTTTTAAAATTAGGTAATGTATTTTTTAAGCATAATTTAAAAAAAATATTAACATTCGGATAACCTTCTCTATATAAACTATAAGTGTGCGAAATTTCATACTACTCAGTCCCGCGCAAGTTTTTGCTTCACGTATTAATGATATATATAGATAGGTATGAGCGAACAGGACCACTTTCGAAATGCATTTTTGTTCCGAATCCTTTATCTACTTACTAGATACTACTAGATCCTAGTACATAATTGATCGAAGATTTTACACAAGAAAACTAAACTAATTTAAAATTAATAAATTCAGTTATATGGATAATATACAAACATGGGAAGTTATTTTTTTTATAAAATATAATTAAGAAAGTCAATTTGTCATAAGTTAGATGGAGGTATTGGCACTTAGCCGTCGATATGTAGATAAAATTTTGTTGAGCTTAAACAGTCTCAGGTTGATTTTTTTTTAGTAAAAATTATATCTTGTAAAATAGGGATTGACACCAACAATAATTCATTCCATAAAATGAAACGTATAAAAGGCATCACGTAACAGTTCGTAAAAAATTACCAATTTTTTTTGATCTAATTATGAATTTCTGGAACTAAAAAGTTAATTATGTACACTCAATTGTCGGAACAAAATAGTGACGTCATAGTTTCAGTTCCCATACAAGTTCTAATGAAAAAAATCGTTTTAACTGTTGTTAAAAAGTTTCTCAATTTACTAACCAGTCAATACTCCTTTTGCCTTCTTCTGTACGGAACAATACTTTAAAAAAACATGTACTTATTATTAACGGGATTTATATCGTGTTTTTATTATTGTATAATCGATGTTTCGGCACAGATGCAGCTGCTGCATAAGAAATGATTATAATGTTGACCAGAATTATTTTATTCTCTTGCTATCGGTAACTTATTTTGTATACACGTTAAAACTGTTATTTAGATTTAAAACTATTTACTTTTAACCAACATTCATTATAGTACAGTAATTCACTAACTAGGTATCAAAAGATTCCTACATCACTTATAATCACTAAGGGCCAAATAAACAGAGAATAAGCTTCGATTAGTTATTCCGTGTTTTGTCTCTTTTACTCTAATATTAAATGACGTTTATATGACAGGAACAAAACACGAAATAACTATTCAGAGCTTATTATTTGTTTATTTGTAAGGCACTAAACGTATTGAATAATAATAAGATTATATTATTGTCACGTTTTTAATGTATTTTCCTTTTAAAGTATGCCTTACATTTTAACACAATCATTATTATTTGCTAAGACTTGTTACACATAAGTTTTCTCCTTTTTAGTTAAAGAATAAAGCATGTGTTAATAATTAGATTATACTTACGCATAATATGTTTGGACACGCACTGTGCAAAATTCAACCTAGACACTTTTTAATGTTAGCAAATCTGGTTATCTGGCTTAAAATGATACAATATTCCCACCACCACCACCACAACCACCAGATCCCACTCGAGCTTGTTGATTGAGTAAAATTTTATCTTGTAACTATACAGGTTGACTTTTTTTATCACCGTCCAAAACTTCTGAGATGACTCTCGTGATACAAACGAACAACTCTTACTATTGGACCAACTCCCTAACTCGAAAATAAAATTCAGCTGTTCCATACATTTTGGTCGAATGAATATTGATCTTTTGAATTAGAGTTGTTCGTTTGTATCACGGGAGTCATCTCAGACGGTTTGGACGGTGATAAAAAAGTGACCCTGTATATTAGCATTGTAAATACAAAAATAAGAAATAATCAAAAATTTACAACTGTAATATAAATTACTAGTTGTCGCCCGCTATTTCGTTCGCGAAGACTACACTATCCCACAGGAACCTGTTACCGGGATAAGAATATCCTATATCCTAGTCCGGGTTATGGTCTGTCTATGTGGAAAGTTTCATCGAAATCCGTTCAGCCATTTCCACGTGGTGCGCGGTCAAATAAACAGACAAACGGACAAAAATTCTAAAAACTGTTGGAACGTGTTCTGTTATCGATTCTAAGTATCCCCAGCCAACTTTTTTTTTCGAATATCTTCCACGTACAGACTTTCGACCCTCTTTCTCTTTAGCTTTATTATATGCATAGATAATTACTTTTTTCAAAAGATACTATCGTAGTGGCACCCATGTCCGACACTTTAAGCCAGTGTTATATGCAGTTTTCGTCGCCAAAAAATAATATAGACTTTATGGGAACCACCCTATTATGGGAAGGTATCAAAAAATTGTGTAATTATAAAAGACAAATTGTATCGCGTTGTGTGTGTGTTTTTTTATGACTACGCAGTTAAAGTTTGTACAGTGTGTGTCCAATCGTTTTTTATAGACTTACGTCTAACAACAATATAACATGTCTTGTATTCTCAAATGTTTCCAAAATGAAAATTGTTTTGTTACTTTTAAAGGTGATACACAAAATCATTAAGTTACCTCTGAAAGTAACCGAAAAAGGTTTGCAACAGCTTAGTATTACAATTATTTTAAATTTTTATTCATCTGAAAGCGTTTGAGAATAATAGTTACCGAGTGTCTAGTGCAAGTTTTTTTTACCACTCGACCGAGTCAGCGCAAATTAGAATGTATTATATGTCATGTATACGAGGAGCTCGATGGCGCAGTGGTTAACGCGCCCGGTCTGCGAGTGCTGAGGTTAAGCAACTTTCGCAAAGGCCGGTCATCGGATGGGTGACCAAAAATGTATTATCTTGAGCTCCTCCTTGCTTTGGAAGGCACGTAAAGCCGTTGGTCCCGGCTGCATTAACAGTCGTTAACAATCACCAACCCGCACTGGGCCCGCGTGGTGGTTTACGGCCCGTTCTCCCTATCCATCCATAGGAAGGCTCGTCCCCAGCAGTGGGGACATAAAATGAGCTGATGATGATGTCGCTAGGCGGCGCTGCTTCAATGCCATACAAATGGTAGCTAACATTTACTCGTTTTCATGGCGAGAAAGTGTTAAAAGGGAGGCTTATACCCAGCTGTAGTTGCTCACGGGCTGAAATCATCACTTACTTACATAATCATGATTATCGTTATATATAGTTTTACGCAAATTTTCTTGCGAACAAATTACAATTTAAAAAAAGTATAAAACAAAATCTACGAACTGTATTCGAACCCGCACCACATGACTTCCCAGGTCAGGTGCCTTTATGCTATCGTGCTCTACTGAGTGAGTAAAACTTGTGGAATTTTACTAATGAGTAAAATTCCACAAGCTGGATTCGAACCAGCTTCCCAAGAAATCCGGGTGCACCGTGCACTACTTTTATGCTACAGAACAGAAGTATCTGTTCTGTTTCAAATTGTAATTTGTTCTCAATCAAATTTGCGTAAAACTATATATAACGATTATCATGATTATGTAAGTAAAGTAAATAGCCTATAACTGTCCCACTGCTGGGCAAAGGCCACCATCATTGAAATCGAGTCATCGCTACAGTTGATGGGTAATAGCTTAATCACCACGCTTGCCAAATACGGGTTGGTGATTATTAATATAGTTTATTTTTTATTTTTTAAGTGCTAATTAAGTCTACACTGACCATTATGCCTTCCCGGTAGCATATTGGTCAGTGCAGCCGCCCGGATTGCGGAAGACCCAGGTTCGATTCCTGGCTGGGTCGGTTAATTAAGCATTTAATTTTTTCACTATATTTTATAATTAAGCCGTTGGATGCGAGCAGCGCAAAACCGGTCGTTCTGGAAATTCTTGGAGGGGGCCTTTATCCAGCAGTGGACGTCTTTTGACTGAGATGATGATGATGATAATGATGATTTTATAATTATTTAGAATGATAGTTAAAAAACTCGCACTGAACACTTCATAAATCAAGGCATACTATATCTCCCCCATCTGTAGCATACATAAACCCGACGGTTCCGTTTTAGATTGCACTGTCCCCGGACGCCCGCAACGCAATGTGGGTCTCGTTCGACGGCCGCAACCGGCAAGCGTTGCAGCACGGAGATAGGTACCCGGCGGCCGACGCACGCTTCACGCTTACAGTAGACGCTTAACACACGTAGAGTTAGCTCGGCCACGACTCACCTTTGCTACTTGCTTTAAATGCCTAAGGCCCGATTTTTCAATCCTCAGATAAGCTTTATCCAACGAATAATAGTGTCATTTTGAACTATTTTCTAAGGAGAATCTGTCATTATGTCAAAATTATTCAATGAATAAATTTTAGCTGACGATTGAATTTGAATTGATTGAAAGTTAAAGTTGAAATCGAGTTTCATTCACCATTATGATACGTTAACGAAAACGAGTTTTTTTTTACTTGGACTTCATTTTACCTGGAATCCTCAAATAGTGAGGCAATAGCTATCTTATCTCTAGCTGCCGGAACACAACAATGCTGCAAACACTGATGTTATTACTACATATGGCGTATATACGCGTAGTACCCGTCTCGTTTTTTACAATTGCAATAACATTGCAGTAATAATACTACTTGAAAAGCTCATGAAAAGGCTCCTGGTGTAAAATGATAAAGAGTCAAAAATTATAAAAATCTCGTTTTTGTGAACGCTATTGAATGGCAAACAAATTCGCTCTAGGCTACCTATTCATTGCTCTGTATCTGTTACCGTTGACTAAAATGCCGTAGTACAACGCGCGATGAACTAGAAATTCGCTTGTAAAGTCGCAAGACGCTCGTGCTCGTGGCCGAGCCGATATACCACCTCTGTACTGTGTAGAAACTTACTAACTGCTTACTGATCACTCGCGTACGCACAATTAAAATTACTATGCAGTGTTTTTTTTTTTAATTTGCAACTGCAGTTTCATATTTGATTTATCAGAAAAAGATCGTTTTTTATTTGATAAATGCTCTTTAATTTTTCTCTTATTTATTGTTGTCAGTGCTATGCCCTTTTTCCTCTACCCTGAATAGATGTGTATTTATGCATAAGTGGGTGATCAGAATAATACTAGATATAAACTTGACAGTATACGTAGGATCCTGCCACTATAAGTATATATATAACGCACAAATCTCACAAAGTATCTTAATTCAACATTTTTTGAGTGTTCAGTTAGATGTATAGGTAATTTCTTAATGCATGACGAACCATTATTTTTTAACATTCTACATCCAACATACAACTCAAAATATTGAATTGGGCTGTGAGATGCGACTTGTAAAACAAGAAGTTCGCTAAAAAGATAACATCCGAATAGCGGATGCTAAGTAAACTAGTGAAATCGTGTAGCTAAGCTATAGGAGCTTGTTTCAGATAACTCCTAGCCTAGAGGCTCGGTCGGCAGCCAGTGTGTCGTTCGACGGCCGCTCTCAGGTGACGCTCAGGCCGGGCGATAGGTAATTAGCTCACGACTAACTCACAAACTCATTCGACTGTCCGTTATCGAACCGTAGCTTCACTAGTAGGCCGAGGTGGTGTTTGACATTAACCATTATTATCCTACGCTTTGAATGTTTGAGTTATCGCCGCTTTTGCACTTTATAATTGGCATGTGTTTTATTAACAATCGATACCATAGTCAACATTTTTTTTCAATATACAGTTTGTACGTGACCACATCGGTGTACCCGGTGCCGTCGATCTGCGCGCAAGACCAAATCTCGGATTGGTTTGACTCCTTAGCCGAATGCTTGCACTGGAACGTGCGGAAGAAGCAGAAGCAGATGGACGATCTGAGCGACCTCACGCACTCGTCCAGCGACAACCTCGAGGAACTCGACGCTAACAACCATGACGACCGGCCCGCCGACACGTGACCTCCTTAATGTGAAGCTAAGACAGACAGACCTCTTTTTTATGCGGCGAATAGAAATTTCAGAAAGAAGGTTGCGTGCTAATGCGTTGGACGAAAACTTTTTTCGTAACTTATCGAATTTAAAACGTTTGTTTGGAGGGTCTACATTGTCTTTGGGCCGCGTACGCGCCACAATGATACAATATTTTTTTACACAATAAAAGGTGATTTGAAATGTTGACACAACTCCTTTTTTCTGTCACAATGTTAATTTATTTAGGGTTTAATTTCTTGATTATCAATTGAATATCATTTATGATATTCAGCTTATGGTGTTTACATCGAGACCTCTTCCTTCCTTAATCGGAATACTCAGAAGTTGAGGATTCTGGCTGAAGTGCGCATCCATCTTTGGCCTCACATCACTTACCATAAGTTGAGATAAAGGCCGTTACTATGTAAAAAAAAGAAAGACGAAAGCAGTATTGTTCAGTTATGATCGAATCTTATGTTTCTATTGTAAAATTAAAAGATCACTTTGATTTCACTAAAAGCTAGGGCCATCATATAATTATGCATTAATCATTCAGCAGATCTTTAACCGTAATCGATTCTAAAAATATATAAGTATATTTGGAATATGTTGCATGGGAACTTTAATGTAAAATGAGGAATTTGTTTTCGGTTATACTTATCGTAATAAAGATTTATTGTTAGATCTAAAACATTCCCTTGTGAAAATATTTTATGTTGTATTGAATTTTGAAATGATGTCGGCTTATTTATATTGTTTGTAAGCAATTTGATTGCGTTATTTTCCAATAATATGTTTATCATTGTTATGTATAGTTCCTGTGTTGTTTACGCATTGCTAGCCGTTCATGTCTAAATAAAGAAGTTGTGTGCAATTGAATGATTTTAACCGTAGCTTCAGTAGAATTGTATAAGATTGGAATGAAGTTTATCAGGCGATTGTGGTGCTATAAATGATTCAGTGCCAATAAACTTAAAGTAAGGTCAACCACTGGTGTTCAACGGGAGCACAAATTAGATGTACCTACTAGATTTCTAGTTTTATATCCTTTCTTTCAGTAATCTCTCTAAGTGCGGGGGTTGGATTGTTCCCAAGTAAAATAGCCTAGCCTAATGCAAGTTTTGACATATATATAAAAACGAATTGTTATTTTCCTGTGTATGTACTAAATTGTACAAGAACATCGCGACGGCGATACGGAACTTGGAATCAATAATATTATGGTTGGTTCTATGTATGTAATATTTTTTGTCTGTTAATTGAATGGTAGTTTGTTTGGTGTTTACGAGTTTATTAAGAAGAATAATTGTATATATGTTTTATTATAAATTATACAAATTTGACTAAATTGAGTTGGTATTTTTTCTGTATGGCTTGGGTGCATCCGTTAAGTTATCGTTATTTACCATGGTTGCCATCAGGAGAGATGAATTCTAGGTTTCAGTTCCTACATGATCAGCTCAGATACGAAGTTTATACGTTAATAGTACATAAATTTAAGTAATTGGTGTAAAATCAGTCTGAGATAGTCTCGATGGCGCAGTGGTTAACGCGCCCGGTCTGCGAGTGCTGAGGTTAAGCAACTTTCGCAAAGGCCGGTCATCGGATGGGTAAACAAAAATTAATCATCTCGAGCTCCTCCGTGCTTCGGAAGGCACGTAAAGCCGTTGGTCCCGGCTGCATTAGCAGTCGTTAACAACCACCAATCCGTACTGGGCCCGCGTGGTGGTTTATGGCCCGTTCTCCCTATCCATCCATAGGGAAGGCTCGTGCCCCAGCAGTGGAGACATAAAATGAGCTGATGATGATGATGATGATGATTTCTTTCCTTTATGATCATAATATTGAGCTTGGCTCTCATTTCACATTTGTTTTTTTTTTGTTTTTTTTTATGGCTTTGCACAAGCATTTAGCCAATGAAAAAGTGTAATTTTTTCTTAGTAATACATAAATAAACAATATTTCTTTCTGTATGATGATGATGAATGATAATAGAAATGAGAAGTGAGATATGATAATATACCCCCAACCCTTCGAGTATCTCAGTAAAGATGTGGGGCTTCACTAAGTCCTCGGGCGGACTTCTTGAGAGAATTTGAAAAGTGACGTTGCACTGTTTTGTTTCATTTGCCAACACTCATGCACACTCACGAATACTTAACGGTTAATAATCCATTAACCGTTAATTCACGTTAATGTTCGATATAGCACAAATTTTAGAAAATAAAGCAAAACCGCAGACATTACTCTTTACTTCCTCGCCAAGAAGTCCACATTTATGTTTTTGATGGGATGTATACCTATTACACATTATGTTTTTTTAAACATTGTTAACGATCTGTTCAAGATTAAGTGGTAATAATACCAGTGATGAGTATTTAATCGATCGATTATAAAAATATCGGTTAACGTGAAGTACTACTCTGTAAAAAAGAAAAAGTCAATGTGACAGGCGCTTCAATATTTTCGTCTGTCTATGGAATTGTGACATTTAAAATAACCTCAAAGTACCTTGGTTGCTAAAATCAACATTTTATAAACAATGTCGAAATTAACAAGTTTACTCAACGTAATATCAAAACGTAGTATCTCTTTATCAGCTCCTCGGGAGGGTAAACGAAATTTTAGGAAATTCGTCGTTCCTAACAAAAGGGGCTCTCGCCTTCATAAGCAACGACAAGCAAGTTCAAACCCTGAATTAGAGGTTGATAAGAGAGGAGTCCGTGATATTGGCTACATGTTAAATGGCCGGTTCGTTAAAGTACCCGAAATGATACCTGAATTGATCGTACCCGACCTTAAAGGCTGTGATTTAAAGCCCTACGTGTCCTACAAAGCAGCGGATGTCATACAAAGCGAATTTACACCTCAACAGCTTTTTGACGCGGTATACAGCAAAAAAATTGTTAATGATTTTAAAGAACGCAAACTCCGTGAAGATGGGGAGCCCGTAGAACCATCTGAAGAAGAATTACTGCAACCTGATGAAGCTGTTGCTAGAGCGAAACGAACTGGCTCTGATATTTTCTAACTTGTTAGATTTGTGCTGTAGTATAATAGTTTAATAAACCTGTAAATTAATTAGAATTTAAAGTAAATAAACCTTGTTAACTTGTCTTCAATACTTATTAATTTCCCGAAATGATCTTCATAGCTGGGATTATTATTTCTTAACTTACTTATTTACTTATTTCTTAGTTACATTAGGTATATTACAATTCAAACATTTTTGATATAGTAAATAATTAATAGATCCTATAACTTTATTATAAAGTGGTCATGAAATAACTCAATAAGCAAAATACTGAAGCAAATATAAAACACCAATTGTCTGCAAGCCAATTAGTCTCCTGCAAAGAAGATACCATCAAAAGCCAAGCTAAAACCCATAAAAATTAAAAATAATATTCTTGATCAATATCTTAACAACCTTTCTAACAGTTTAATTAGTGTTGTAGAAAATTTACTTTGAAGCCATATGTATCAAACTTAAATGAGAGGTTTTACCAACATTATGAATTTTTACATCCTAGTTCATATAATATACCTAGAACCATAACAAAGCCCTTCTAGGACTAAAACCACAGATTTAAACCTATTACAAACCTAAGCTAGTTCCGTGGTATACCTACCAATCAATCCAAATACATAAACTACAAATTGGTTTGATGTGCTAGCTATAAAATACTTAAGGTACCTAGAGCTGTATGTGTGTTTGTGAATTTCTTTATTTACTTTAGACTTATAAAGTAAATAAAGAAAAAATCACTTAAGTACCTACCTATTTCAGGTGTAAACTTTTTATTTGGTCTGAGGGTGTAAAATAATTTTTACTTAGGTAGGTAAATAACCATGAGATTTTATTGAGGGTGATAGGTAGGTAGGTACTATTTTTGGTGAGATGGTTAGTCAATGTCGACCAAAGAGATTAATGTCTTTGATGTCGGCCAATAATCACGATAACGTGCAAATAGGAGCCACGGAGACTAAAGTTGACCCCAAAGTTTATCTTAATACAGTCTGTTCGAGAATACAGTGCATAATCAAAACTACAATCATTCAAATTAAAGATATCGTTTCGCGCGGTTGTGAGGCGCGTGCGCAGTTCGAGCCGGTTATACATATACATACCTACCTAATCATAATGGGTGGAAACTATTCCGCTATGGATCCGCTGCAAGTCCCCGTTCCCGATCTACAGAAATTATTAGATCGCGATGGTTTTTTGAAGCCATACGAACGTGAAATTAGACGCAGGTAAGTCTTAATTAATGATAATGTCGATTTTAAGTAAATAAGAGCAGTATGTTAAGTTAAATATCAAGAACAGCCAATAAATAAACGAAGTTTGAGGTTAGCTTTGTTTACCGTGTAGCGTAGCGATCGGCCAAGTAAGAAGCGCTTTATTGTCAAAAGCATATAATACCATCTTTACTTTTGTAAAAAAAATGTTATCTTATTGAAACATTCAGAATTATAACAGGTGATAGGAAAATGTTGCTGTTTAGTTAGGTATTTTGCAAAATTTATTATTTACTCCAGTCGTCTAGTAAAAAATATTTTCGGGTATCGCTACGATCCGTAACGTCTGTAGCGCTTCAAGCGCTTCCTTGTTAATATTAATTTCCAATGTCAAATCTAAGGTCATTGATATTATTTTGATTGTTTGTAAAAAAATAATGTAGGCAAGTACCTACCTAAAGTAAGATGTGTTTCATCATCATCATCATCTCAGCCAAAAGACGTCCACTGCTGGACAAAGGCCTCCCCCAAGGATCTCCACAACGACCGGTTTTGTGCTGCTCGCATCCAGCGGCTTCCCGCTTAGATGTGTTTATAATAAACTTATTTAGTTTTAAATATAAGGTACATATAAATACCTACTACATTACACTTAATGCAAAATAAAAGAAAGGTGGATACCTAGGTAATCCCTTGTGTACCTAAAACTTGTTTTAACTTTTTATATTTACATAGGTACTGTACCTACCCAGGTACCTAGGATAAGTTAGCTTATAAAAGAAACTAAGGATATTCATAGAAACCTGCCTAACCATATTCCTTAAAATCTAAAATTGTCACGGTTGAACTGCATGCAACCAGAAAATAAAAAAATACATAATACCTAGGTAGGTACCGCAGTTTCGCACTGGGCCCGCGTGCTGGCTTGTGGTTACGTACCTAGTAACTTAACTAATCTGTGCTTATGGCCCGTTCGCCCTATTCATCCATAGGGAAGGCTCGTTTTCCAGCAGTGGAGACGTAAAAAATAAACTGGTTGTTAATAATCGACTGTAAAAATAACAGAGTGCCAAGTGCGAGTTTCATTCGCAATTCGATCACGTTAACGAAAACGAAAATTAGTAATGCCATACTAATTTCAATTTCAACAAAACTCACACTAGGCTCCCCTGGGTACCGATCCGTATTCTTTCGATTACGTTTACGAAAACGAAATTTTGCCATAGAGTTAAAATTTTGCAATACATATTGTCGTTTTCGTTAAACGTGATCGAACGAATGGCTAATAAAACTCGCACTTGGCACCCAGAAGAGTGCTATCATTATATTTTTTTATAGATATGGTTGCTACAAAGACATCTGGGACCGCATCGAGTCGTGGGAGGGCGGCGTGGAGGGCTTCACCAAGGGCTACCGGTACTTTGGACCGCAGTACAACCAGGACGGGTCGGTCACGTGGCGCGAGTGGGCCCCCGGCGCGCACAGCTTGCACCTGCAAGGAGAATTCAGTTAGTATATTTTAGTATGTCGGATCACCTGCTTCATCATCATCATCATTATCTGCTTAAACGTCCAACGCTGGGTTCAGGCATCCCTCACAAAAATGGGTCGAAATTAGATCCTAAGTAACACTATTAATCCGCACATTAGAAATCTCATACGCTAAATCGTATTGGGCTTGCTGGTATGTACCTACCACGGTGTACCACGCAAGCCCAATGCGAGTAGCTAGGTTTAACGATTGCTATATTACGATGAAATACAGTTCCGATGGCCGGAGAAGTTTCAGACATTTCAATTGGTCACTTATTTCTCTTGTTTGAAACTTGCTGCGCCCTATCTTCATCGAACTCCTCTGCCCAATTTAACTTTGTATTTTTATAAGAACCTACCTAAATAGCTTAAATTCTTGCCAGTTAGGTACGTTAATCTATGTTCAATTATCCTATTAGTTAGTTCCAAATATATTCTTTAATTTCTTTTATTATTATTGAAAAAAAATCAACTAAATAGAAAAAATGCGCACTGTCGCTTGTGGAAACGCCATAACAAAATAATATACAGCCCATGCTTACTTTTATCTGATAATAAATATGATAGCGTTAATCATTTAATAAGTATAGTAATATTATCCATGTTACGTGTATTAACAACAATATGACATAATATTAGTGGTAGACACGATAAACCGCTCTAACAATATTATTTGCTACTCGTATTAGGAGACGTGTGTCGCTTAGCCTCGCACGGCACAGAAGGCCACGCTCAGATGCCGTGGTCCATTGATCAACCGTTGCTAGCGTGTTTGTCCACTTTAGAAGCGATGTAACCACAAAATAAGGAGACTGCAGAAGGTAAACTTCATACAAACACGCTCGGGCAACGCACACAGATAACCTCCCATACATAATCTCGCAACAGCTGCGCTCGGACTGTTTGATTTTTTTTTAAATGTTAAAAGGAGGCAAACGAGCAGGCGGGTCACCTGATGGAAATAGTAATCGCCGCCGCCCATGGATGAAACCAAAGTAATCGCAGATGTGTTGCGGGCCTTGAGGAAGGAGTTGGATCTTGAGGAGGGAGTAGGAATTGGGAGGGGGGAGGGGTGAAAGATGGGCCTCCGGTACTTTCACTCACCGGACAAAACCCAACAGCAACGAGTGCCATTCTTTCACGCCGATATTCTGTAGAGGGTGATATTACGCCGGACGAGCCGGTCCATTTTGTGCTGCAACGCAGCGTGGCTCTACCACTCAGTCAGTGTCACTCATTTAGCACCACCCAGAAGTCACATGTAGGGTCTCAAGGGTAAACGTACGGATGCGAGTAACTTTAACCCCCAAACGTCCGAGATCCCAGGTACGTGTGAGGGTCTATGTGTGCGTTGCTCGAGTGCAGTATATATGAAGCTTACCTTCTGTGGGTTTGTTTATTTTGTGGTACCTAATACTGAGATCGCGTGATGTAGAACGTGCCATTATAAATTCCAAAACGTTATATTTTCTCGTATCACAATGCCAGTGATAAAAATATCACTGCACGTAGAAGTGTTTGTGATGCGTAAACGAAAATCAATACATAATAATTTAGATATTATGAAACATCTAAAAAATTTACATAATTTAACTGCCTATAGTCTAGTAATTCTAACGATCTCGGACATAAAATTAAAGTTAAAAGTTCAATTCCTGGGGATACATAGTTAATCTATTCGCTTTGGTTGGTTTTCGCCACCATCCTATTTAGGTCTGGTTACCATTAAAAATATTATTCGGCTACTTCAATATTTTACAGAGCGAAAAAACATTATTTGCACTTGCACTTTTTACACTATTCAAATACTAGAAGTTAGCCCTAACCATGTTATTTGGCTGCTTCATTATAAAATAAACAGAAAGTGCAATAATACCATACATTTTACAGAGCGAAAAAACTGTTTTGTTGTCTTGAAGATGACCCTATCTTGCGTTTAAAATTGAAGCAGCTCTATTGTGTAGATGGTGCCTTGAATCAATGAAGTCTCTTATCTCCTTCCAGACGGCTGGAACTCCAAGAGTCATCCCTTCAAGAAGTTAGAGTATGGCAAATGGGAGCTGAATATCCCCGCGAATGCTGACGGCTCCTGCCCCCTGAAGCATGACGGCCGCGTCCAGCTCATAATCAACGACCACCTGTACAGGATCTCGCCATGGGCCAGCTATGTCAAACCCTATGAGGGCTTCACGTACCAACAGTTCATCTACAAGCCAGAACAGGTTGGACTAAAATTGTTTTGTTGATACTTAGACTTTTTTATCGTTTCAGAAAGTTTGAAAATATGTTTAATGGTTTTATCATGCAGACCATTTTTAAAACCAAAACTAAGTATTTATTAATTAATTATTTATCCAAAAAAACTTTAAGCTGAATCTGTCATACCACCATGTCGTATTATGAATACAGATTTTATGCCAGTTATTATAACAAGCATAAACAATTATTGCACAGTATAGCATATTGCACAGTTAGCCAGCCCATACACTGTATGGGCTGGCTAACTGTGCAATGCTGGATAAAATAAGAAATAAGTATAATGCACAATACTGTATGGCATACAGTATTGTGCATTATACTTATTTCTTATTTTACAAAGAATATTATCTAAGTCAGGTTATTTTTAAATAGACCGTTTATAAGATAAGGTTAATTAATTATTTATTACACATGCGATACTAATGTAGTTCCATTATTTTTATCACTGGACCGCGCTAAGAAGAAGCCAAGTAGTAGGTACTTAGTAGGTAGTAAACCAATCTCAAAAATTCCAGAGAGAATCAATTGTTTTACTCGATGTTCTTACACTTAGGGTCGTGGCACCAGCGTTGGACACTTTAAGACCAATGTTCCATACATTTATCGTTACAATAAAATAACATGCATATTTATTGAAATTTTACGGCATGACAGCTAAAAAGCAGGTCTAAATAAAATTTTTGCTAAATTCTTAAATCGGTTACTGACCCTATTTTTAATGATTAAAGAAAAAAAATGTTAATGACTGGTTCCAGTCGAACACTGGTGCTACTGTTACGTATAATCCTTACCGTACGTTTTGATAACTAAAACAAAAGACGCACGCATACATCAGAATCTAATAGTTACGCGTGTTTGTTTAGAATCTGTGTTCAATAAATTACATTCATATTAAACACAGCATATTCTGGCGGAACCTGCCGGATTTGTTTATTTGGAGATAGTTTGCCGATTGCCTTAGACGGCATTTTCAGCTTAACCGGGCTTTTTTGGGGGCGGCGAGAAACTTAAAGGGTTCCTCAAGCCATGCGAAACGAAGGTTTTCTAGATGGAACGACATCACGCACTGGTGCGTGTCCCCATGCTCTACTAGATTCTCCGAAGGGTTCAGATCGGATCGGGGAGCGGAACAACCCGAGGGTGCCTTTAAAGGCTCGGACCTCAGCTCGGGTTGACCGGGCCGTGGTGGTGGGGAGAAGCGCCCAGGTACATGTCTGTACCTGGTATAGAGCGGTCGTCGTGCCCTTGTTCTACGAGTACGGTGTCTTGGGCCTAAACTAGTGTGCATGATTAGTGTATTCTGTAAATGCCACTGCATTTAGAGGATCGGGCGGGGTCACGGTAATAGTATCTAACAGTAGTGTAACTCGGCCCTATCTTTGAAATAAATGCCTACAGCCGCGCGGTACGTAAACACGCAATAGGGCTGCCCACCTACACAGTACCTATTTTAATTACATCTGCCTACTTTGATTGAGTGAATGTATTTTGTGATAGAGGAGCTCGCAGTGGCTAACGCGCCCGGTCTGTGAGTGCTGAGGTTAAGCAACATTCGCAAAGGCCGGTCATCGGATGGGTGACCAAAACTTTATCATCACGAGCTCCGTTCTCCTTATCCATCCATAGGGAAGGCTCGTGCCTCAGCAGTGGGGACATATAAATGAGCTGATAATGATAATAATGATAATGATGATTTTGTGATTGTATTATTATATTTTTTATGTTTTTTATGTTTTTATTTAAATATGTTGTGAATGAAATAGGAAGTGTTCAATAAAAATGCATGTTGTTTTTTTTATTTTTAATTAAAAAACTATGCTTATAATATGTTTGATTTAAGACTTAATAATAAATCAGCCTTATAAATTTGCGACCGAAAAATATTTGCCCCTCGACTGAGACGTACGAAATGCTTTATTATTAAATTTAATAGTGCCGAGTGCCGTTTATCCGAGTGCCGTTTATCGAGTTTCGAAACTAAATAAAAGCTTGTAAAATACATATCGTCTGCAGCTATCTAAATGTTTCCACTGTAGGTTGAATTGAAATTATTTATTTATTCTTCCCGTACGACACAAAATGCTACTTGGAAAAGGAGCACGGCCTACCCTCCAGAGGATTACAATATCCACCACATTGACCCAATAGGTGTTGGTGGATATCACAACACAAGTCCTCAAACATGCCAGGTTCTTGGACTTGTTGATCACTCGGAGTGTAGGTAGTTTCGCTGTTAAATGACGCGTGATCGCAAACGATTTTCAACTTAAAAGTTGTTCTCCGCCAACTTGTTCGATAGCATTTAATTTATTAGTCTCATAATAATTTCAAAATCAATCAATCGTTTAATTTAATAATGGCAGGAAGACTTAGCTCGGCTGCCTATGCGGTTAGAAAAATAAGGTCACTTACTGATGTTGAAACGGCAAGATTAGTTTACTTTAGTTACTTTCACAGCGTCATGTCATATGGTCTTTTATTGTGGGGCTCTGCGGCTGACATTGAAACTATTTTTGTCTTACAGAAAAGAGCCATTCGAGCTATTTATAGCCTTAGACCCCGTGATACGCTGAGAGAGTTATTTAAGCAGATTAATATTTTAACTGTAGCTTCACAGTATATTTATGAAAATATCGTTTATGTTTATAAAAACTTAGATAAATTCGAAAAAAAAAGTAATACCCATAATTTTAACACAAGAAATAAAAACAAACTTGCCGTTCCAAAACTTAGACTCAATAAGGTCGGTAATTCATTTGTTGGGAAATGTATAAATATATACAATAAAGTGCCTGTCACTATAACGGAACTGCCGCTACACAAGTTTAAGACAGAAATAAAACAAGGGCTAATGAAAAAAGGTTACTATAAAATTAATGATTATCTTAATGATAAGAATGTGTGGTCATCTTAGTCTGCTCGCCTGCACATAAATAAAATTTACTCATATAATTTTTATACTGATATATAGCCTTTATAAGCAGTGTCCTACAGATAACAAACAGCGTTGAGTTAAATATATCATTCAGTTTTTATTTAGAGTATCTTGAGTGTGTCATGCTCTCTTTATTGTCTCTGCGGTGGTGGCGTGTGCGTCGGGTCGTTACGTTCCCTAAAATATGGTTGAGCGAAGCGATGGCTGATTCATATGTCATACTCGTGAACGGGTGCCGCCTGTGGAGGCTGGTCTGCTCTTGCATACTTATCTTATTTTTAGTATTATTCACTATAGTTTGACTCTGTTCTTCTAAAACAATTTTTGACTTTTACTAGAACTGTAGTGGTACTGTATGACATTGTGGAAATTGAAATTTTTGCCTGATGTAAATTTGTTAACCTAGAATTTTTATTTTTTTTGTTTATATTTTTTTTTTTTTTTTTTTTACATGTTGTGGTTGTCTTCTATAAGTATGTTTTGTGTTTATTGTAATGGAAAGTGTCCTGCTATGATCGGACATTTTCCAATATTTTTGACGCTGTAAGGGAGAAAAGAGCTGGACACTTGCTGAGTTTCTTGCCGGTTCTTCTCAGTACAAGATCTCCCGCCCAGAGTAGACTTACGAACCGATGGCATAGTGACATTCACAAGAGCTACTTGTAGCCTAAACTGAATAAAAAAAAAAAAAAAAAAAAAAAAAAAAAATGATTTTGAATTTGAATGCTTCCCAAAACCTACAACCCAGAGGTTTTAACACGATCGTACCTATCGTATCATGAACCGCCTATAACTACCTAGTTCACTCGTGTATAACTTTCCTTTGCCCTATTCACTTATTTTTATTAATCCAGGCATTTTTTTTGGAAGGAAGAAACGAAATACTTATCCATTAAAAAAGACACAAATTATGTACCTACTAGTAAGTACATAAATAAAAACATTTTATAGGCTTACCTTTCGGAGTTTCCAGGTAATCTAAAAAATGTTATTTCTGAGTGCGTTAGTGAAGAATTGATGCAACCAAAAACAGCACAATATATTCTATAATTGCTCTTTGCCATACTAAGTAAGTACTTCAACTTATTTTAATCAAAAAAACATAACACTCCTTTTTTCGGCAGTCGTGTAAAAATCGCACGCTTTCTGTTTAAAAAATAATACACCGTCCGTTGGTCACTGCGGCACATTCGCGACTGTTGCATGCCGAGCTCATGCCGAGATCCGAGCGCGTAGGTATAGCTCGCGCTTCGTCCGTTTGTATGAAGTTACACTACTGTTAGATACTATTACCGTGGCGGGGTCGAGCCTGCCGGAACGCGGTGCACAACATTATAGTTTAACATTTATAAACGGGATTATGACTATGTGTTCTGTTGTGTTTGAGTATGCGTTATAATAACTAAATGTACCATCCTCCTTTCAGCCATACCAATTCAAACAGCCCAAAGTGGACCGGCCAGCTTCCCTGCGGATATACGAGTGCCACGTCGGCATCGCCACTGCGGAAGGCAAGGTCGGCACCTACAACGAGTTCAGGGACAATGTGCTGCCCAGGATCAAGAACCAAGGTAGACACTTACAAACCATAAATCATCAGCTTTTAAACGTCTTACGGCGCCTGCCTGTGAACATCTTAGAATATATATATAAAAGTATGTAGTAAGTATATAAGTATATATACCTATATTTAAATAAAAAAGCTTACCTACAGAGAAATTTATAAATAATAATTATAATAATAAATAATAAAATTATAGCACAAAAAATAACGCTATAAATATTTGGTGGTAGAAGTTCATATTTTCTTCGGGTATATTTTGACCATGTGCTCATCTAAAGTTTTTTTTCCCTTTAGTTGATAGCTTCGTGCGATTAGCACATTTAGCCAGTGTCAAAGTAATTTTTCTTACAAGTAATACATAAATGCATCTGAGAAGAGGTTAAGTGCTGAGGTTAAACAACTTTCGCAAAGGCCGGTCATTGGATGGGTGACCAACAATGTATCATCTCGAGCCCCTCCGTGCTTCGGAAGGCACGTGAAGCCGTTGGTCCCGGCTGCATTAGCAGTTGTTAACAACCACCAACCCGCACTGGGCCCGCGTAGTGGTTTATGACCCGTTCTCCCTATCCATCCATAGGGAAGGCTCGTGCCCCAGCAGTGGAGACATAAAACGAGCTGATAATGATGATGAATACATAAATAAACAATATTTCCTTCTTGTATGATGATGATGAATGATTAATAGAAATGAGAAGTGAGAAATGATATACCCCCCCCCCCCAACTACTCGAGTATCTCGAGTAAAGATGTGGGGCTTTACTAAGTTCTCAGGCGGACGTCTTGAGAGAATTTGAAAAGTGCCGTTGTACTGTTTTGTTTCATTTGTCAGTCAACACTCATGCACACTCACGAACACTTAACGGTTAATAATCCACTATTATTTCACATTAATATTGGACATAACACAAATTTTAGAAAATTAAACAAAACCGCAGACATGATTCTTCAGTTTCCCGCCAAGAAGTCCCCTCATCTAAAGTTACTTTGCTAATATTAATTATGTTAAAAAAATACACGTTACTTAATTTTACAAAAAATAAGTTTCCTTAGCCATACAGCGGGGTACGCTGCAAGCGTGATGGGAACCTTTGGGCCGAGTACAGTTCGGGGGGGCTAGTACAATATATAAATTGTTGGCTGGCTATTTGTTTTGTTTTTGTATGAGCTCGAGCGCGCGAATACCAGACACAAAATTTTAATTATTATCTGCAACCTGCTGGTCGATCGACGCTCAAGGGGTTAATCGATTTAATGTTGTAAGCTACCTACCAATATTGTTGTCAGTATTATAATACATAATGTATTTTTAAAAAACATAAAAGCACTCTTATTATTAATGTTTTTTTTAAATATAATTACAGTTTTATACAATTTTACGCAAATTCCGTTGCAAATAATTTTTTATTTTTAACCGTGGAATGAACATCGATAGCGGAATTCTTGATAAAACATTTGTTTATTTTTTTTATTCAGGATACAACTCGATACAGCTGATGGCGATAATGGAACACGCGTATTATGCGTCATTTGGATATCAAGTCACTAGTTTCTTCGCTGCTAGCAGGTAAAAATAACCTTGTGTTTAACTGCTCACCAAATACTTAACATCATCATTTAGTGTCATCTTCATAGGTACTGAAGTTTGGATATTAGTATACAAAAACCAAAAAAGAAACCAAATATATAATCAAAATTAATAACTATCTTCTCTATAAACAGGAAATCTACAAAGTTAAAACCTATGTTAAGGGTACCTACACTTTTTAAAAGTTTTTTTATTGAATTCCCTAGTTTATATTATTTTGGAAGTCACTGATTTATTATTTTTTTGGTTTGTAAACAGTCTTTTTAATTCAAAATCCCTAATCTCTAATGCGATAGTCCACATTACGTAACATTATAAAACTATGAGTACGTTTTATTGACACCTATCGTCCACGCTAACCCTCTTACTACAAAAGTTAAACAATGGCTAAATACGTGTTTAAAATATTGTGTCTCTGTCTAAAAGTATTAGCTAAAAAGTGACAGCATCTGTTTTAAGCAGTGTCGATGTTTAACCAACGTTTTGTGGTAAAGCAATAATAGTCTGGACTCACTATAAGGATCTTTTTGCTAAACCTTTTTTCTTTTTTAATTGCATTTCGTAGTCGGTACGGAACTCCTTGCGAGCTGAAGCAGCTGATCGACCGCGCCCACGAGCTCGGCTTATACGTGCTACTAGACGTGGTGCACTCGCACGCGTCCAAGAACACGCTGGACGGGCTGAACGAGTTCGACGGCACCAACGCGGGATACTTCCACGACGGCGCGCGCGGCACCCACAGCCTGTGGGACAGCCGCCTATTCAACTACTCCGAGTGAGTAAAATTAAAAAAAAAAAGTTAAGAAAAATTACTTTGACACTTGCTAAATGTGCTAATCGCACAAAGTCATCAAGTAAAGGAAAAAAAAACAAGTGTATAGGGTAACGCCACCAGTGCTCGACAGAGTTTTGGTCGCCAAAAAATAACATAGATTTTCATTGACGTAATATTACGGGTTGACAGCAAGGAAGCAGGTGGTTGGTATTACCAACCACAAACTAGGTACGAGATATTTCTCGTACCTAGTTTGTGGTTGGTATTCAATTGTCGCTAAAAAGCGTTGTTAGATTTTTTTTGTCATGTCGGGATTTTGAAAAATTTGAGTGAAAAAGGCGGAATTGTTTCGTCGAAAGCAGGACACTGTAAAAAAACCGTTACAATCGGTAGTTTTTAAATATTTATCTTTTTATTTGAGTTTTAAATACGTTTACGTGACAATAGATAGCAAAAAAAGGCAAATAAAGTATATTTTATTAAAAATATGATATTGTAAATCAGGTTTATCTTCAATACGCGCCAGTGCACACTTGTCTGTGTCACCCGGCCGTGCTTCCTCAGCACACTGCACACACACCCTCACACACACACACACACACACACACACACACACACACACACACACTTTCTCACACACACACACACACACACACACACACCCCCCCCCCACACACACACACACACACACACACACACACACACACACACACCCTCTCTCACACACACACACACCCTCTCTCTCACACACACACACACACACACACACACACACACACGCAGCATAATGTTTGCGATACACTTTAGAAAACTTTAATTTTTATCTCCTTCATTATTACATCTAGTTCAGCTGTATTTATATGCATATCTTTACAGAACTGAAGTCCTCCGATTCCTGCTGTCCAACTTACGGTGGTACCAAGAGGAATACCAGTTCGACGGATTCAGGTAACAGTAAACTTTTTTTTAATTATTATATTACAACATGGTAAGCAATATTCACGACGCGAAGTAACAAAAAGTAATTTGATATAATGAAAATTACATAGTTTGCAAAAACAAAGGTTTTAAATATTTGGTTTAGATGGGCAGTATGATAAAAATCATTGAATTGATAAATAATAATATTAGTAATATGATAGTAAAATAATATAATATGTAAGTAATATAATATAATATGTATGACACATATAAACTTTGCTGTTATTTCACCTGACAAACGCACTTCGCGCGGAATCCTCAACATGAAGTTAATGAATAAATATTTGTACAAGATAATTATTTTACTAGAAAAACCAACCAGTCTCAGGCAGGTCCAGAGGGGATCGAACCCACGACCCTTTGATTACCGGTCCAGTCTAAGGCGATTCACACACTGCCACGCACCACGCTGCAATGCGAGTCGCCATACTACGATGAACGCGCGTGGATGCATTTTCTGTGTGTTGGACTGTGCGTGTTTTCTATACAAACGGGAGATATTTACAAGCAAAGTTAGACCACGCAGTCACGCGCTACGCTGCGTGGTGCATGGCAGTGTGTTAACTGCCTTATGCTCTGACCGCTGACCGATCGAGACTGGTTGATTGCTAGTAAAATTTTATCTTGTAACTACTTAAAGTATTATGAATGCAAAAATTAAAATAATAAAAATTAATATTTGTACTTTTGATTTGTATTCACATTTTTTTTCTAGTTTATTTATTTATTTATGGAGTACACAACAGATGACAGTCAACATTAATATAAAATAGCAATTATAATAAAACAGTGCAAGACCGACATCCAAAAACGTGTACAGATAGCTAATCATGCAGAATTGTGGGTGCCTAGTGTGTGTTTTGTTTTCTGTCCGTATTAATTCGATCACGTTAACGAAAACGAAAATTAGTATGGCATTGAAGCAGCGCCTCCTGGCGGCATACGAGAAGAGTTGACATTTTGCCATAAAAATTCTCGCACTTGGCACTCTTATGCGAAAACAATGAAATGGTACATACAATTTTTTTTTAAATAAATAGAATTCCTAACACATGTTATGCAGTAAATTAAATTGAAATAAAATTTTATGCTTAATTTAAAATAACATTCAAAGATGTATCAAAATAATTCCTAGTAAAAATCAATTGTATCTTGTAAATGTTTGTTCGTTACGATGGGCAGGTTCGACGGCGTGACCTCGATGCTGTACCACAGCCGCGGCATCGGCGAGGGCTTCTCGGGCCACTACGACGAGTACTACGGGCTCAACGTCGACACCGAGGCGCTGGTCTACCTCATGCTGGCCAACGAGCTCGTGCATCGGCTGGACGGCCGGGCCATCACCATAGCTGAGGTCAGGGATGAATTTTCTTTAAGGGGCCGTGATTTTTGCATAAATTGCCTAATTACGGCGTTCTTGTTCAGAGAAACTGAAACCCTTAGACAATTTTGACTTATTGTTTGGTGGAGAATAGTTATTAGTACAATTCGTAGCGGCCTCGCTTTTTGCAATTTTCCCTTATAAATTTATTTAAAGCCAAAATTTCGAAGCTAGTTTTCAATTAAATACGCTGACGGCAATTTTCAAGCTCATGGATTGAACTACTGTACTAAGCAAACGAAATTAAAAATATAATACCTATCTCTTAAATAGTGATTAAGTTCGCGGCCTCGGAATTTCGGAATATGAATGAAATTTCTAAAAAAAAATCCCATTCAAAGCCATAAAACGTTCAGAATTAGCTGTAAATATCTTCTTGCTCCATTAATATTATAAGTAAAATGTACACCAGAATTAACGTTAGTTTATAGGATTTCAAATCATATTCTTTTTTGAACGATAAAAAATTATTAAACTTCAAATAAATGTAATTACAACTGCACAAGATTCGTCGGCCGCTCGTAGTACTGAGAAAGCGCAAGAGTGCGCATTTTGTGACAGGCCTCTTAAGTCACTTGATTTCTAGGTACCTACTTACACAGGGACTTTAGACTTTTACAAACTGACAAATTTCCTCAATAAGACTTTGAACATTATGCCTTATACATATGTTTCAAAATGTATTGAAGAAATTTGAAGAAAGGTAGATTTGCAGGCGGACGTTTATATATACAACGTGTAACAGAAAGGTGTGGTCAAAATGAAAAGATCCAAAGTGTATCCGATCTAGATCTTGTATGCAGAGTTACTGAGAGCTTTAATTTGTCATGCAGTTTTAAATTAATAATATTCATTTATATATATTTTATTATTGAAAATTACAAAATTAATATCTGAGATTATAATAACCTAAAGTAACTAAAACTAATACAAAACTAAAATATGGCGTCCAAAAATTCCTTCGCGTCGCAGTCGACTGGTAAAGTACCCAAGAGACTTGCAGCATTGCCACGTTAATTAATAATTAATATTAGTGAAGTCACACGTTGTATAACTACAATTGTGTTCATTGCAGTTTTAAATAAATAAAAATATATAAAATAAAAATCTTTTTCAGGCTGTTGCCCATAATATTGTTAGTATACAAATGACTTAAAATCGTTTTACGGGATGAAAGCTAGAAAGCAGGTGACCTGTATTCAATTGTTGCATAGGACTAAAAATCAGTTGCTGACTCATTGTTAATGATTGGAACAAAAATACGTCGATCACTGGTTCGTTTTGAATGGTGCCACTACACCCTCTTCAAAGCAGGTACCCACTCTTTTTTTAGTACTTTCTATACTATAATATTATAAAGAGGAAACCGCTTTGTATTTTTGTATGTATGCACGTTTGTTTGCATCGAATAAACTCAAAAACTGCTGGACCGATTTAAAAAATTCTTTCACCATTAGAATGCTACATTAGCGCTGAGTAACATAGGCTATATTAAAAAAAAGAAAAAAAAAGAAATGCGGTACGAAGTCCGCCGGGTAAGCTAGTTTAACATAAAACACATCATAAGCTGGCAAGCGGAGTAGGGTAGAATGACTGCATTTTTATAATTGAGATAATCGTCAATTTTATAATAACCTTTCCTTAATTAACCTTAATTTTTTTCTATGATTTGACCCCTTCAGCATAATATGATCAATCATACATTTATTGTGTTCAGGACGTGTCAGGGATGCCGGCATCATGCCGCCCCGTGTCAGAAGGCGGCACCGGGTTCGACTACCGACTGGGCATGGCCATCCCCGACATGTGGATCAAGCTGCTGAAGGAGGAGCGCGACGAAGACTGGAAGATGGGTCACATCGTGCACACGCTCACCAACCGCCGCTGGATGGAAGGCACCGTTGCGTATGCGGAGAGTCACGACCAGGTGTGTAGCAGCTCTAGAAGTTCTTTATGGTTCAGCAGCTATTGATATCTCCATGTGTTGTAGCAGCTCTAGATATGTCCATGCGTTGTAGTTGTAGCAGCTCTGGGAGTTCCTTATGGCTCAGCAGCTCTATATATTTACTTAGGTTGTGGCAGCTCTAGATGATTTCAAATGTTGCAGCAGTTCTAGATATTAAATAAAAATTTCATTTGCTCTGGCGCTATTACAATGCTTATTGTATACTTTACAAAGTAAAAAGTCTACTGCGGCGACTAGTGCCTAAACTTTAGCTTTTTTCTTTTTCTAATAGGCGTCATGTTTTTGTGTTAACTGTGAAAACTTACTTTATGGACCTTAACAAACGCTTGTCCGCTAAATATAAATAAAACTATATATCGTTCGGCAGGCACTAGTTGGGGACAAGACCATAGCGTTTTGGCTGATGGACGCCGCCATGTACACGCACATGAGCACGCTGAGCGAGCCGAGCGCCGCCGTGGAGCGCGGCCTGGCGCTGCACTGCCTCATCCGGCTGCTCACGCACGCGCTCGGCGGGGAGGCCTACCTCAACTTCATCGGTGAGACCACTTATCTACCTCCCGTCTCCCTACATTTCCATACGTTTCAGCAGCTCTACATATTTCCTTGTGGGAACAGCTCTAAACATTCCCATTATTTACAGCAGAAATTCTAGATACTTCAAAAGGAAATGAATATCTGGAGCTGAGCAACATGAGCTGTTCCAAACATTTCCATCAAAGATGCGACAGATTACTTTAATAGATAGCGGAGCAGAAGCAATATCACCTCTGCGCAGTAAGTACTGGTTAGATCACCGGTCTCTGCATGAGCTTACACCGAAGTTCTGTACTTGATTTGATTGTAGACTCTGTTTTATTTATCGAAGAGTCTCTAGGTAGCACTCCGTTCTACCTGATATTAAACAGAAGTGGAGTTAAGACCATCAGGTTACATACAGATCACTTACCCTTCGTAGAAGAAAAACAAATAAAACTTCTACCTCTTCTCAGGCAACGAGTTCGGCCACCCCGAGTGGCTGGACTTCCCGCGCGCCGGTAACAACTCCTCGTACCACTACGCGCGCCGTCAGTGGAACCTGGTGGACGACGAGCTGCTCAAGTACAAGTTCCTCAACCAGTTCGACAGGGACATGAATCATCTCGACGAGAAGTACCGCTGGCTCAGCTCGCCGCCAGTAAGGAACTATTTGTTACGCTAACTCTTTATTTAGGTACTTAGCTGTTCCCTGACCCACCGCGTCGCATCGCGTCGCCCGAATGCGCTAGAACTTCGTATTCGCTTAGCGTTTTTTCTGATTTTTTAAGAGTCATAGCGTCATGTAATGAGCTCGATGGCGTGAGGAGCTCGATGGCGCAATGGTTAACGCGCCCGGTCTGCGAGTGCTGAGGTTAAGAAACTTTCGCAAAGGCAAATCCGATGACCGCGGATGGGTGACTAAAAATTTATCATCTCGAGCTCCTCCGTGCTTCGGAAGGCACGTAAAGCCGTTGGTCCCGGCTGTATTAGCAGTCGTTAACAACCACCAATCCGCACTGGACCCGCGTGGTGGTTTATGGTCCGTACTCCATATCCATCCATAGGGAAGGCTCGTGCCCCAGCAGTGGGGACATAAAATGAGCTGATGATGATGATAGCGTGATGTTAAATAGCCTTACAGCCTTCCACAAAAGTTGGGCTATCTATTGGGTTATATATAAAAATATTTATTCAAATTGACGACCTGTAGTTTTTGAGAGATTACGAGCTTCCATACAAAAAAACAATCTTCAGCTTTATTATATTAGTATAGATAACTCGCTGATGGTAGATGCAATTGATGATAGTTGGTCAAATATATTTTTTTTATTGATACATTTGCTATAGTATGTTAAGTAACGCAGTCAACATTATGGAATTAAGCTAAAATAATGTTGTTTGATGAATGTAGCTTAATTAACTAATGAACGAATAAAATTATTACATGTAAATTATTACAATTATTGGAGTAGTGACCAATCCGATCCGAAACCCTCGGAGAATAATCCAGTAGTAAACGGGGAAACGCAAACCTCCTCTTAAAAACGACACTTGTGCGACAAGCGAAAAACTTTTTGTGCGACTGTGGTGCGATATACGCGGAACTTATATTGAAATATCAATTACTCATAGATTGTAGCGATCACTTTAATTCAATGATGATAGTCCGAAGCCTTTCCCAAGCGGGACAGTATCTATGGAGGCTAATAACAATTTTCTTTGTTACCTTTACATATGTTATGTTGATCTTGTAATATAATTACGTATTGTTTCGAAAAGCTTTATACTTCCATGTATTTTCAGGCCTACGTATCTTGCAAACACGAGGGCGACAAGGTGATCGCGTTCGAGAGGGCCGGTCTCTTGTTCGTCTTCAACTTCCATCCCTTCCAGAGCTTCACGAATTACAGGGTTGGCGTCAACGTACCCGGAACTTATAAGGTTAACGAAGAGAATATAAAACTCTATTCTACTTTATCCCCTATTCTATAAAGGCTATAATGGCTTAAAAAAGGAGCTATCTAGATAGTAACAGTTTTAACCGCCTCTGTGGTCTAGTGGTACCACCATCATAAGCAGAGATCGGAATAGGCTGACTATATTTACCTAAACTTCGGAGAACAGAGACAGAAAGTGCAGACTTCCTTACGTCTACATTTTTTTTCCCGGAACTCGGGAAAAATCTTAAATAAGTAGAGAGCGTTATTTAAAGTGGGTAGTCTCTATTTTCGCCTAAACTTGCAATAAAAAAATCTAAGGAATTTTCACTTTAACTAATCTAACTTAAATCATGTATTAGAATTATCCTTAAACTGACCGTTTTTTACATCAAATCTTTCAATACATAACATTTGTCAATGTATAAGACCTAAGTAAAACTAATTTCTAATGGCATAAAAGGGATTTCGATGTGTATTTCAAACGTAGGTACTGCAAATTTACGAAAACTCTTCCGGGATCTTAAATCTATTGCATTATCTTTTTGTGAAATACACAAATTACGTATTTACTCTTTCCCCAGTTAACTACTGTGCCGGTGCTCCTGAAACTTTCTGACACGAATTTCGTGTCACAATTTGAGACTCAGCAACGCAGACACAGGTTTGAACTAATTCTTGAAAAAATTCTACAACTTGTATAGCACTAAGTTGTACTTAGCTTTCATTATTTGAATAATGAATATGAATGTTGATAAACACATTAAAAAACAAAGGTTGTTTTATCATCTGTAAGAACATTTGTGTGGAATTTTATTACAATAATTTAAAATCCCAAAGCCAATGACAAACTTCTCCATATAAAATGTTTGTTGGCAAAAAAATCGTGTGCATAAAAAAAGTAAAATATTTATTGACAAAACGTCATGTATTCAATGATTTGATACAATGGTTACCTGGTTTTAAGATCGTAAATATGATTCGAAAATTTGTAATTGAAAGTTTAGTTAAAAATAGTCTTTACCAATCTTAAATCAAGCTTATTTTTAACTTATTTAAGATTTTTCCCGAATTCCGGAAAAAAAATGTAGTCTTAAGGAAGTCTTCACTTTCTGTCTGTTCTCCGAAGTTTAGGTAAATATAGTCAGCCTATTCCGATCTCTGATCATAAGTAATGTTGTCATAGCATCAATGTTTGTTGTATTGTTGTGTTCCGGCAGCTAGAGATAAGGTAGCCAGTGCCTCAGTAGTTGAAGATTCCGAGTAAAGTGCGCTTCCACCTTCAGCCTTAACATCACTTAATTAACATCAGGTGAGATGCGAAGTGTAAATTTTACGAAGTGCTCATTCTGCGTCAAATCAAGCAAACCCTGCTAAGACGTCCGCTGCGATAAGCAAGGGCACGCCGCGCCGTGCGCCGTCGCAGACAACTTTAACGGTTATGAAGCTGTCATATGGGTCTGGTCAGCAAGTAGACATTTCGGGAAAGGAACTAATTGGGAAATTATGTGAAATGGACCTTACGAGCCTGACCGCACAACCGGTCGTTGCGGAGATCATTGTAGGAGGCCTTTGTCCAGCAGTGGACGCCTATTGACTGAGATGTTGATGATTAATCTTTATGAATCTTTAAAAATTTAGTGTATGCATTAATGTTTACATAAATCTTGTTTCAGGCCGTTTTGTGCTCAGACAGCAAAAATTATGGCGGTTTCGGTCGAGTGGAAATTGACGGCGAATCGCATGTAACGCAAGACCAACCTTGGGCTAACAGGAACGACTCAATTCAGGTAAATAATGTTTTTAATAATATTTAGTAGAATATAAATGTTCGCGTAAACATAAGAAAACAATATTTATTATTATTATTTATTAGTTCATGAGTCATGTATGACCTAACTTTTATTTATATATTTATTGCATTGTAAATTTATGACCTGCAATTTTATACCCAAAGATAAATAAAAGTCTTCCAGTAAGTGCTAACCAGTACCTGGGAGGCGATATTTGAATACCACCGGTGATGTCAAAATAAAAGTAACATGAAAAACACTAGATAGTATAATATTTTTTGCTTAATTCACAATTTAATTATTAAGATAAATATTGTTTGAGTCAAAAATAAGTTACAGTGTCCTTGAATAAGAGAATAAGGAGCATTTGTAATTGATATCATGGTGTGATAGATAACTATTCACTGGTTCAAAAATCGCCCCCCAGGGACTAGTTGGAGAATCTATTATTAATTTCTAATTCTGTTTACAGGTGTACATCCCCTGCCGGACCGCCATAGTATATGCTCGAAGTGATTAGATCTTTAAAAATATTATATGTATCTATAAGATATCTATAGAAGACAATAATACTTGTCTGTATTTTGTTTTATTTTAAGAAAATTATGTATATTTCAAGTTGTTTTTACATGAGAAGGCAGTGACTTCACTGTTTCAAAATATTATTTTTGAGTAATGTTGAGGATGTTGTTATATTGTTAAAAGACTTATATTTGTAGTACAAAATTATATTTTATAAAATTTTGTTTTAACCCTTTGTAGCCCAAGATCATAAAATTTTAAAACATTTTGGCATATGACAGGTTTTAACAAATAAAAAAACACGTATTTATCAAAAAATATTTTTTTTATTATTATTTATTTATTTGACATTTTAGGGAGTGTAACATTGCTGTAACATTGAGTTAAACTGTAAGAGAAAATGTACTTATGTGGTATGGAAGGATCTAAAACAATTATTTTGTTTGTAGTAACATAACGCTACTCCGCATTTTTCGCAAATTGGTTGTGATACATCAGTACATTTGGGAAACTTGCACCAAACCCTTTTTTCTACCCAAATCGGCCAGTGGCCAATTTGATCCTGCCTTACTGCCAATGGGGGGACATGTTGCGCTGGCCCCTTGTGTTTTTGGCTTGAATTTCATTTTCAATTGACCTTCGGTTCTTGACATTAGGTTTCAAGCCAAGCTTGCATAAAGTCTCATCGATCTCAAGTCGAAAATCTGCTGAAGACATTTGTTTGTCACTGCAGTTTTTTGCCTGCCTTACTCGTCGATATAACAGCCAAGAATTTGCCATAGTCGTGTCTAATAAGTGATAGAACATCCAAACCTGCCATCTTTTACTTTGTGTCAAAATTTTATACCTTCCCATAATACTGTCAACCAAATCTACGCCTCCCATATGCCGATTATATTCTCCGACGATATGAGGGCGATCAATGTTTATGTACTTCTTATTGTCCTTATCATAATGTCTAGACTTGGGCCTTCGGCAATTCACCAGCAAAAGATGATATGAGCGTTACAGCTTTGTTGTCTTTCCATATAACATTTGACACATCAATTCAGTCTATATTCGCCACATATTCAATGGAAAATCCGTGTTCTTTTTTCATTATTTCCTTCTCAGCGGGTAGTTTGCAATCTGGAATGCGATTGCGTCTTACTGTCCCAAGACTCAATATACCCTCTTTAGCTAAGTACTCCAGTAATGCCAGGGAAGTAAAGTAATTATCAATATAAAGTTGATATTTCTGATGTCTTTGTATGCCCCGCGTCATTCTGACTACTACGTTTGAAGATGCTCCTAAATCTGGTTCATCGAGGAGAACAACATTTTCAGCTCCTGTTTCAGGTTCAATTTTATAGGCAAAACCTGAGACCCCACTCAGTACAAAAATCTTATAACCCCATTTGTGTGGTTTTTTGGGATTATATCTTTTTAAATTACTTCTAGCCTTAATGGCGCAAATCTGTTCGTCCACACAAAGATATGCCTCCAATGGAACTCCACTAAAAGTCCTATTCAAAGTTTCTATGATATTATGTAGTTTGTGCTGGTACTCCAATTAGAAAGTTGTTTTTAGGAGTACATGTGAGAGGCTTCAATCTTGACAGTGTAACTTTGTAACCAAACTCTTCGGCCAAGCGACCTCTATCAGAATCTATAACAGCCATACAAAGGTCTCCTCTCACTGTCAGTGGATGTTCTTCGTGAGTTTGATCAGCAGCATGGCCAATACACAGATATTGGTCAATATTTACATTGCTGAACTTACTGCTACGTGGATAGACCAATCTATCTGTAGAGTGCAGGGAACCATAGCAACAAGGACAAAGAACAAACTTGGCATTGGCCTTCAAACATTTGTCTAGAACTAAGTCACTTGCTGTTCCACATGCATGTAATGCAATGCCTATATCAAATTTTCCAATAAAAAAATCTAAGTTACATTGAAAGAAGTAAACATTATTCAGCTTCATATTATGTACTCTTTTTCTTGCCCTTAAAAGTGATTGCTCTTTATTCTCTAATAAAATAACAGTACATTTTGGCAGCAGATGGGCAACCAGGATTCCAAGATGGCCGCTGCCACTGCAGAAATCCACTATTCTATCTCCTTCCTCAGCAATATTTAGTACAGCTAAAGCTAGATTTTCAAGCTGCAAAGATTTTCTATTTATTCTTGCATCTGGCAGGTGCCCTGCCGCAGGGTTAGCACCGTCAGGTATGTCACTCCAGTCCCATTTGAATTCAAAGTCATTGGCGCTGACATCAAATTTCATGCCCTCAATCAGAGTACTCAATGCATTTTCTATGTCATCCTCTTTTGTGAACAATCTTTTCTTTGGGTTGTGCCTGCTTGGATCACACTTGTACAAACTTACACCTTCTGTCACAGGCACTGTTACATCTTCAACCAAGACTGTTTTATGATTAATACTATCCATAATAGCATTCAAGATGTTAATTTCAGGAACACTTTTCAAACTTGTGTACCATGTCCAAGTTAAAGGTAAAAGACATTCGAATATAGATGTCCCAATTGTATGCATTATTATGCTGTAAGATGGAAGCAATACTAAATCTGCCAAAGTAAAAAATGGACCTTCAGCAAACTGGTGGCTTATATTCAGATCTTCAATTTTCATGGAGCTATCAATCACTATCTCTTTTTTGGCTTTAGATTTCCATTGCCTGGGCTTTGCTGCCCTGACTCTCTCTTCTCCCATTTTTGGGTTATCATTGATTCTAAGTTTATTCAGTTTTGTTATGTTTTCTTTTTTCAACTCTCTAGCCATTTTGTAAACATTGTGTACTCTTACAGGCTTACTCAAGTGATTTTCAAAGCGAACTAAATTCTTGGGTAATAGACTCATTTTATCTAATGCAAGTACTTCTTTAACTGTCTTAATGATATCTACTTCACAGAACTTTGTCCAAACCGATACTTCATTTGGAGCTTGCAAACAACTTCTGCGAAAGCCTAATATGCCATCTACATGTTCTTTGGAACTCTGGACACGAGTTTTGTATATTGTCATATGTCGCGCCACAGCACATAGCCCTGTTATTATAGTATCCTCGCACATAGCTACAGGATATACACATGATGATACTTGCCAGGGAACCTGATTAGGATCAACAAATTCTAGACTGTCATCAGTTAAATTTACATTACTTTCGTTTCGATTATTTGTTGAAACTAGGCGCAGTTTCACTTTATCTGGAGAACAGTATTTATAAATGCAATATGTGACATATGATTCAAATGGCAGGGAAACTTTGAATGTCTTTTGATATTCCTCATGCTTAGTGTATGTTTCCAGAAATATATTATTTTTCATAACTTTAAGTTAATTAATCGTTGTTTTACATTAAATTTCAATAAAAAGCTAATGATTTATTTATTGAACAATTACTCTAATTGTTTTCAAAATGAAATAAGTACTTATAACCGTGCATAAAAGTATTAAATTCAATTCAATTTCTTGTAAGATGGCTCTCGCTACGATCAAAGAGAATTTAACACTATGACTACGATTGTACTATATAACCAAGAAAGAATATTCGATATGTCATTGTCAATGTCATCTTTTTTTTTTAATAGTTCGATCCCTGAGGAACCGGCTAAGGTCATAGACCATGCTGCCACGTCATTAGTTTTTTAATTTCATTAGTATTATAATCCTAAAGATGATGACGAATGATAATAGAAATGAGAAATGATATACCCAACCCCTCGAGTATCTCAGTAAAGATGTGAGGCTTTACTAAGTCCTCGGGTGGACTTCTTGAGAGAATTTGAAAAGTAACGTTGCACTGTTTTGTTTCATTTGCCAACACTCATGGACACTCACGAACACTTAACGGATAATAATCCACCATTATTTCACATTAATATTCGTCATAGTACAAATTTTAGAAATAAAACAAAACCGCAGACATGACTTCACTTTCCCGCCAAGAACTGTCATCTTTGTCAATTAATTGTGAAGTCCGAAGCATGATAGCAATGCATAGTGAAATGCGTTAATTACCTTTAAATACGACAAATGACTTTTTTGTACTTTCATTTGCCAGACTTTCAAGATAGTATTCGTTAAACGGCGTACACATGGTAATTCACGTTTGTTGTTATGCCCTCTTTTAGTGCGTAATTAGTGCGTAATTACTGCAAACATAAATTAATTACTGCCTCCTTTTTTTTAAGAAATAAAGACCTTTTTTAGTGTGTACGCTGGCATCACGATCAAGCTGGCTGATCGTGATCGTTCTCAAAAACTACTTATATGCACAGACGTGTCTGTGCTCATATGATAGCAACGAAATTTACACACACATTAAATGCCTAATTAGTGCCCCCGCTATGCAAAATTTCATAAGGATCGCTCTTAAAGGAACGGAGATATTGAACAAGACTTGTGAATGACATTTCGAGCTGGCGTCTATACAGCGTACCCATAATAGTGCTTACCATAAAGTTAATATATCAACGGAATAGAGCAACAAACACGAGCTGTCAAACGAAACCGAAATAGGATGACATTTGAGTGTGTGTAAAATTGCTTATGAATTGTCAGTGATGTACGTCATGTCGCTTTTTACATTAATATCGATATCGATAATATTAATAGAACTAAAATAGGATGGGGCGGGATTTTGCATGGCTGAAACTACGATTCTTTAAGAACAACTCAGCAGATATTTTAAATAATTTATTTAACATTTCTCATTGCCCTCGGAAAAGTATTATTTTGTTTAAGTAATTTCTCAAAGTTAGCTTTGATACATTTTTCAATTTCGTTTCAATGTGACTATTAAGTGGATCTTGATCGAATGAATGGACAACCAAAGAAACAAAATGATTTCCCAAATCAATATGACGAAAACAAACAAGCCGCTGGATGCGAGCAGCACAAAACCGATCGTTGTGGAGATTCTTGGGGGAGGCCTTTGTCCTACAGTGGACGTCTTTTGGCTGAGATGATGATGATGATGATGAAACAGTCAAAAACTGATACCCATAGATGGACTAGATAAGTATCATAAATAGGATTACATTCCCAGGTGATTCATATCTAAACGTCATATAGGTATACTTTAACAACAGTAATACGTTTTCGTTTACAGCGTGATAGACAGTGGACACGAAATATCGATAACTTGATGAAGCTCTAGTGTAAAACGAAAATTATTTCTTTATACAAAATATTCGTAAATTCTGCATTATGTGTATTCGATCTTTGCTTCATACATAAATAAATGTTTATAGAAAAGAATTATCATACTTAGTTAGTGCTTAAAATTCGAAGCGCATTGGCAAAAATAAATCCTAGGTCAGAAGGTATCGATTTGGAATAATTTACCTGTGAAATGAACATTTTTCGGGGTTATTTCGCTGTGTTGTACAACAATCAATCACTGAACAAGTCGCCATGTTTCTGAAGCACTACATATTTCTCAAAAATATCCACGATTTCACGTAAAATCAGAAAAATTCACAGAGCTCAAATTCTCAGCGTGCGGATGAGTGCTGACGAACTGTCAAACAGATGCCCAAACAGTTCTGTTACATCGCATCACGCATCTCTTTTTATCACACAGTGTTGCTGCTGGTGACATCTCGCCCGCTCAGCCCTTTGTTGCTCTATTCCGTTGGTATATTAACTTTATGGTGCTTACAGAAAGAAAAAGAACTTCTCTTTTTAAGATTGTTATATATATAATTTTTTTGTTATATGATGTTTTAAAAGCGTGAAATTCTGACTCTGTCAGTAGAAATAGTTTATGCACAATATAGTACGCTGTATAGACGCCAGCTCAAAATGCCATTCACAAGTCTTGGGGTCATTTCGCGAAACATGGAAAAAAACTATTTCTAGTTGATTAGAAATTCTATCTCATTTTTCAGTTACTTTTTTTGTTTAAGCGAGGTTTTAAACATAATTTAACGTAAGGTGACACAGTTACGAACCTTGTGTTCTATAAACTCATTTTCTAATTTAATTAAAACTGAGTAAAACATCATTACCATCTAAAGAAAATATATGTGCACAAAACTTTCAAAATATATATTTCAATAATTATGATCGCCAACCCCGATTTTTTCAAACGTTTAGTAATCTGTATTTTACCGTTAACAACATAATAAATAGCGTTTATAATTCAGAACAGCATAATAGTCAAAACGAAATTTCAAAAGTTTGTAACAGAAATTCGTCATTACCATCGCGCTAACGTCAAATTTACTTTCTTGAAAGATCTACGTGATGTATCTTACTGTCCCCGTGCACACCACTCTCCTCAGTCGCTTGCACGAAATGTACCACAGCGCACGTCACGGTGAGTGCTCTTTAAATACTTTTTTTGTTACAAATCATATGTCTAGGAAATGGTTGTCACGTATTTCCATCATTACCGGTAAATACGTTTTCTAGGTAATTATAAATTAAGTATAATTGTTAGCATTAGAACTTGTTGTGACTCCCAGGACAAATTCTCAAAAAGGCGGTCACAAAATAGTAGCGCTAAGAATTCACGATTTGTTCAAAAAAAACACTACGTTTGTCATTACCATCATCATCATTACCGTTTGATTTGTGTTGATGGTAATGACGTTATGTTAATGGGAATGATGAATTCAAAGTTTCAAAATTTCTTAATAGTAGCAATTTGTTCTATTTTACTTAAAACGTTGTTTGCTTTCATGCTTTAAAATAACCGAAATACCAGCTGGAAGTTGAATGGGTTTTTTTGTGCGTTATCTTTATTTTAATTTGCTAAAAATATTAAATTATCCGTGCTTGTCTGGATTATAGTATTATAATAGCCAGCTTTTCTTGACAGCATTCGTAAGTGGTGAATCGAGATTATGCGCCAGTGCATCAAAAAAGGCGATTGGCCAGCATCCTGACACTTCCTTTGCATAATTAACAACAAGGTCACTCTATTTGCTAAAAGTGGACATTGATCCAAACCATGGCTTGGATAGGATATGATGATCTCTAACCACCTTTTGGGGAATAATGGTCGTGGGTTTATGCATACATACTCTAAACATATTTTAACTTTAAAAATACATCATACAAAATAATATTTTATTTCAGGTAGTTGCCGTTTTCAAAAATGAAACTTCAATATTACATAGTACTACATATTGAAACTATTCATCATCAGCTCATTTTATGTCCCCACTGCTGGGGCACGAGCCTTCCCTATGGATGGATAGGGAGAACGGGCCATAAACCACCACGCGGGCCCAGTGCGGATTGGTGGTTGTTAACGACTGCTAATGCAGCCGGGACCAACGGCTTAACGTGCCTTACGAAGCACGGAGGAGCTCGAGATAATAATTGTTGGTCACCCATCCGATGACCGGCCTTTGCGAATGTTGCTTAACCTCAGCACTCGCAGACCGGGCGCGTTAACCACTGCGCCATCGAGCTCCACCTACTTACTATTGAAACTATTAGATATGTGAAAAAAGACAGTGCTGAAAAAATTTCCACGAAGGGAATTCGCACCCCATGACATGCCGGGTCAGGTGCACTACCACACTATTTGCGTAAAATTATATGTATATGTAATCATAAATATAGCTTGCCTAATTCTTAACTGATCTTTCAATATTTGTAAAAATATTTAGATCGGATGTTGATGACGTAGTTGTCGACATTGAATAGGGCTTACAGAGTAATGGCTGATTTACACGTTTTAAGTTGTTAAGTAGGTAACTAAATTTAAACTTAATTTTATGTGGCTTATATTTAAGTATATGTCCATACGTATTTAAGTAATTAGTTTGCTTAGTTCGCTCAAGATGGACGATCAACCACGCAATGAAGTCGTAAATTCTGTGCTAAATTTGTTATGAAGTCAAAGATGAAATAATTAGGGAAATAACCATACCCAAAAAACTGGGTGAGAAATTGAGTAAATAGAAGAGATGGCCAAGGATCAAGTGCCACTTTGTTCGAGGAGCTAGCGAATGAAGATTTAATAACAAGTATATTTTAATGCGTCACGCATGGCAGAAGACTCTTGTTATCTAAAGTGGAAAACGAAATACAGAAAAAAGATACTGTAATGCGATGTGCATTAGATGCAAAATTAAAATTACATATTACAATATATTTTCTCAATACTGGCAATAGTTTTCGCAGTCTATCTCATTTTTGTAGAGTTTCTAAATCGAGTAAATATGTTTAATACAATAATCAATAATTTAATACGAACAATAAAATTGAACCCGAGCGCGTCGCTCACTACACTTCTGCATTTAACTAATATTGTGCCAGTCCAAACGTGTCAAGTGACAAGCCCCGCCCACCAACTTAACCGAAAAATAGACAAAATTCTAAATATCTTGATTAGTTGTTAGCTAAATTTTAACTTGCAACTTGCTACTAAATTCTGTGTTTAAATGCAATTAATCACTTAAAATTAAGTTAAAATTTAGTTACCTACTTAACAACTTAATACGTGCCATAAGAGTAGATTAATTTCGGCGAGTTGGATTGAGCCATGATAGCATAGTTAAATTAAAGACCGAGATTGTGTTTGTTACGAGATTTGTTGAATTTTAATTTTTGTGTTATTAAACTTTACAAATTTATAAGTAAGTGTTTTATTTACAAGTTAGCAACTACTTATATATGAAAAAAATACATAGGTATGTCTTCTAAAATAGGTATCAGGTACTTAATTATTATTTTTGCCGTAAAAGCTCGTCATTACCAAGCATTCCTAATCATTACCATCCTCAAAAAATCATTGCCATTAGCCTAACGTCATTACCATTTCTCTTATTATTTTTTGAGATCAAATATTATCTAAATTTTTGATTAAAAAAGAGTGCCTTTGTTAAGCAGATCTTACTTAATAGTACTTCTTTCGATTTTTGAAACTTTGCACGCATTTCAGATTAATTTACAAAAAATAAATCAGAAAAAATCCAAAACGCGAATCCACCCCTTGTTCAATATCTCCGTTCCTTTAAGAGCGATCCTTATGAAATAATGCATAGCGGGGGCACTAATTAGGCACTAAATGTGTGTGTAAATTTCGTTGCTATCATATTTAAGTAGTTTTCGAGAACGATCACGTGTACGCCAGCTTAATCGTGATGCCAGCGTACACACTAAATAAGGTCTTTATTTCTTAGACTAAGGAGGCACTAATTATTTTATGTTTGCAGTAATTACAAGAGGGCATAGTTGTTATGCCCTCTTGTAATTACTCGAGTACTCGAATTACTAAACGTGAATTAGAACATGTGTACGCTAGCTTAACGGACATTCAAGATCAACGAGAACGAATTTTTTCGCCTTATCATTTGGCTGTGTGGGTTCGAGTCTTTGTCGGTCATATTTGACCTGTGGCCGTATGAAGAGAACTAAAAAAACAAAAAAATATTAGTCAGCAACTCAGCCAGCAGTCATCCATCAGACAACTCAGAGTCTCAGACCATAGAGTACATTTGGTAATAGACACAGACACAGCAGCATAAAGAACTCAGCACAGCAGACTGTTTGACTTAGCATAGATAATAGATCAGGGATGGACATTTGAAAAAAGCATCGACGCTTTTTTCGATATAATACATTGCTCTGTTGAATCGATGTTAATACGATGTATTGAGAAATACATCGATGTTTTTAAAACATCGATTGTTTTTCTCAATCGACATGTTTAGGCAGTAAGGGGATTTAAAAACTACACTAGTGTTTGTTAGGTCACTAGTTTAATAGCCCATAAGAAACTAAAGCCGAAACTAATAGAAAACTAGGTATAAGGAAAAATATTTATTAAAAAATCAAATTTACAAATCCCAACATTTCTTTTCAGTGCTATGTAAAATCAAATGTTTAATTAGGTACTTAATCTTTTTCCCTTCAATTGGTTTCTTTGCCCATTTAAAACTAACCCTGCCTGTGAAAAGTCTTACTGATGGGACAGATAGTAAGATAACGATAATAGAGGTTGGACGTTGTTGATCAGTTCAACTCACAGGCAGGGTATTACGATCACAGCGTTCACTAAAGGTGGCCGTAGTGTCATATTTTGCGTATCCGATACATCGATATATATTCGATATTTGAGTATTAACAATACATCTGTTCAATACGATGCATCGTGACTATACATCGAGTATTTAAAATACATCGACGTATATCGTCCATCACTATAATAGATTATTGTTGTTATCAAAGAGAATTTAACACTACGTTTAGTTGTTATTTGCTATTTGTTTTTTGTGGAATCTGAGAAGATTTTTATTTTAAAGTTCTCGAACAATAAGAAGATATTGGACTAATTTTTACTTGTCATTTATTTACAGTACCTATAATTTACTAAAAACGTTTAAAATATATTCTTTTATCTTTACAATGTTAGAGGTTATAAATGGAACTTTGATGATTTATTTTGTTGCCCTGTGCTCATTGAATGTTTTGATTTCTCATTTAGTTAAACCAGTAAGTATGAAATGATATTCCGTCGTTTTTCATTTGGGAATATTTCTTTCTCTATTTGTTTCACAAGGTCTTTTTATTGATAAACCCTAACCTAATATCTATTGTCCCAGATTGCTTCTTGTTTCAATAAACCATCTAGCGACGAGAGAATAGTATGGGCAGAATTATTAAATCTCAAAGCAGAACAGAAAAAAGTATCCATGAAGGATGAGTTTGCAGCATATTCGAAGTTGCAAAGAAAAATTAACAAACTCGAGAGCCAGCTCAAAGAAGACTCGCAGTCTCGAATAAGTAAGACTTTAGCCGTTAAAGGTTCAATACAAATTGTGCTGCAGGTAATATTGGCATTGTTAACTGTAATATCTGTTATTTGGTTTAGACGTGAACCCATAGTATCTTTAAAGACTAATTTATTCCCCTTGACAACAATTCTTAGTTATCCTAGTGGAATACCTAATGCCATCTCAACTCATATGTGGGTATTAATATCCAATGTGTCTCTCAGATCTTTATTAAAACCAATTGTATCATAAATTAGTAACATTTCTGTAAAAAATAAATCAGCCAAATTCAATAGTTGTCTATTTATTTAAAGATTTTATAAAAAACTTAAACCATATTGACCATGTTAAAACCAGAGTGATCTAAGTGCATCTCATTACTTAGATCAGGCTGGCATGCCTTCTCTTTGCAGATCGTACCAAATCTACAGTGAGATGTTGTGGTTTCTCAATGATAATGAAGTTAGCACTGAAGAGCACTTAGATTAGTGTGGCATGGAAGAATTATGATTTTTCTATGCCATTGTGTAATAATCTCAATAATGGTACAAATGTCAATTAAGATCACTCCGGTTTTAACGTCATCATTTATTCAATCTCCTTCCATATGCAAGCCTAAAAATTAAATCCATTTATCATATACATACCTACTGCTTTGTAAATAATTAGGACAGCTTTTCATTTGGCTGTTAAACTTTATAACAATTAAACTGTACCTTTGGATTTCCAATTTTTTTGTCACTGTTTAAATTTTACCCATGAATAAATTATCCATGAGTAAATTAATAAATTAAAGGAGTGTTAAATTTGATTTTGTTTTATTCATAAAAGAAATTGCTATATATCTAGAGATGGAACATTCAGCAATGTATCATTTAGAGTAGATTCTTTTAGCTAAACCACTTGACATAAGTTGATGGTCTTACAACTATAAGTCTCAGAATTAGTACCTCAATAGAAACACGAGGGTCATGTCACGCTATCCACACATTTTCTCAGGCCTTTAATGTGAAAATATTGCTCTTTCCTCTGTATTTGCTTTCATCAGCTCACTTTGTTAATAATTCTAATCTAATTTTGCTTAAAAAATATAATATATTTATATAAACCTAGTTCCATTGGGTAACTGATAGAATGCACACAAACACGTGTTTACATATTTTAAATTTTTTCTTTATTTTTGTTTATATGAAAACTTTAAACTTTAATACAATATTCAACACCTCTGTAGCTTAACATTTATCATTATAAATTTCAACATTAAAGTTTTACAGTTTCAATGATTCTTTACAACTAAGGATCTAAATGAAATCATGTACAATTTCCCATAATGTGTGCAAGTTATTTATTATTAATAAAGTAGCAACAGAAACATCAACGTGAAAAGCTTGAAATAACGAAATTCAAATAACATGTTATAACCATTCACAACACAACTTATTTACTCTTAATGTTAAGTTGTCCCTATAACAATTTAGATGCAGCGTATCTGGGAATAACTTTTTAATATATACAAGCGCTATATCACAGCTTACAACTTGCAAAGTGGCTATAGAATATCTTAGAGAATAATTTGACAATTTTTCCAAAAATAATATAGAAATGTGCTAAATTTTGCTTGTGCTAAGTAAACAAAATATTTTTGTATAAAGTATGGAACATTCCTATATTTATTCTGTTTACACCTACAACTATCAATATATTTCTTGTGCAATAAAAGGTTAAGGCCGATGCCACTATGCAAACCCCGCCCGTATAAACAATTCAACAATATATAAAAATTTACTGAAAACTTTTGCAATATATCATTGCATATTGATTCCAATAGAGACATAGTGTTACATAAATAACAGAGTCTAACATAATGAAGACAGTAACTTTGATCAAAGCGTATTTTACTTACTAAATTTCTTAAACATACAAATGTTGACTAGTGATAATTGCAGCCGAATGAAATGGTACTTTTTTATTAACAAAACAGAAAATAGGCCAAAATAAGGTGAATGATTGCATAATTGATACAGTCCCTTATTCGTTTTCATCATGTTATTATCTCTGACAAATACATAGGTATATTGAAGACTAAGACTTATTGTAAACAATATTTAATAGACTCGGTAGCAATTAGTCCTGTCCCCCAGTCTAGTATAGACCAGTCCACTTGTGACCCTGTTCGGTGCAACCCGAACAAAACAAGTAGTAAGTGTAACCATGTAACTGCTACAATATACAAGTATAAAAAGTTGTGTTTAAGTCCTATATTAAATATAAAGGCATTACTACAAAACGGTGTTTTAATATATACACGCTTTTAAAAAATATCAATTTATTGTTATGGGTCTATTAATTTCAATGTCGTAAAATATTATAACCTCTAAATATATTGGCAAAAAGTATCAGCATCTGTTTTAGACATCGTTTTGTGGTAAGGCAGAATCTTTAGAATAGTACAATGCCAAAGTTTTAAATTATACACTAAACCAATATGACCGGAAATAATGAGACTAGAACATGACTACTTATTTACCATACCTTTTTTTGGGCCAACAAAGCTTATTTCATTTTATTATCTATGAAAGATGTTTAGTTAAATAACAATAAAGTTATTACAATACAATAAACAGCTTATGCACATTTATAGAAAATCTTTAAAAAAAAACTATTAAAAGTATTAACAATATCTTGTACATATAACTTCAAACATTTATCATGTAGCAATTTTAAGCATCGATTGAATTATGTATGACAAAATTCGCATGATTTATAAGAATGCGCGTGTGCTATAAGACCTAACTGTACGTTTCTTTTTTACGCACAAAAGCATTGACGACAATAGTTTAGTTCATTGAACAAAAATATAAGCAAGCATGCTACTCTATTATGATATACAACACTAATCAACAACATCTAATTATATCAGTCACAGTTCGTGTGGCACAGTGTATAAAGACTCTTACACCCATTTTCATCAACAACCCCTAAGTTTTAGTTAACCCCTAAATCATGTTCCGAGCCGGATTAAGCTATGTATAGGCCCCTAGGTACTACATGTGTCAGGGTATATCTTCTAGGCTTAGCATAAAATATATATTTTTCTCAGACCGAGGGCCCCTAACCGACGCGGGGGCCCATAGGCACGTGCCATTTTTACCTTTAGGTTAATCCGGTACTGGTCATGTTAAGTGACAGTTGCTGGGCTGAAGCCTGTCACCTATCACGGCTTAGGGGTTAACTAACACCTAGGGCTGTTACTCCCTTAACTAACAAGCTAACTAAAGAGAAGATTCGACAGTATTATCGTTTCGTTTATTAGGATATCATCAAGCACCAAAGGTTCTCATAATGCAGTTTTCTTTATTTTTGAAGGGAACTTGCTGTTCGCCTTTACCTTTACCGGGTGTAACTCTATAATACAGTGCTTCACTGACAGTGCGATTAGATCGCTAGCTTCGATTGTGGTTCACCACTGTCTACTTTAATCGGTACATAACGAGATTTAGAGCTGGTTCCACAATTTCCTGATATGTATCAGATAGTGTAAATACAGTGTTTCAATAACACTCGTACACTCGATGTATTAGAAAAAACATTTTGCAAGTTTTTATTTCATGCAACCCACAACCAATCCGAATGAGGTTATACGAGAAATATGTTGTCTATGAACTTACTAGATCTCGTGACATTTTTTAAGCATAAGTTTTCATCGAATAAGGTTTTGATTTAAACAATGAACTTTGAAGTTTGTGTGTGATACCAAACTGCTTTAAGACTCTTAAGCCTAATGTGTACCTATCACTCCTCAATTCACGAATACATATTTTTTTGTATGACTTGACAATCTGAATAGGATATTCGGAGACAGTCTATCTGTCACATAACATGATATTGCGTTATCAGCTCTATGGGGACACACTATGGCGAAATTAAGCGACTAAAGTTCCACGTGAATACGCAATACATTTTAAATGACCGGTAGCACATAATGCCGAAACGTTGTTGCTCCGTAAATCGGCCGAAACTTCGGTGCTTAAATTCGGCATAGTGTGTTACTACACTCAATGTAGCAATACATCACGTCGTATGAAGGGCCCACGCATTTAAATTCATTCGCTAAGTGTTCTCATAGAAGGAACTGTTAAAGTGAGTGGTCAGGAGGTAGACAACGGCTTCGTAAGTCGACATCATGATGGCTGTATTTGGTATTTGACGAACCAGTTGAGTGCCTAAGCCCCTGTGGAAAGAATAACACAAAAATAATTTATGACATGTATATGTGGATGTAGAACGTGCTCAGTGGCGTGCACTAGGAGAGGCCTATGTCCAGCAGTGGACGTGTGTAGGCTGATGATGATATGTAAAGTTATTATATAATTTTACGCATATTTTGTTGCGAACAAATTACAATTTGAAAAAAGTGTTGAAATGATTTCCATGAGCGCTATTTGAACCCGAACCCTGTGACATTCTAGGTCAGGTGCACTACCTTTATGCTATCATGGTTCTGTGCAACCCACCGAACAACTCTTTAGGAAGCTCAAATCGAAGTCCAGTGGACACTAAGGGCGCTTTCAAATGAGGCGTTTTGTGTCGGACCGCTGTCGTGCGTTTGCACTGCGTTCTATATTCAAACAAGCGTACGGCTGTCGTGCGGCTGGTGTTTAATATGAAAACCTTAGGCGCTTTCAATTTAGACATTTCGTGTCAAACCGCTGCCGTGCGGTTTCATATTGAACGTCAGCCGCACGATTGTTTTAATATGGAACGCAGTGCCAACGTACGTTAGCCGTCAGACAACAAACGTCTTAATTGAAAGAGCCCGGCTTCTTTATCTGTAATAGACGAAAGTGCATCTTGCAGGAATAAAAGCGAATTATAAAATGTCTTTATGAGGAATAAATCGATTTGACTACTATATTGTTTTTGAAATAAGCTGTGTTTAAAAGGTTTATAGTATATATCATTGTGCTACTATTGAGCCCTAATACAAGATTATAATAAAAAAATAACTTTGCATACCTATATACTCCACGGTATCCCTCTTCCAACCAAACTGTATGAAGCGTTTGCCAAAATTTACGATATTTGTCGCCTTCTTCTCTTAACCTTGTTCTTGCCACTTCTGCAAAACCAAAACAATAAGTCAATACCATAGAAATACTGTAAAAATTAACTATACTGATAGGGTAGTGCACACATCAGTCTCATCTACAGTTAGTAGAATAAGAAGAGCTAATTTTTGTGTTAAAAATTTAACCCAGATTTAACCCTTTAAGAGCGTTTACGTCGCACACTAGCGCCGCCAATGAAAAAAAACCATATCTAGTAATTAGAGATAGAACATCAAATTATGCTCAACAAACTATGTGAATGAAGTAATTTAGCATTTTTACGTCACCTAATGAACATCTGACATGTTATGCTTTAGTTAAATACGGCGTTATAGTTAAAAGTGGCCGTTTTTAGCTGTAACGTCTTATTTAACTAAACCATAACATGTCAATGTGCATTAGGTGACGTAAAAATGCTAAATTACTTCATTCAAATAGTTTGTTGAGCATAATTTGATGTTCTATCTCTAATTAGTAGATATGTTTTTTTTTCTTTGGCGGCGCTAGTGTTCGGCGTAAACGCTCTTAATGGGCATGTATATGTTAGTTTTTTTTTGTTTTCGACCTTATGTCAAGCGGTTACAGTGCTTCGAAAGGCACTTAAAGTCGTTGGTCCCGGCTGTATTAGCAGTGGTTACCAACCACCAACCCACCACTGGGCCCGCGTGGTGGTTTATGGTCCGTTCTCCCCATCCATCCATAGGGAAGGCTCGGCTCGTGCCCCAGCAGCGGGGACATAAAATGAGCTGGTGATGAAGATGATGAATGCTAAAGGTGCTAAAAATATTTACCGTGAGGATATGCGATGCACGACGCGACGGTCTTCGAGAACGCCCCGGCCGCCATGAATTCTAGGAAGTCGCGCGGCGAGCGCTGATCGCTCGGAACGCCGTCAACGCTTCTGGCCGCCATTAGCCGCGCCTTCACGCCCTCGTATAGCACGAAGTGGACTACAGTCTCGCTGATGCCCATGTAAGACGCCGTTATGCCTTTGTAGAAGCCTCTTATGCCCTGGAATAGATATTTTGTTTGCTACAGGTCATCATCTCAGCCAAAAAACGTCCATTGCTGGACAAAGGCCTCCCCCAAGGATCTCCACAGCATACATTTTTGCTGTAGCAGCTTGCATTTAAAAAATCAAATCTTAATGTTAGAATATGTTTTGACTAACATCGTCAATCATTTTGGACACAAGCAAAAAGATACTTTAAAAAATGTAAAGATATTTTTGATCATTTGATATATATATGTTGAATTAAATGATGGTTGGCACAGTACATTCGCCAAACAATCAGGTAATTATATGAAGCTTGGTATATAGAAAAATGTCACTAAAGTTGATTGATATGATACTTTATGGTGTAAGCGAAAATAAGACTAGTTATTTAAAAAAAAGTTGTTGTCGTTTATCACCTTTACAGTGTATTCTGATTAATATAGGGCGATGAACTCATGGTTTCTAAAGCCGTATAGTGCCCGGGGGACATAATTATAATTCGGAGAACGGAAAAAACCCGAAGACGCTAGTACTAAATACTAGAATTTTCAATCGTAAACCCAAATGGTATAATATATTGGTTTAACGTAATATTGTGGTAATGTTACGGTGACATTGGCATATCACAATAATTTTAACGGGATTGTCAACATGTTTTTTGTTGTAAAAAAACGTTGTTTTTTTGGAATTTTTTCTGATTGCCTCAGACGGCATTTTCAGCGTTACCGGACTTTTATGGGGGCGCGGGCGGCGAGAAAAAGATTCCTCAAGCACACGGCTTGAACCGTCTCTTTTCTAAAAGAAATGGCACCACGCAGCACTAGTTTTAGAAAAAAGTGTTGAAAAGATTTCCATGAGCGGTATTCGAACCCGAACCCTGTGACATTCTAGGTCAGGTGCACTACTTTTATGCTATCATAGTTCTGTGCAACCCACCGAACAACTCTTTAGGAAGCTCAAATCGAAGTCCAGTGGACACTAAGGGCCCTTTCAATTTAGGCGTTTCATGTCGGACCGCTGCCGTGCGTTTTCATATTAAACGCCAGCCGCACGCTTGTTTTAATATGGAACGCAGTGCAAACGCACGACATTGGTCCGACACAAAACGCCTAATTTGAAAGCGCCCTAAGAGTTATAATTGCTTCAACAAACAACAACGCCACCTATGGTCAAGTAGTAGTAATACTTCCTCAACAATCGTAAAAGTTTGAATTTAGATTACATAACGTTTTTGTTTTTGTTTATTTTACTGTGTTTATCTTATATATTTAGTTCATTGCGGTAAGTTTTATTTGCCATAATAAATAAATAAATAAATAATGGCTTTAATTCATATCGAGTGTTGTTTAACTGACTACTTGCTAAACGGAGAAACTTTGTTTTCCATATGAAAACAAAAGGCATGTTATTCAATCAGTTCGTGCTCTTCCAATCATGACTATTAAAACTTTGCATCACGCGGTGAGTTTTTTTTTTGTCCGGCTTACCTTCGACATATTTTGACCCCTCGCCACTGCTATCCACAACAAGAACATCCGTGATCATGAGGCGCGTGAATTTGTGCCGAAATATCGGATACACAAAGACAACAGAAAAAGCATGTTAATAATCATGTTACAAGCATAACTATAATATATAGCTGACGTTTACCGTTTTAGCGTATATCCTCTTGATGCATTGCAGTGCCGTCACGTTTTGTCCGTCCAGTTGAAGTCTCGTTTTCACAAACCATATCGGATTGGTCATAGTGCATGATACAAAACCTAAAATACAATTTCAATTAAATTTTTATACAAAATTATATACACTGTAACAGGTTACTTAGTAGAGTTCTATTTGCTATTCGAAGCGTTAAGGTAAACAAGAATTTGTATGGCAAAATTTTAACTCTCATTGTTTGTCACTAGAGGCGCTGGCTGCTTCAACGCTATAAAAATTGTCGTTTTCGTTAACGTAATCGATTAGTAAACAAAAACTCGTACCAGGTTCGACGGTTGAGTGTAGACATTTTTAAAATAATCTATTTTTAGACTATTATTACTATATACTACTACTACTATATAATACCAGCAGTTTACTCGCGATTTCGTCTGCGTAGCTGTAAGATTTCAAAAATAAACTCTTTTTAAAATAAATAAATAATAATAAATAAATAAATAAATGTTTCCTACACTCACACCAATTATCTAGCCCCAACAAGAGCTTCCTTAAGAAACTCGATAAAATGGTTAACTAGACAACGGATAAACATACTTAAATACATACTTATTATACATAGGAACACCCAGACCCGAAACAATTTAGAAAAACAGGTATTTCTAAATTGACCCGACCGGGGATCGAACCCGGGACCTCAGAGATGGCGACACCATGAAAACCGGTCTCGACCAAGGAGGTCGAAGGAAAACAAAGCCTTTACCCACAAGGGATGCAGCATTCTATCAGTAAAAGAATTTTTGGAATTGGACCAGTAGTTCCAGAGATTAGCCCCGACATACAAACAAACAAAGTCACAAACGTTACCTCTTTATTAATAGTATAGATTTTACAAAAACACAAATGTTGAAAAAAATTCCACAAACAGGATTTGAACCTGCAGCCTTCTGACATACCGGGTTCGGCGGGCTGGTTAGAACCACGATGGCTCAATTGGGAGAGCACCTGACCCGGTATGTCAGAAGGGTGGATATTTTTTCAACATTTGTGCTTTTATAATTTGTTTCGCAACAAAATTTGCGTTAAAATTATATAAACAAAACAAAAACATTTTAGTATCGATTTTAATTAAAACTTACCAGCAGCACTAGCTGCTGACAGGTGAACGATCGGAGTGTCCGGTGGTATATTTTGATTTAGTATTGCCTTCGCTTGCGAGTATGTGCAGAAGTAAATAGCCCTCGATGGTGCCACACCCACAATATTCGGTCCCAAGCCTTTGAACAGAGCTTTGGGCCCCTCATTTTGGACTATATGCCTGAAAAAGCGAAATCAAGATTACCAAATCACCTTTGCACCTAGTTAACACTGAGCGTAATAGATAAAAAACAAACTATGACGTAAATGGCAATTGACTCGTCCGATGATAATATTTCGTTATAATGTCAACATGCAGCTATGAATATCGTTCATTGAGAACCTTGATGAGTTTATTTTCGATCGGTACCTACCTAGTAAAAATATAAGTAATCGTAAGATGAATAAAAATGTCGTCTAAGTATAAAAGGCCAATAGATAAACGATAAGCGTTGCGGCAACATTAGCTGGGGCCGCTAATCAGAAAATATTTTGCGAACCATTAGCCCCCAGTGCAAATCCGGCTCACGCGAGCTTCTCGTGACCACCAGTGAGCGCATTTTATTTCTTATCTATTAACATATACATGATAACAATGCCAGTTTCAAGCGGTTCGATCCTCGCTTGTTTGCTGGTGGCACTGTCGGTTAAACAAACACTTTTTTGTACTTTTCCTCTAAAAATAAGTGCTTGGGCGCTATCAATCTCGTGTATGCATGACAGATAATAATAATGACTAATTATATTTTAAACAACTTGACATCCCTGCAGAAAAAATCGATGGGCATGGAAAAGCACGCGGTCACGTTTTGTCTTCGCATAATCGGCTGAGGCACGCGATGGCGCCACGCCAACATGTCAGTCACTCCAGGCCATGCGCAGAGATGAACTACACGAGATAGTTTCAGCTGCTTATTGTTACATTGATGTGGTACCTTATTTATTTCACTATTGTCAATTTTGACAAGACACGACTGCCCTTATACTAAATAATATGCTTAGAGGTAGAGAGATATAATGAACTCGCGGGGTGGTACTCGGTGTTTGCTGTTCGTGCTGCTGAGCCACCTCCGCAAGTATTGGGATGGTACGGCATTTTTTGTGGGTATGCCCCTTGCACCCCGTCGAAATTCTCGAAGTTGGGCGGGGAGAGGTGGCTTTTTTTACAGTCAAGAATAAAACATAAGGATCTACCTATAGAAGAATCTACGTATAACGAATGTGACCATATTGCCACAGCAAAGATAATAGACTTACAGAAGGCTATAAAACTGAGCAACTAATACTGCGCTCATAATTCAAAGAGCGGTATCCCGACCGAATTGGGTTTCGGGAAAAACTATACTATTTTGTAAACGTAATTTATGATAATAGTTAAGCCACGTAACATCTTTTTAGTGTTATTTCTGTTTTTTTTTGCGTAGGATAGCGCGCTATTTGCTATCATTATCTATCAAACACAAATATCTATATATTTTTTAATACGGCTTGTGTTAAGATTGCAGAATTGATAACATAAAAAAATAAGACTAACTTGAAATATTGATGCCTTGGTAAAAATAGGAACAGATAAAGATAGGGAATTAAACAGCCCTATAAGCTTTGGTGGTTACAACTCACCTAATACACTGTATGAGGCTCATCCTGGAAGTGGTCCTGGCGTGGCCGGCCATCGCGCACTGCTGCACCTGACAATTGTAGGACATCAGCAAGCGGTCGGCTTGCTTGCTGTATGCGAACATCGCACCCATCGTACGTCTGTAGCCCCATTTGGCCTCCTGCATTACATGGCCAGCATTACGATAGAACCATCGCTTGTGTCAAGCTTGCATGCGTAAGGTGTTTCACGTAGGCATATTAGTTTGTGTTATTAACACTATACTGCGCTATATAATTGAAAGGCAGTGAGTGTCGGTGAAGTTAAAACATATTGTAACATTGTTAGTTATGCAAAAGTTAAATAAACGCCATTTAAAGCGACATAGATCCTATACCAAATGGTATAGGTAATATTGTTTTAATTGTAAGTATAGCTAATACATGCACGTTGTTAAATTAAACTATTCTAATATGACAAAGTTTTTTTGTGATGGCTGATTGTTATGTACATGTCTAAATTCTAACTTTAATTGTCTTATACCAACTCTCTGAATATGCAGACAAGAGCAACATTACAGTTACAACTCTGCTTTACACAAGTGATGGAAATCTCTTAAAGGCATTTAGGGCCAATGTCATCATACGGCGCACGAAGTTATAGAAATCGTCTAAGTACTTAGCTATGTTCTCTTTCTAAAGAACCGCTGGCAACCAATTGTTGGCCCAGTGGAATACAACAGCAATGCAAAACCATGCTACCTACTTAGCGACAGAAATACTTAACAGGGTAACTAGGTATTCAGACGGATTCCAGGCAGTCCCGAAATAATGTTCTACATGTGCTATTCTATTAATCGTACATGTGTTACAAGCATAAACAAAAAAAGTTGAATAAATACTAACTAATTAATTAAAATTTTGATACATAGATGTCATAATATCAACACAAAAACGTCTTAATCGAGTAAGCAGCATATGAAAAAAAAGTCGACTAACATAAGACCTTGCAAGATTACATAAAATAATTAATAGATTACAAAACAACTACATTCCATACTATTTATATATGTAACCATTATCTGTAGCCAATAATTGCATGTAGCTCCAAGTTGCGTTCTTCTAAGTTTAGACTGGCCTTGATACTTCGTTAGGTTCAATACATCTAATGTAATGAATGACATTGTGGAAGGTCATTACGGAACTGCGACTTACGATAAAGAATGAGTACCTATGCCTAACAATTGAACTTAGCAAGCAATTGTACTTATTTAATGTTGCTTAAACATATAAATACGCGGTTTGGCGATATATGTATGTGTCTTAATAAATATGTATAAACGTAACAAATAACAATTAAAAAGTAATAAAAAGCTGTTTCAACTTAACCGTTTAGTAAATATTATTACGTTCAAGGTAAAGCTAATATCGATTAAACAATGCCAATGCGGGCTTATAGCGTTTGGAATAAGTAAGTAAATATCCTATGACTGTCCCACTGTTGGGCAAAGGCCTCCGTTGAAATCAAGCAATCACTACAATTGATGGGTAATGGCTTAATCACCACGCTTGCCAAATGCGGGTTGGTGATTACAAATCCGGGCTATTTAGCCCAATCTGGGAATTGAACCCGGGTGGACCTTGTATAGGGTAAATTGAAAAAAATATATATAATAAAAGAAACGTTTATGATAAATCAAGAGATATTGAAAATGCCCACCTGAGACAAGACAAGTGCTAATGCTATTTATAGTTTTCATGTACTATTTACGGTTCAGAAAAAATATAGTATTGTGAATGGAAATAACGATTTATAATTAAAAATATGTGTGGAACCAAACCGCATTAATATTTCTCAATATAATTCTAAGGATGATACATATTAATGAAATGTAGATCCTAAAAATAAAATAAATGAATTTTCGATTTCATTGCGTTCCTATTTCTCATTCAATTTCATAGCCTTGAAAACGAACAACAATGTTACTTTAGTGCGTCAGTCACCATAAATAAGTAACGTACTGATTTGTAGTATATGTAGTAGTAAGTCATTGTAAACAAATACTGGGTGCCTAGTGTGAGTTTGTTTACTGTCCGTATTCATTCGATTACGTTTACGAAAACGAAAATGAGTATGGCATTGACGCAGCGCCTCCTGGCGGCATACGAGAAGAGTTAATTGCCATACAAATTCTTGTTTACGTAAACGTTAACGAATGGCGAATGAAACTCGCACTTGGCACCCAGTACTCAGTGCCTTTTGTTTATTTACTATCCGCATTCATTCGATTACGTTTACTTTCTAAAATTTCAGCTCTTTTCGTATGTCGCCAGGACCCAGGAGACGGCTGCTTCAATGCCATACTAATTATCGATTTCGTTAACGTGGTCTAGCAGAATGCTAGCTAGTTTTATTTACTATTTGATCAGGGTGCCTAGCGCGAGTTATGTTCGCCATTCGATCACGTTTACGAAAACGAGAATTTGTATGGCAAAATTTTAACTCCTCTCGTATGTCGCCAGGAGGCGCTGCACTGCTTCAATGCCATCCTAATTTTCGTCTTCGTAAACGTAATCGAATGAATACGGATAGTAAACAAAACTCACACAAAAACAAAGTTTGTATGGCAATGAACAAGCGCCTCGTAAAATGTTCAAATAATTTTTAACGCAAATTTTGTTGCGAACAAATTACAAAAACACAAATGTTGAAAACATTTCCACGAGCAGGATTTGTTTTTAAGCGCCTCGTAAGTTGTAATTCCGCACTCAACACTCTGTAAAATTATGGCGACGATGATAGTTTATTGCACTCGTCCTAACATGTAAACTATTAATCTTTGGCACGTTAGCCGCTTCTAAAGTAATTAAGTAGCTCTTATATTATATACTTTAAAGTCCGGTGAAGCTGAAAACGTCCAGTGGCAATCAGCAAACTGTCTCCAAAAAAACTTATTTATACGCGTGTAGCTCGATGGCGCAGTGGTTAACGCGCCCGGTCTGCGAGTGCTGAAGTTAAGCAGCTTTCGCAAAGGCCGGTCACCGGATGGGTGACCAAAAATGTATCATCTCGAGCTCCTCCGTGCTTCGGAAGGCACGTAAAGCCGTTGGTCCCGGCTGCGTTAGCAGTCGTTAACAACCACCAATCCGCACCCGGCCCGCATGGTGGTTTATGGCCCGTTCTTCCTATCCATCCATAGGGAAGGCTCGTGCAATGGAGACATAAAAAATGAGCTGATGATGATACGCATGAAAGCAAATAATTTTTAATTTTTAAGTAGGGCAGGGGTTACCTAGGGGTAGACTTTGCTTACCAGGCGGTGCAAGACTGGTGGACATTACACCTAAATAATTTAATATGTCTACGAGGTTGTGGTTTTGATGGCTCTTACTATAGAGCAGCTTTTACTGACTTATATAGAGCATGGTACTAATTTTTTAAATATTCATTTATATTTTGGAAACCAATTTCTCCATCCAGTAAAATTTCTTTAGTAGGATGAATTTTTAATGATGTTAATTATTAAAGTTTTGAATTTTAAAAAAAAAGACTTATTAAAATTGCATGGAAAATCATTACAAAACCAACCCAGAGACTTGCCACTTTTTAAATTAGGGGCTTGATTTACCGCTGCATTTAAAACTTACTTTTTTAACGTACGATCGAAGTTTCTTGGCGTGCAGTAAATGTGACTATTGTTTTGATTGGACATTTGCCAATGACGGGTCACTAGCACTATCTCTATAATTCATTTTCAATCATGTTGCACAGATCCAAATAGAAGAAATGTATTGCTTACTCTTTTTAACGACATGACTAATTATAAACTATTTAGAATTGACGCTTGAATTAGCTTGTCCAAATCATCGACTTGGACCAGTTACAATATATTAAACTATTTACCGAATCGCGTAAGCTGAGCGAGCAAAGCGAACGTACAGCGACCGACGGTTTGTCGGTTTGTTGGTCGCTGCACATTCGCTTGCTCTTATTTGCTTGCTAGAGCCAAACTTTACGAACAGTGATTTTTCTCAGTTAAAATGAGTTCAAAACTAAAATTGTGGTTTGACAGCAACATACATACCTACTCAAGAAACCAGGCTCGTAGTTAGTACGTACTATTTTGCATTTTAGTGACTAGTAAAAAGTAGTAGATTATTATTACTATTTGTGATTGTGAGCAAAATAAAAATAATATTAAACATTATTTTGTTAATTTTTTTACCCAAATGAACCAACCTGATATATTTGAAGTTTGTAGTTGTGATTAGTCAGTACACCTTTCGCTTTATTATAATATAATATATATTTATTTAGATCGTAATTATATTTGAATCTGTTTGATAGGAGTTAGATTAATTGTTTACTAATATATATTTTAACCATACCATACTGTGACAATCTTGATATTTAAATACTGTAAGGCTTAGTTAAACAACCGGTTTCATATCTGAATAAAATGGCGTTTCATTCCAAAACTGTCTTAAAATTTAGGTATTGCTCGGCTCTCAAACCGATTCTCATTTGTTTATTCAAACACGAATGTTAGCATCGCACCGCTATCTATGTCTAGCTTAAGGCTGGTGTGGCCTTAAGATTACCGGCATGATAATCATCTAACAAAAAACGCTCGAAATACCTAAGTAAACAAATAATGTTACCAGTAGCTTCGGACCGCTTCGTCTTGGTAACTCATTATCTTATCGTATCACCCTCGTACTGTAATCAATCATAATATGGCGCATTACAGAGTTTATTTAAATTAAGATATCAATGGAGACAGGTTTGCGTGCTAATAAACAAAATACCATACCTACCACTCAAGTAAAAAAAAAATCTGACCGACTGACTATAATCATCACGTAGTAATAAATCTAATAATTAAGACATTTCACAGGAAGGCATTACCTATAATAAGTTTAAACCGTTTACGTTAAACCCGAAAGTTTAGAAGTATGTATGTACCTATGTATGTAGACGTTCCTTAAATAATGTAGACATCCGCTTAAACAGTAGGTATTTATAAAAAATCCCTCGAGATCACGAACGAGATCGAGTGTTTACGTCGTGGTTCGATAGTTTATAGATAATTTGGCCTGTGATAACGATAACATTGAAACTAAAATGTTTATTTACATTCTCATTTTGGAATCCCTGAGATCTTTAGTTACATGTGTGCGCGTAGTTCACGACATAGGAATAGTTTTAGCTTTGACTTTCTTTGGTGCAATATTTACACCGGCAATTAGGAATAACATTCTTCATTTGAATTTTAAATTTGACTTTATTTTATATTACACTCGTTTATCACACTCACGTGTTATCTATCACACCCACAAACAAACTTTTTAGACATCATAATAATCTTTATTGTAAGACAAAAATATAAAATAGAAAAACCATACCCAATTTTATTAATATAAAATTAAACTTATTAAAACATCCAGCAGCAGCTTAGACCTACAATCATTAAAGGTATACCAACTCACCTATATCAATTCAACTATAATTAGTTATAGTTAATACCTACTTATTAAAATTAGTAACTATACTATACTATAGCCAAATTCGATAAAGAATGTTTACCAACAAAGCGTTGCCAAGCAACCAGTGACAGGCATGTATTGACAACCTTTGCCAGTTGGTCAACAGCAAAGATTTTACATAAAATATTTATTTATATTAAATATTGTATGAAAAATTTAAAAACCAAAAACCATAGTACAATCATAGCTTAGTTTTAACCTATGTGAGTGAATAAATTAGCTACCTTGAGATAATTAAAAAACTGCACTTGAAGATTCAATAATTTATTTATTACATAAATTAATCAACTGAGCTGTTACAATCCAATGTTCTTTAATGTCAATTAAATTTGTTCATGCACTGTTGATACTGAATCGACCCCATATGGATACTATTGTCATCAACATTTGGAATGCTAGTTTATAATAACGGAATTGTTTAGAATACCTCAATTTTAGTAATGACAGTTGTTTAATAGGGTTACCAAGTGGAAATGGTTAACGTTTTTTTACGTTCTTCGTATTATAACGTTTTTACCGACGTTGAGCGACTGATTTAAGTGAGAATAATAAGTCTTACAATATCTTATAAGTAAAATGGAGTAATAATACGAAAAACACAAAAACATTTTTGCCCAGATTTGTGATGACCCTAATTTGGTTTGTTTATATTTATTCTTTATTTAGTTTGACTAGAGTATAATGTACAGACCAATCAACCTATCCAAAACTTTAAAATTTTTTCAATAAATGTTCAACACAAAGTTTAAAGTCTATTGAGAACATTTTACATTTGTAGAAGTCGGATGTGCAGGCGTGTCACACCACAAACTTTTTTTTTCTTTTTGTTGATGGCTTTGTGCGATTAGCACATTTAGCCAGTGTCAAAGTAATTTTTCTAACAAGTAATACATAAATAAACAATATTTCTTTTCTGTATGATGATGATGAACACACACCACAAACTGCCAAATAACCTCAATAGACTTTTTTTAAATTTTGCATTCACATTTTCACAATGCTATATTCTATTTTTTCTAGTAAAATATTATCTTGTACCTCAATAGACTTTGAACTTTATAAGGATGGAATATGGTTGATTATTTATTAAAGAAATTTGACAGTTTTGGATAGGTTGATCAAAAGATGAAGGCGTCGTACCTATAATACCTATGTGGAGTTTCTTGCGCCCATTCTTCTCCACAGCTAAAAAATAGACTTCCTGAATGGGTAGTAGGCAAAAAATGTATGGACGATTCAGAAGCCCTTTTCGTTAGTTTATTTGAATAAAAATTTTTTTGACTTTGACTTGACTTTATTATAAATTATCATCAGGCAGGCAGTTGAAACAGTTGGTATTGAGAAGTTGGTGGTAGAGAAATCAGTCTTTAAACTGATTTAGATTCTGAAACTGCTTTTTCTGGGAGCAGGTTTCATGGTCTGACTAATTGATTACTTAGGAATTTTATTTGAGGGATGTTGTTTATGAAACTATTACATAACTTAACATAGTTGCATTAATAAACATTGTATAAATTAATTTTGTCTTTTTAAACTAATTTTTAAGGTACTTATAAAATTAACAAAATTTTGCTTGGTTTACACTAAAATGACGTTCTGATAGTAAGTAGAAGTGTTGTTGATATTAGCATTTTTATTTGCACGTAACTCCAACACCAAATAGGTACCTACCTAGCTGTTTTGTTTACTGCCTTTGTTATTTATCCATTATCAGTTGATTGACTGCGGTCTGACTGTGGTCTGATTGCGATATGATAGCGCAGTAGCAATTTCATAATAATTGGTACGTGCCATGTGTGCTGCGCATTTCATCTCGTTACCGGCGGCGGCACTCAGTAAAAAGACTAGAGTAATTTATAATGTTGTTCTTATGAGCTAGCTAACAAGAGCATTATCCGTCTGATTTTGTTTTATTAAATAATTAATTGTTTTTGATGTGTTGGTAAAAATAGAAAAAATAAAACAGAATTATCTCTTGCAAAATTCATTAAAATCTGTTCAGCCATTTTTGTGTACATGTTTAGCTATCTAGACATTGTAATCAAATCACCTACCTATCATGATTAACTTATCCACTTATTATTAAAGCAACAATTTTAAATCTCGGGCATATACTTTAACAAATACAAATTATAATGAGATTAGGAAATATCACATATATTGTAAACAAGTTACCTGGTGCTTCGGTATCCTTGAGCAGACTTTGCGAGTGCTCGCTGTGTTATCTGAAGGGGGCGGACCAGCCGGTGGTATGCCGACACCCTTTGATGACTGTAGACGGGTTTTCACAACCTCAAGAGGGCATGTTACAACTGCGCCTGCAGTTCCGGCTACTCTATAAGTTTAAGAAAATAGAAATAAAAAAATATATATATATTATGATATTATTAATTTGAAATATATTTATAAAAGTGCAACTGCAGCTTGACTCAGGCATATTATAATATAATAACATAACTTTGGACTTAATTATGCTTCCTTCCTATTGTTTTATCTAAGAAGCTATCTTGGTCTTTGTTAAAATTTCAGAAATTCGTTCTCAATTTGTTAGTTCATATATGATATTAGGATTGCTCATATAAAATGCAAGAATACATTACTGAAGTAGGACTGGGCAGTGGGTAGGGTGAGGACAAGCAAAATGTGTAAAAAGATTTTTATTTTTATTTATACTCGCAAACTGTTTTCTCTTATTTTTGTTCTTTAGTATGTACTCCACCTATTGCTATGGAAGAGTGGGGCCTCCTGCAACAGGTATTGGTCCCAACCATAGATTATATTATTATTATAGCTAAACTCATTTAAAATAACAGCTTACATTTACACTCTAGGCCTCTAGGGCAATTGGGAAGATAAAGAGTCATCTTTTACCAAACACTACAGGCATAATATTAAAATCCCATTTATAAATCAAGGTTAGATAAGGTTATTGTTACTAGGCATTATTTATTACTTACTATACTTTAAAATGCCCTTCTATTCAACTAATTGTCCTCAACCTTAGCTAAGAAAGATATGATAAAAATTTAGGTTACTAATATGATAGCTAAGAATAATTATTGTTTTTGTTACAATAATAAGTAATGTTTTAGTTATACAGGATATTAAAAACAATTAATAATTTACGTTTACAATATATCTATAAACTTTTCTGTGATTTGTTAGGCAAGGGCTGAGGCTGCACTCCCGCAGCATCGGAGATGTTTAAAGACATTAGTTTGTCTATTATCTAAGTAAAATTAATTTAATTTTAATTTTCTTATTAAGCTACCTTTTCTAACCTCTTTTGTGAAAAAATTGTCAGATTAGGTAACTTTTTTACATATAATTTACATTAAACAAGAGTGAAGGAGGGTCGGAGGTAGGGGGAGTGGAGCTACCCTTAAAAGTATAATAGTGTAACTTTTATAGATTCATAACCTCAAAATTTTTTTATTGCATATCTCCAAAACTATGCGTTTCCGGGGGGGGAGTAGTAAGGGGGGTTTAGAGGGGGCTCCACGGGCTCCACCCTTCGCCCCTAACCCCCCATTTTGGTTACGTTACGCGGTTGTACAAATTTATCATAGATGTAAACAAACAAACAAATAAAAAATACTGACAGAACATTGAATTTTTAGAATGGAATGTTTAGAATTCATTTAGTGATGTTGATGATGTGAACCTAAGAAAATTGGGAATACAATGTTAACTACACTTGAAAAAACGTGACAAAAGAAAGACATAAATTTCAGTGTAGGCTTGTGCCAAGTTTACTGTATAAATTTATAATGTTACACATCAAATTTTTCTACATGGATGTAAATACATTTTAACATTTTGATACTTGACTTATCAAAGTACTTGTAGCTTACTTCAGTAATAAGAAAGAAAACAAGCTGCTCTCGGTAGGTAGGTAAGTACAATATATCTCACAAAACCGTAAACAACCTCCACATGTGCCAATGCTAATGGTGTATCCTTTAGAGATATGATAATGATAGAGAAAAAGGAATGTAATCAGTCAAGTGGATACACAGTAACTACTCACCCGCCGGCTAACAGATGAATTGCTGTATCTTTCTGAGACATTTTAAAGGCACTGAAATAATTACATGACTGCAAATTGCGACTGTCTATAAATAAACAAATGCACCACTTTATGAATATTCACAACTTATAAAATTCCATGCGCTCTGATGGGATTAGTTCAGTAAAAAGTAAAACTTGGATGATGTTTTAACAACACTACACTGACAACTTGTGCAGATTTACTTGTAAATAACGATTTATTATCGGCAAAAACCTTCACAACAGTGTGGTGTGCAATTTGACGATGTACTCGTAACAATTTACGCACACAAATACAATTTAAGCTATGATATTACATGAATACACAAATTTATCGCACACTTCTAAAGATGCGTACGTGACGTGAGCCGCAGGGACGAAAACAACATTTGATATTCATACAAAAAATAGTCAGCAGACCTTCTTATTGTATAAGATGAACTTTTATAAACAAAAAGTTAGATAATTTAATATAATTTGATTTATTATCATAAGTTGCACTAACAAACAACATGAAAATAAAAGGTTTGTTGTGGAATAAGAAAATTTTTAACTTGCTTTTGACTTGACACAGTATTAAAAAATATGAGTTTTTTTTTCCTTTAATTGATGGCTTTGTGCTATTAGCATATTTAGCCAGTGTCAAAATATTTTTTCTTACAAGTAATCTATACTAATATTATAAAGCTGAAGAGTTTGTTTGTTTGTTTGTTTGTTTGTTTGTTTGAACGCGCTAATCTCAGGAACTACTAGTTCGAATTGAAAAAAATTTTTGTGTTAAATAGTCCATTTATTGAGGAAGGCTATAGGCTATATTACATCACGCTATGACTAATAGGTGTGGAACAGTCGCTAATTAACGCGGGTGAAACCGCTGGGCACAGCTAGTACATAAATAAACAATATTTCCATCCTGTATGACTTAGAGCATTAAACCAACAAACTGTATGATGATATTGAATGATAATAAAAATGAGAAGTGGTCGAAAATCTCAGTAAAGATGTGGGGCTTTACTAAGTCCTCGGGCGGACTTCTTGAGAGAATATGAAGTGACGTTGCACTGTTTTGTTTCATTTGCCAACACTCATACATACTCACGAACACTTAACGGTTAATAATATACCATTATCCACATAACACAAATTTTAGAAAATAAAACAAAACCGAAGACACGACTCTTCACTTTCCCGCCAAGAAGTCCAATAGTAAGTTGTTTTCATTGATATTTCAAAGTTTAGCAAACGAAAACTTGTTTTTAGGGTTCCGTACCTCAAAAGGAAAAAACGGAACCCTTATTGTGCTTTGTTGTCCGTCTGTCCGTGTCTGTCCGTCTGTCTGTCTGTCTGTCAAGACTCAAGACCCTTTATCTCGGGAACGCGTGTGGTTATCGAGTTAAAATTAAAACCATATACTACGGTCCCTTGAATCTGTGAAAAAACCAAACTGCTAAGTTAACGAAAAAAAAGATACGGCTGCTTATGTTGCAAAAGCCGTATATTTCGACACTCTCAAGGGAATCAAAATTCATAGGGTACTTGCCGTTGACCTAGAACTATGAAGTTTAGCTAGTAATATCTTCTATATAAATACTACAAGTACAGGGACAAATCTGAGAACTATTAGATATTTAATTAAATCACTAAAAAACAGGGTCTTTAAACAAGAAACGGGGGGCCAAATTTTGTAGTAAGTTAACCGTGTCATGTGGGGTATCGTATGAAAGGGCTTCATTTGCACAAGCTTAAACAGATTTTTAATTATTTTTACTATGTATAGTTTTCGATTTATTTCGAGAAAAGTTCGATACTCGATTCTTGAACTATATAATATGTACCCATAAATTTGTACGAAACCCTCGATGGGCGAGTTTGACTCGCACTTATCCGGTTTTGACGTGACAACGTCTTATAATTCGATAGAGCCGGCTGCACGCACGAAAAAGTTCGGCGTTACCTCGCTCTGAGGCGTTCCATGTAAGGCTTGAAGTGCAAGCGAGAGCGCGGAACGAGCGACAAAGAAGCACAATCGGCTGAGTAGAAATTTAGCCGTGCTGCTGTGCAAGCCCGTGTCCGGCATCGCCACCGCGGTACTTACCCCCAACACCCCCCGACACCCCCAACACCTCCCGACACCACTAACTCCTCCCGCCTACCTGTTCGACGGGCTGCTGCTGCTGTGTAAGCCCGTGGCCGGCATCGCCACCGCGGTACGTACCCCCAACACCCCCCGACACCCCCAACACCTCCCGACACCCCCAACTCCTCCCGCCTACCTGTTCGACGGGCTGCTGCAGGCTGCTGTGCAAGCCCGTGGCCGGCATCGCCACCGCGGTACGTACCCCCAACACCCCCCGACACCCCCAACACCTCCCGACACCCCCAACTCCTCCCGCCTACCTGTTCGACGGGCTGCTGCAGGCTGTTGTGCAAGCCCGTGGCCGGCATCGCCACCGCGGTACGTACCCCCAACACCCCCCGACACCCCCAACACCTCCCGACACCATCTTAAGACGTTGTCATGTTCAACTATCGTCAGTAAACTGACTTTACAGACAACCGATTTTTTTTGCAGAATGAAACACCCAACAATAAATAAATGGACTTATTGGCACTTCTATTAAATGTTTTTTTGCTTGTCCTTTAAGAGAATATTTAGAAACACTAATACTTACCCGCCAAAAACTGCTGTCTTAAAATGTTTTAAATATTAATTTATTAATAAATCTGGAAAAAAGAACTGTAGTTAAAGCTATTCAAGCTATACAATAAGCTTTGCCGGCGCATGTGTTTCCCAGCTCTTATAGTCCCGGGTCTTTTAAGCGGGGCGTGAAACGGCAATTTATGCAGGCCGTCATGAATGGGTGCGCATGTTACCATGCTTGTTCCACGGTGAGGGAGGAGCGCTCTCCTTATTTTGGACTGCATCGGCTGCTTACCATCAGGCAGGATGTGGTCACTATGACTTGTCAATATAAAAAAAAAAAAAAAAAATTCATTTAGGTAAAGAAACAAAAAAAACTAAAGTGACAGCATTTTTGGCGGGTAAGTGGAAGATTCATGTTTCTTCTGGCTAGCAGTCTTATATTATATTGTATTGTAATAAGTAATAAGCTTGCAGTGTTTAATTTATTGCAGCAGCCAGATACGTTCGTATACGTGCGTTAAGGGGTTGCAGCGCGGACGCAAAACTGCGAGTTTCAAGTTTCTTTATGATAGCTTAAAAACACGTAAATTTTCAAATTCCGCGCTGCACACCCTTAAGTGTTGGCAAATAAAAAAAACAGTCTAACAAAGAGAGACAAAAACTATTATTAAAAAAGAATATTATTACAAACAGAATAGTTTTCAAAAGTCCACGTTTTTACTAAAATTCGTTGTATCAGGGAAAATATCAATAATTTCCATAAATCATCAAATTGCTCATATTAATAATGATAATGCTAAAGACATGGCTGTATAGGTTAAGTCCTTTGTTTTTCTTAATCGAAAAAAATAACAGTTACAGTCGCGGGCCGACTCGCGGCTGTTTTGTGTTGAGACTTCTTGGCGGGAAAGTGAAGAGTCATGTCTGCGGTTTTGTTTTATTTTCTAAAATTTGTGTTAAGTCGAATATTAATGTGAAATAATGGTGGATTATTAACCGTTAAGTGTTCGTGAGTGTGCATGAGTGTTGGCAAATGAAACAAAACAGTGCAACGTCACTAATCAAATTCTCTCAAGAAGTCCGCTTGAGGACTTAGTAAAGCCCCACATCTTTACTGAGATACTCGAGGGGTTGGGGGTATATCATTTCTCACTTCTCATTTCCATTATCATTCATCATCATCATTTCCATTATCATTCATCATCATCTTTAGGATTATAATACTAATGAAATTAAGAAACTAATGACATGGCAGCATGGTCTATGACCTTAGCCGGTTCCTCAGAGAACAAACTATTAAAAAAAAAAAAAAAAAAATGTTTTGTGTTGAATTTGCTGTCATCTGTTCTGTCACATAAATTGTCAATGTTTTTGGTTGCATAATTTTTTATTAAAAAAAGTACTTGATATTGATAATTGGGTTGTTCAAGAAGCCGGTTCACAGTCATACTGTTTATATATTTATTCCCGTTAACTGTAATTTAAAATATGTTTGCTGCCCGCAGAATCGGCACTCTAGTGTAATTCATTTTTATATTTAAATGCCGAATTTTGACTGCCAATTTTTTAAACGTTCGACCAAAATGATATTGTTTGCATTTAGGCAAGTTGCTGGTGCATCTCGTCAAAAGCACACTCTGCCTACACTGCCGTTTGAGTACAGCGCTTTGGAGCCGGTGATCAGCCGGGAGATCATGAGCCTGCACCACGGCAAACATCATGCTACGTACGTCAACAACCTGAATGTGGCTGAAGAGAAACTGGCCCAGGCCCAGTCTAAAGGTTGTATTAAACACCACTGTATAAACTGCTTTGTCAATAAAATATATTTGATGTTATTCTTTTATACAGACATTTAACAAAACATTGCTTAGTTGTGAAAGAAAAATATATGGATTATGTAAGGGCAACACAAAATGAAGAAAATCTGTATGTTCCTTAACTCTGTGTAATATTAATGATATGAAGATAGTTAAGATAGTAAAGAGATACTATGCTCTCAATTGCCATATATAGGTACTATACAGACAATATGTATAATAATATATGCAGATAGTTATGCAAATATCACAAAAAGTAATTTTTATTGTGATATTTGATATACCTAATGTATTTTTTTTAAAATTTTGAATTTTGCATTCACAATCTATACTAATATTATAAAGCTGAAGAGTTTGTTTGTTTGTTTGTTTATTTGAACGCGCTAATCTCAGGAACTACTGGTTCGAATTGAAAAATTCTTTTTGTGTTAAATAGTCCATTTATTGAGGAAGGCTATAGGCTATATTACATCACGCTATGACTAATAGGAGTGGATAAGTCGCTAATTAACGCGGGTGAAACCGCAGGGCACAGCTAGTGCTACGATATAGGTTGAAAATAATTATAATAATCTGTATTTGTATCTGCAAACGGCCTTATATCGAAGAGTCTCGACCAACATCTCAAGAGGCTTTTGCTGTTTGGCTGGATCAAGGTATCGGATACGAAGGATCAGATACAGAAGGCAACACTCCTGGACACGGCTTGCATTGTCAGGAGGTTCCTTTCTCTGCAGCCTTAATCGCTGGTAGCTTAAGTCTTGCACCGCTGCTGGCTGCATTTTAGGTTTAGGTTTTTATAAAAGTTGTATTTTTGTATGATATTTTGTTATATTTTAGTTTTTATATAATTTTTATAAAACCTAAAACTAAGATTTAAAATAATTAAAGACTATATAATAATGCTAATATAATGATAATAAAATTTTACTAGAAAAGATCAACCAGCCTCAAGAAGCTCGAGTGGGAATCTTACCTACGACCTTTGGATAACCGGTCTAATGCTCTGACCGCTGAGCTACTGAGGCCCCAGAAGACTCGTTGAATTTTTCTAGTAGTTTGTGATTTACGCTGCAAGCCAGCAGAGTATTATGTCACTGTTAAGTTACTACCCTCACACTATAATGTACTGTATTCATGCTTACGAAGTTATTTTGCCTTGGCAGCCGCTGATACGAACACTATTCTTGGCCTCCTGAGTACTATCAAGTTCAATGGAGGGGGGCATGTGAATCACTCAATACTGTGGCATAACCTGAGCCCTTGCCCGTCTGAACCCTCTTGCCCATTACTGAACGCCATTGAGCAGTAAATTAATTGTTTATTTTGTTGTTTATAAAATAGTTTCATGTATTTGATTCTTAATATTATTGAATAGTGCCATTTAATAGTATTAGATAAAATAAATTATTAAGATTTAATAGTATTTGATAAATAGTTTTAGGTAACTAACATACTTTAATCATCATCATCATCATCATTATCATCATTAACATCATTATTATCATCATAACCATCATATCGATCAAAAGAAGTCCACTGCGGGGCAAAAGCTTTCCCGAAGGATCTCCACAACAACAGGTTTTGTGCTGCTTGCTAACATAATAATACTTTAATATTTAGATATTATTATTTTTTGATCACAATGGTTTTTGTATTTTGAAGCAGACTGTATTTAAAGTTGGGTTAAATACCTCCTTACCTTTTCTTAATTACAAAAATCAACAGATTTTTCTAATTAAGAAAAGCTAGTTTAGTTAAAAATATTTTTAAAAGTGACATTGAACTTTTAAGTAAATAAAATAGTAGAATATTTCATATTAATAATCAATACTTTCATTTTGTGTCAATCTGGAGAGTGTAATTAATTCAATGTGATGCATTGTTATATCTTACTATAAATTTATGCAAAGGCAATTATATAATTTTTGTATATTTTGTGCAGGTGATATCCAGACAGTGATTGCTCTGGCCCCAGCCCTCAAATTTAATGGTGGGGGCCACATCAACCACACCATTTTCTGGCAGAACCTCAACCCCAATGGTGGTAAACCATCAGACCAGCTCACCCAAGCTATTGAAAAGTAAACAAAACTCTAATGCATACATTTAAATGTGGTTTTATAATGCAACTGTGCATGTGTTGCCATGTTCTTTTCAAAATGATCTAACTGCTTTTTATTTTTTTTTATTTTTTTTTTTTTTTCTTTGTCGAATCTACAATCAGTCTCCCAGACTATAGGCAGATGTGTTGAGTGTTAAGTGGCAGGTCGAGTGGGCTCCCCAGTAGGAGCCTCTACTCATGAGTATATCGCTAGTAGCGATGTTCAAGCTCCAGGAAGTCATGTCGCTTCAGTCGTCTGGTATACTGCTGTATGCTCAATTGGCGAGCCAGCTCGTTAGGATGATGTATGAGCCGCTTCTTGTATTTAGTAGCCGCGGCACGTATTTCCTCCCTAACAGTAGTCATGTTGAGATGTTCATGGATTTCGCCATTTGTTATGTACCATGGCACATTCGCGATGGATCGCAGGATCTTATTTTGTTGGCGTTGCAGGACGTTTATATTGGAGTCGGAGGCACTACCCCAGAGCTGGATACCATACATCCACACCGGCTTGAGCACAACCTTGTAAAGGAGGAGTTTGTTGTCCATGGAAAGTCGCGCATTCCTTCCTAGCATCCAGTAGAGGTTCCGATGTTTGATCACCAGCTCCGTTTTTTTAGCGCAAATGTGTTGTCTCCATGTAAGTCGTCTATCAATATGGAGACCCAAGTATCTAACACAGTCGTCATGCGGCAAAGTGGTTTCTCCTAGTTTTACTGGGGGACAATTTCCATTCCTAAGAGCAAATGTTACTTGAACGGATTTTGAAGTGCTGGCTTTTATTTTCCACTTTTGCAACCATTTGTGTACTGCATCCAGTCCCGTTTGCAATAGCGCGGAAGCTTGTGCTGCATCTTTGTGGCTCGCAAGGATCGCGGTATCGTCCGCGAATGTTGCAGTGGTAACACCTGGAGCCAAGGGGAGATCAGAGGTATACAAGTTGTACAGCATGGGTCCAAGCACCGACCCCTGGGGCACGCCTGCTTTTATTTCGTGAAAAGCTGAATAGCTTTCATCCTCATTCACAAAAAATATTCGGTCCGAGAGATATGATTCAAGTAGTGGGTAGTACGTATGAGATATAGACTGCTTGATTTTCGACAATAGCCCATCATGCCACACCTTATCGAATGCCTGTTGGATGTCAAGAAATGCTGAAGAGCAGTACATTCGTTCATCTAGGGTCTGTCGAATGGTATCACACACTCTGTGTATCTGTTCTATAGTACCATGTTGTTGCCTGAACCCAAATTGATGGTCAGGTATGATTTTACTCTCGGATAATTCCGGCAACAATCTTCGCAGTAGGATTTTTTCGAAGATCTTTGACAGAACTGGTAGTAGGCTAATCGGTCTATATGATGTCTTTTCTCCTATGGGTTTACCAGCTTTGTAGATCATGGTGACCTCTGAAACTTTCCATGCTCTAGGGAAGTAGCCTATTCTAAGCACCGAGTTGTAAATTATAGTTAGAAACACTATAGCTTTGCGCGGGAGTTCTGTTAGGACTTCCTTCGAGATCCCGTCGAAACCTGGGGCTTTCTTGTTGTCTAGCCGTTTTATTGTTCCCATGACTTCTGTAGGTGAGACTGACTTCACTGGCAGGTCCATTTGGAATACCTGACCGAGTATGGAGGCAACCGCTTTATCAGATTCAACGTCTGGGCTCTCATTTGGCCTAAACACCATTGACAGATGCTCGGCAAACAAGTTTGCCTTTTCTTGGTTCGTACGAGCCCAATTCTGCCCATCGCTACTTCGAATAGGTGGCTTTGGTAACTTTGGTCTACAAGTCGAAGAAACAGATTTCCACAGTGAGTAGTCTGTTGATTTGGTAGCAGTCAGTGACTCCAATCGGGTCTGTAAAGTAATTTCTCTTACATCTCTGAGAGCTTTCTTTAATTGAACAATAGCTCTGTTAAATTTCCTCTTGTCGGATTGGAGCCGGCTCTGGTGCCAGATTCGGCGCAACCTACGTTTCTCTTGTACCATGTCAAGTATACCAAGCGGTATATTAGGGAAAAACTCTCTGCGTGTCACTGGCGGTGAGGCTTTCCAGCACGCCTCTTGTATTAGATTGGTGAATTTTAGAACAGCTGCATCCAACTCTTCCGGTTGTTTAAGCCTAACATTTAGGTTCAAGTTGTTTTCAACGTACTCTCGGAATGAGTCCCAATCAGTGTTTTTATTAAAGAGTCTTTCTTTTGTTTCCATTTCAATTATCGTTTCACTGATTGTGAGAAACACAGGTATGTGGTCCGAAGAACCATCAGGATGTGACTCTGCTTTCAAAAAGTGGGTAGGTAGTCCTTTTACTATGTAGAAGTCTAGTAGGTCTGGCATTCTATTGTTGTCCGTAGGCCAATACGTCGGCCCAGAAGGCGATACTGGGGAGAGGTGATGGTTATCAACAGCCAGTTTCAAATGCCTTCCCCTTGTGGTTGTTAGTCTGGAGCCCCAGTGCACGTGTTTTGCATTCCAGTCACCCCCAGCCACAAACCTGTTTCCTAGGGTTAAAAAGAAATGGGAGAAAGTAGTGGGGTCAATTTTATGCCTTGGGGGACAGTATACAGCCGACACGTTAAAAGAACCATATATACCAAACCATATTGTATCTCGGACCACTATGGCTGTGCCCGCGTGGCCTGTGCCATCAGGGTGGTTAGTCGTGTATATGTGATATCCTTTTATTTTAACATAGCTTTTATTTGTGCAATGGGCTTCAGAAATCAAAGCAATGTGTATTTTTTGATCTGTTATTAACAACTCCAGTTCGTCTTTATTTGGGGCAAGCCCGTTGATGTTCCAGATGGCAATTCTTATTTTAACTTCTGTAATAGAGTAGTTATGAGACTCATGAGTGAGCTCATTTGTTGTAATATTTGGTCGAATTTTTCGTTTTGTTTCATTAGAAGTTGTTCTAATATAGGAGTGTGTGCTGGTATTCCGCCATGTGCTTCATTCTTGCCAGAATTTGAGGAACTTTCTTGTCTAGTGATTCTAGCGTAAGTGTTGTGCGTGTCTCTTATAGGATGTTTGAGTTTATCGGATTTTGGCACAATTGGAACCTCAGCTTGATTTGGTAATTCTTCAGGGTTTTTATATTGTTTTGGGATAAACTGTCTTTTTGGAAGAGATTTGGTATTTTTTTCTACATAGAATCTCTTTGTAGACAACACAACCCTTATAGTTCGCTGGGTGAGATCCTTGGCATAGAGCGCATTGGGCTGGGGTGCTCCTATCTTTTTTTGGGCAGTCTGACGTTTTATGCGACTGTGCACATTTAACACAGCGATACGGCCTCATGCAGTAATTCTTAGTATGTCCGTACTGCTGGCATCGTTGACACTGTGGGATTGTTGACCTTTTTCTTGGATCTTCAATAGTGACTACCTGGTGATAAATGTATTTTATTTCTTTGGCCGATTTGTTGTTTGGACCAGGTAAGAGATTTACAAAGAATGTCGAAGTTGGTATTTTTTCGGGTCCATACTTTGAGTTTATGATTTCTCCAGATACTACATTCCCCGTTTTCTCGATTTCTTTCTTTATTTCATCCAATGGTGTGGTGTGATGTAAGTTCTTAATCACAATACGGTATGGTCTTGTGTCTTTCCTGTTGAAAGTGTGCCCTATGAGGTCATTTTCACGGAATTTGGAGATGACGTTTTTGTATGTCTCTATTTCGTGACAATTTATTCTTAAGTGGTTTTTATTGACCACTTTGTATGTGTAATGCGTCTTTTCTGCCACGGTTTCCATTAGGTTTGTGAGCTTATTTACGTCGTCGATCCCATATAGGATTATAGGAGGAGGCTTAGAGCTTTTTATTTATTTCGTGATATTTCAGATAACTATGTACTTTTTTAATCAAACCGTATACATTTGCTCATAAATTTATTTCTGAGATACATGTTAAATTGGTCAATAGCTCCGCTGGCTGGTGTCTTATTGATGATGCATAGTTTCCAAAGTATAGACGCCTGCACAACAATCTATTCACAACTGTTAAACTTCTTCAATAAATGTTCAACCATATGCCATTCACATAAAGTTCAAACTCTATTGTGGTAAAATGTTCAAAATAATTTTTTAACGCAAATTTTGTTGCGAACAAATTACAAAAACACAATGTTTAAAATAATTTACAACATTTAATAAATAGCTTGCCTACTTCTTAACTGATCTTTAATATTTGTAAAAATATTATGATCGGATGTTAGTGACGGTAGTTGTTGACATTGAATGGGCGCCTTTGGCTTTCTAAGTAAAAAAAGTGTTGAACAATTTCGGCGGGCTGGTTAGAACCACGGTAGCTCAATTGGAAGAGCACCTGACCCGGTATGTCAGAAGGGTGCAGGTTCAAATCCTGCTCGTGGAATTTTTTTCAACATTTGTGTTTCTATTGTGGTAGTCCTAATGTGCAGGTGTATTGTATTATAGTGCATAATTACACTTTATAAATTACTAGCGGCCGCCCGCAATTTCACCGGCGTGGTTTCCGTTCCCGTGGGAATATCGGGATAAAAAGTATCCTATGTGTTAATCCAGGTTATAAACTTTCTGTATGCCAAATTTCATCCAAATCCACCCGTCCGTTGCAGCGTGAAGAAGCAACAAATATACACACAAATTTTCGCATTTATAATATTAGTGTGATTACAAAATTTTATTGAGTTGGGTTGTATGTAAATTGTTAAACAAAATCACACTAATATTATAAATGCGAAAGTTTGTGTGTATGCGTGTGTGTATCATCATGTATTTTCATAAGTAATTATGCCTTATTTATCATCATATTGTCTCAAATGAATGTTATTTTGTTTATACAACTTTTGATAACAGCTAGTCACCTCTATTTGTTCAGTTTATTGATAAAAAATGGAATGCGCTCTTTGCTTTGACTTTTAAATCATGACTGAATCCTGCTAACCTTTCTCTTGTTTTTAACTTTATCACCGTATCGATAACAAACAAGTATTTTTTACTTAGTAAATAGCAGTTCTATAACTATTGTTGTTGCTAAACTGTAGAACACTTATCTATCAATATGTGAAGTTAAATATAATTGTGTATATTCTACTTCATTTGTTTTTATAGTTTCTTCGGTTTGCTTAGTTTGGTTTCAGTACAGTCATCATCAAGTTGATTAAAATCAAAAAGATTTCACACTCTGTAAAATCATTCTAAGGATAGAATCTCTAAGTTTGTTTCCATAAAACACTTGGCTCACTTTAAAATAAAGCTTTTTTTCGTAAATGCATGACCGAAACACCAGTTTCGATCATCAATGTTGACAAGAATAAAGATCAAATTTTGATATAAAAATTATATTCCTACTTATTTATTCATAGCATATAATTCTTATGTATACAGTAATAATGATGACAATAAGCGCACTTCACCCGCAGTCCTCAACCACTGTCTTTCCTGGTGAGCTTTACAGTACTCTGTGGTTGCAGAGATTTCGGTACTTGGGAGAACATGAAGAACCAGCTTGCGTCCGCTTCGGTAGGCGTGCAAGGCTCCGGGTGGGGCTGGCTGGGCTACAACAACCAAATGAAGAAGCTGCAGATCGCTACTTGTCAGAACCAAGACCCTCTGCAGGCGACTACTGGTTAGAGATTTTTATACATACATACATATTAAATATTAACACCAAAGTTCGGCAAGAGACAGACAGACAGACGCCACCGGAAGACACCTATGACCACGAGTAGTATTGTAAAAAACTCGAGCCTGGGAGTCTATAACAAACTCGACTCGTATTTGGGCTCGGTCACAGAGAAGAGATTATCTCGGTGAAGTAAAACACTCACGAGTGCGAGTCATAAAAGCACGGACTCGAGTTGTAAACATTACTCGAGTTTTAAATAATAGATTATAAGTTTCAAAAAGATAAGTGTTGGGAAATATGTGGATTGTTAAGCAACATACATCATATCATATACATATGTATGGAGCAAAACTTAATAATTTTAGATAAAAGATTTTTATCTTAAAATAAGCCGGTAATAAGGCTATTCCTAATTAATTATCAAATGAATTTAAAACTACTCAGAAATCGAGGAAATACTACTAAAATAGTTACGATAATTGTGTTTTGGCAACATCACTATTGGTCTCATATATCAGACTTAAGCGCTGGACATTAAGGTAAAAAATCACTTAAATTTTGGCCAAAAAAAAGATTTGAATCTATTTACAAATTAAAATGAAAAGATGTAAGAATATTCTGCAATTGTAACTTTATTTTACGCTTTAGATATTAAATGTTTGAAAATACCGACAAAAACTTTAATAAATTCTTTCAGGCGTGTAAAAAAAAAAGATTGGTTTCTACTACTTTATTTGTCTGATATATCAGTCGCTGGTGTGGCGGGCACGGAAATGGTTTGTCTGATATATCAGTCATTGAAGTTGAAAGGGTTAATTAAGATAATTCATGAAAAGGTCACTAATTTTTTGACTAACATATTTTTTGTTATCAGTTACATGGATATGGACATAGAATGGATGAATTTTATATTTAAAAATATGTATATTTTTATTCAATTATTATTTAAAAAAATAAATAATCTCATAAAAATTAATTTAATAATGATTTTTTATGAGTCATTGATAATAAGGAATGAATCAACTATGGTACTTATAATAATAGTCTTTTTACAAGCCTTAGGTCGTAAAATTGTACAACTTTTATATTCGGTAGTTATTCGGCAATTGAACCGAATATTCGGCCGAATACGAACATGGAAAAATACGCCGAACATACCGAATATTCGGTGCATCTCTAATTATAATCATATGGTTCTTCTAAGAAGTTTGCCATAAAAACCCGTTTTAATGTTATAGGTCTGATTCCACTTTTCGGCATTGACGTGTGGGAGCACGCCTACTACCTTCAGTACAAGAACGTGCGCGCCGACTATGTGAAGGCCATCTTCGATGTCGCCAACTGGAAAGACGTCTCCGACAGATACGAAAAGGCCGTCAAGTAAAGAAGAATAATCTCAGCATTTTTAGGTTAAAGCTTTAAATCTGCAAGAACCACATGGTGAAGCTATAGCATTAGATTTGTGATAATATAAGTTCTAAAACATATTTATTAAAATTAATTGTGTTTTTAATTTTATATTTTTGTTTCCGAGATTCGAACCCATTTATTTTTAAGTTTTCTTTAACTTTTTCTTACTTACTTTAGTAACTTTGAATCTATGAAGACGCAATCCTAATTGATATCATAGCTTAGCGTGAGCATTAGTCACCGTTTCAAAAATCGCCCCCCAGAGCTCATGAAGTAATAAATAGGTAACCATATATTTAATTCAAGGATACATTTTTAACCCAGGGGGGAGCCAAAGGGGTCCGGACCCCCCTCCCCCCCCACCCCCGAAAGTGTTATACCTACAACATATATACACACACACTATTAAAATTGTTAGCGTCGCTCTCTGTATTTATTTCAGTGTATTTAAAATTTAGCAAATAATAACACAAATATGAACAGAAGACAAAAACGTACTTACTTGTAAACAAAAACCAAACTGCACTTAATCAGTCACTCAATATGTTGGTACTAACCACAAATTATGATATTTATTTTATTTTATTTTATTTGTTTCGGAAAACTTACAGTGACTAATTATACAATGGTTAACAAAATGTATAACTAAGCACCATTAACATTAACATTAACATATAACTGCAAGTTATGCCTTATGAATTTACTTTTTACTTCGCACACAGGAAAGCTTCAATCACTAATGAACGTTACGTTACTAAATAATTGTTATTGGTAGGTAGGTATTACTCAAGAAATATATTATGGTCACCCCTCGCAACGAATCCTTATGCAATATCAAAAAGCTTTTTTTTTCAGCAATTGAAACGAATACAGCAATGAATTGTATGTAGCCATTTAGTAGGCATGCCTACTATATGTTAGTATCTCTGGCTTTTGATTTCGTTGTGATATCAGGTAAATATAGTAAATTATTGGTTTGCTAAACGTCAGGATTGAGGAGCCAAGTAATATGCGTTTGTTTACGGAAATCACTATGTTTTAGTATTTCATTCATATTGTAGGCAATAGGATTTACTTCCTTCTACATTATTATTATGTCGAATATATGAATTGACCGAAAATATTCCTAAAAATGTACTCTATTGTATATGGATTGAGGAGCCACGACAAAAGTGTTGTAGTTTCTTGAATTTTACAACCAATGTGCTCAAAATTGTAGTAGATATCCTACGTAATAGATACAAAATGATACATAATTTTCAGTAATCTACATTCAATCCATTACCAGTTCTAGGTGGCACCTCAATCTAGATGTTTAGATTGAGGAGCCACCATTGCAGTGATATAACTTTTGATGTATTTTATTACAAATTCCAGAATTTGACCTACAAAATTATCTGCATGGCTACTAAATAAGGGTGATAGCTGCCCTTAAAAATCTGGAGTGGCTCCTCAATCCAAACGGACATATCCAAACCCCTCCGACACTAGTAAGGAACTGACGATGTTTCGTTTCACACAGCTTGAGGAATCATTTAAGTTTCTCGCCGCCCATTTTTATGGTCCGGTGACGCTGAAAATGCCGTTTGAGGCATTCAGGAAACTTTCTACAAAAAGGCACCTGTCAACCGCTGGGGGGGACCCCGAGCACTCTACGAGCCTTTCACGGTCCGCCACGGAGGTCCATTCGAACCCACCTTAGATATGCTAAACGCCCCACACCTGGGTGCGGGAGAGGGTGCCTAAAACCATCTATAGTTTAGTTTGTTTTACAAACCGAGTTAGATCTACGTCTATAAAACAACAGTCTCCGTATAATAATAAATAATGTTTCTCACACTCACACCAATTATCTAGCCCCAAGAAAAGCTTCCTTAAGAAACTCGTTATATGGTTAACTTGACAACGGATAATCATACATAATATACTTAAATAGATACTTATTATACATAGGAAACACCCAGACCCGAAACAATTTAGAAAAACAGGTATTTCTAAATTGATCCGACCGGGGATCGAACCCGGGACTTCAGAGATGGCGACACCTTGAAAACCGGTGTGCAAGCCACTCGACCAAGGAGGTCGTCGGTATGATGACATGGTGTAAGTGGGTGTAAGATAATCTGCCAACCAGACGAACGTTAGCTAGTAGTCCGTATCTCTGGGTGTCTAGTGTATGTTTCATTTGACTTACATGATCAAAACGAAAATATGGCATTGAAGCAGCGCCTCCTGGTGACATACGAGAAGAGTTAAAATTTTGCCATACAAATTCTCGTTTTCGTTAACGTGTCGAATGGCGAATAAAACTCGCACCAGGCACTGGTGTCGAACAGATAATTAATTGGTTTGAAAGTAATTATTGTTCAAAATGGCTCTTTGAGCCCTTGTCAGGCACATCAGAGTTGAGTTTTACCCGAACACCCCATACAGAGATGCAGTACGATGTAAACGACTGACCTAGAGTGTAGTTAAGTTTATTCTCAAGGTTCCAAAATCAACGACGTTCTTAAGATTTTTAAAAGTATAGATTAACAAAAACACAAATGTTGAAAAAATTTCCACGAGCAGGATTTGAACCCGCACCCTTCTAACATACCGGGTCAGGTGCTCTCCCAATTGAGCTATCGTATCGGTATGTCAAAAGGATGCAGGTCCAAATCCTGCTCGTGGAAATTTTTTCAACATTTGTGTTTTTGTAATTTGTTTCGCAACAAAATTTGCGTTATAATTATAAAAAAAACCAAAACATTTTAATATAGCTATCTTTCTTACTGGAGCAACAGTAGTTTTAATGTGTTAATTCTATGAGTGAGCGTTTATCCAAACCCCAAGGTATTAGATATGAGGAGCACGCCAAATCTACAAACAGTTGCAGTTGTGGTTAGGGTTGTCACCCGTACTTTATTATAAAGTATTGTACGTCATTTCGGGTAATTGTACTCTATACTTTATGAAAACAATAAAGTGGTCACAGTGTCGCCTATGTACGTGAAAATACTTTATTTCACATATTTTAGTCCTCTGGGATTCTTTTTACATATAACATACAAAGAAGTTGCTGTGCTGCAGCAGTGATAATTATTTGTTAAAAGTTGCTAAAAACAATGAGAAGTATGTATTTAAGCGAAATAAATAATTTATTTTGATACAATGTACTTTTTTATTATACCTTTTAATAACCAATGTACAAAACACAAAACAAAGGTGGCAACCCTAGTTGTGAGTGGGACTGTGGTTTGTGGTACCTGCACTTTATGAGTGCGGGTGGTAAACAACGGAGGTGGTAGCAAGGTCGCACTTGCATGCAGCAAAGGTTATAAATTTAGTTTTGTCCTAGGGTATCTTATTTTATCTTAAACTTAGTGGGGCCTGCTGAGTTTTCCCTCTTGGAGTAACACTTCGACCCATCGGGATCTTTTGTGCAACCCCGTCCTTTCACTCTTCTTCCTCTGTAAAGAATGATGTCATAAGTTTGGCCACGTCCTTAAGAGTGAAGAGCCTGAAGTCCTCCGGTTTCGGATAAGCCGACCCCAGGAGTCCCATTCTTTTCCTAACCAGAGTCACAGTCACACAGTAGGTGCTGCATTGACTCCGTTTCCTCTCCACATGCCCTACACAAGCTATTTGTTGATAGATGCCTGATAGACGTTCTAGGGTAAGTAAATTTGTGGATAACTATTTCATTCGCCATCGCTCGATGAAGGAGAGAGAGCTGGAGCTGTCGACTCCATAATCGTAATGATTTGTAAAGCTAGGTAGGATAACAATGCCATTCATTGGAAGATAAGCTCTTAAGTGGATTCCGACATTTTAAAAAATTTCTACTATAACAATAGATAACAATGCCATTCATTGGAAGATAAGCTCTTAAGTGGATTCCGACATTTTAAAAAATTTCTACTATACCTTCAGTATTTAAAGTGTCGTTGTAATAAGGCATCGTTGATTGAATAGAGAATAAATATGGTGTTCGTTGAAATGAAAATCGATCAGACAACTTTCGAATATACAAAAGAGAACATAATAGATTACCAGAATAATGTTGTTATTTCAAAATAAATAGCAAAATTTAAATGACAATGACCGTTATAAAGACCATTTTCAGAGTTTTTGCTTGTCTGTCAGCGAAGTGGTTTCTTTGAGAGTAGGCTTAGTGCAAAATAGGCAGTTTGCTAAGTAGGCTAGTTGCAAAGTGGTCACGATGAGAAGTTGGCTATTTGATATGTAGACACCAACCAGGGTGCCTAGTGCGAGTTTCATTCGCCATTCGATCACTTTAACGAAAACGAGAATTTGTATGGCAACATTTTAATTCTTCTCGTATGCCGCCAGGAGGCGCTGCTTCAATGCCATACAAATTTTAGTTTTCGTAAACGTAATCGAATGAATACGTATAGCAAACAAAACTCGCACTCTGGCGCCTTATTTTGTGGTACCGGCACAAAGTATGCAGAAAAGTAAGCTTCATACAAGCGCGCTCGAGAAAGGCACACATAGAACGTCTCGTTCACCTGCACTGCACACTTGTGGTAATTTAAACATTATTATTTATTATGACATTGTGAAAATTGAAATTGGTAGGTACCTGATGTAATTTTTGTAAACTTTATTTTTTATTTTTTTTGTATTATTTTTGGGTGTTGTGATTGTCCTTTTTTTTCGTGTGTTTGTTTGTGATGGAAAGTGTCCTTTTATGATAGGGCATTTTCCAATATTTTTGACGCTGTAAGGGAGAAAAGAGCTTGACACTTGCTGAGTTTCTTGCCGGTTTCTTGCCTATTGCGAGATTCCGTGTCCGTGATAGAGAGTATATCGTGTGCCTTTCTCGAGTAGTGTGCGCGGTGTGTGCGCATTTGTATGAAGCTTACTTTCTGCTTATTTTGTGCCGGTACCAGGCGCTCCCAACAAACACATTAGTGAATATTGCAGCTTATCTTGAAACTCACAGGTCCATAAAGCTTCTACATTTGTGGAAAATGTAGCATCTTGTTGCGCATGAGTGGAAAATATGTGTGCAACCTATAAAAACCACTTTAAGTGGCATATTTTTGATAATACCACTTAAAGTAAAAGATTTTATCACTTAGCGCCATATCTGCTGCTTTAGGGTTCTATATCGCATAGCCACCACAGTTACAATTTTATACGCTATGGACCCTGTATGCCACAAGTTTGTGTTAGTTGGACAGGGCCCCGCAATCGATGGGGCCCCCTTGTTCCTGCCAGATCACTAACCGATAACCGATATTACCGATAAATATATTTGTTTTACGAAACAAGAATTACTAACTTATTGACTATTTTGCTTTTTAATTCAAGTAAATCAGGGGCCTAACACTGGCAACTCTTATCTGGCTGCAAATAAATAAAAATACCAGTTGAATAAATGTAGAGTTTTGCTTATCTACTCCTTTTGCCTGTTTTACTAAAATCTAGCGTAGCATAGGACCCCATTACCCGTAACTGCCCAGGGCCTCCAATAGGTTAAGGACCTAGAAAATGTCCCCTTGGCTTTTATAAACGCCCGGTGATGTGCAGCTAATAAGGCTTTATAGAAAAAAATAAATCTAAAGAAAACCTCAAATAAATTGGTTCGATTCTCAGAAATAAAAATGAAAGATTTAAAAAAAAACACAATTAATTTAACAAATATGTTTTAGAACTTATATTATTACAAATCTAATGCATTAGCTTCACCATGTGGTTCTTGCAGATTTAAAGCTTTTACCGAAAAATGCTGAGATTAATCTTCTTTAATTGAAGGCCTTTTGGTATCTGTCGGAGACGTCTTTCCAGTTGGCGATATCGAAGATGGCCTTCACATAGTCGGCGCGCACGTTCTTGTACTGAAGGTAGTAGGCGTGCTCCCACACGTCAATGCCGAAAAGTGGAATCAGACCTGTAACATTAAAACAGATGTTGATGACCAACTTTTTGAAACAACTTATGATTATCTGTTCAAAAGGAACTATTTACTTATCCATTTGGACACACACACAAATGTTGAAAAAATTTCCACGAGCAGGATTTGAACCGGCACCTTTCTGACATTTCGGGTCAGGTGCTTTTCCAATTGAGCTATCGTGGTTCTAACCAGCCCGCCGAAATTATTCAACACTTTTTACTTTGAAAGCCTAAGGCGCACATTCAATGTCAACAACTACCGTCACTAACATTGTTCGCAACAAAATTTGCGTTAAAAATTATTTGAACATTTGGATTTGATTATTATTATTGAATCATTTAAACCTTTCTTTAGAATTGTTCTAATTCTTTCAAAACGTATTGCAGTTGGTGCTTATTTTTGGTCAAAAGCGAATATTTCTTATTTCTTTCTTTCTTTATTCATTTGACAATTTTTTTCTCATGGCAGTACAAACGTAGTATATTATAATAGGGATTACTAACAGTTCAGACTGATGATACACTTATAATGTCAAACATTTTTATTTTTATTAATAATTACCCGCAGGCATAACAATAAACAAAAACACAGTAGAACCATAGTAGAATGAAACAAGTATGGTATCTTCATACATACGCACCGAGCGCGGCTTGTATGTGAGCGCGGCCGAGCCAACTCGTCCGTAGTACGCATCGTCGCACGGACACACTGACAAAGTTTATTGATGCTAATGATGCGCCAGTCGCGGCTGAGCCGTACGTAATGCCGCGCGCGCCTGCGTGTTTCGTCGCTGCGCCGGCACCGCGCCACTGCCGCTCGCACGTAGTATTATAATTTGTTAAACGTAAGTCAAGGTCAACGATGGTTACAAAAAAAAAACAAGAGATATTGCAGTGTTTATAGATGTCTTGATAGCAGCTTGTCCATCCAGAATTTTCTTTCTTTACTTTACCTACCGAACAAGAACGGTGAGTGAGTACCTCCTGCCTAACCTAATTACACAATTTTGTGTCAGTTATTTACTACCGAAAGAGTTAAGTTCTGCTCCAGATTTCGTAGTTTAGAGAGGTAAATACATGTACCTACGAATTTGTAAGTTTAATTTATTAGATTACACGGTACACCCTACCGCGAAAACAAGGGACTAATTAGGGACAGTCAGACGAAACACTTTGGACTTGTACCGTTCTTATGTTGTGGGCATAAGTACTAATATCGAACTGCAAGTGTTTACCGTGATGTGCTGTTGACCGTACCTACTTACCTATTGTAAGTTGTTGTGTTGTTCAGTTGACAAACTACGTTTAGGTAGATCGGGGGTTCTCTGGAATCCATGAATTCATATTTCTAGGTATGTTCTTATTTTATATGTAGATACCTACCTCATTCTAATTAAAAGCGACAGCCCTACAAGTTTAGGTGATTATCGCTTGCTCGGGGGCCGAGTCGCCTTACTTGTTTTATTCTACTACGGTAGAACGGAAATTAGCGCTCCGGACGGGCTCAAGGTCGCGATAAGAGAGTACTTGTTAAACAGTATGTATGCTAGGGTGGTCCTTATTTTTCGACTTTTGAATTATCCCCGGGGCACTTTCTAATTTGATTATATACCTCTAAATATGAAATATGTATTTTTTTGTTAAGATTTAGAGTTTGAAATGAATGGGGCAAGTCAGATTTTTTAGGTCGGATCGTCCGCGGCTGTTTCGTCATACACACTACATAAACACAACTACATTTTTTTTTAAATAAAATAAGGAGGCAAACGAGCAGACGGGTCATCTGATGGAAAGTAATCACCGCCGACCATGGACAACCCGCAAAACCAAAGTAATCGCAGATGGCGTTGCCGGCCTTGATGAAGGACTAGGAATTGGAAGGGGGAGGGGTGAGAGATGGGCCTCCGGTACTTTGACTCACCGGAAGAAACACAAATAACACAATTGCAACGAGTGCCATTGTTTCACGCCGATATTCTGTGAGAGGGTGGTATTACGCCGGGCGAGCCGGCCCATTTCGTGCTACAACGCAGCGTGGCTCTACCACTCATTGAGCGATTTGTGTCCATAATAGCAATTTATTAACCGCATCTAGAGCAGTCGCGTTGCAAATGTACAATTAACAACTGGTTGCTTTTTCGGTAATAAGCCTGCGCTATAGTTTTATAAGTTTTATCGACCGTCCGCCGCCTCAAAGAAAAGCAACCAATTCTTTACAACACTAGTGACCTTTTGTAACACTTCTAGTTGGCAATCAAATAATGAGTACGCACTCACGCGTGCATGATTCCTGGTGGCGTCTGTCTGTCTCTCTTGCCAAATATTGTTGTAAATATGAGTAATATGTACCTATGTATAAAAATCTCTAACCAGTAGTCGCCTGCAGAGGGTCTTGATTCTGGCAAGTGGCGATCTGCAGCTTCTTCATTTGACTGTTGTAACCTAGCCAGCCCCACCCGGAGCCCTGCACGCCTACCGAAGAGGCCGCAAGTTGGGTCTTCATTTTCTCCATAGAACCGAAGTCTCTGCAACCACAGAGTACTGTAAAGCTCACCAGGAATGACAGTGGTTGAGGACTGCGGGTGAAGTGCACTTATTGTCATCATTATTACTGTATACATAAATAAGTACAATAAATAAATAATCACAGTTTAATTTAAAACTTTTTCTTTATATGATATAGGCAATTAATGAATAAGCTTAGTGCAGATTTATGATTTAAAAATTTATTAAACATAACAAAATATTATTGGTTTGTATATCATTCTTAAACAAAATAATTTAGAACTCTGTTATTAGATGCACTGTAGTACTTTTGAAATTATGCATTATCAATACGATATGATAAGATATCAATAAGATACCAATCCGCACTGGGCCCGTGTGATGGTTTATGGCCCGTTCTCCCTATCCATCCATAGGGAAGGCTCGTGCCCCAGCAGTGGGGACGTAAATGAGCTGATGATGAATAGTTTCAATATGTAGTACTATGTAATATTGAAGTTTCATTTTTGAAAACGGCAACTACCTGAAATAAAATATTATTATGTATGATGTATTTTTAAAGTTAAAATATGTTTAGAGTATGTATGCATAAACCCACGACCATTATTCCCCAAAAAGTGGTTAGAGATCATCATATCCTATCCAAGCCATGGTTTGGATCAATGTCCGATTTTAGCAAATAGAGCGACCTTGTTGTTAATTATGCAAAGGAAGTGTCAGGATGCTGGCCAATCGCCTTTTTTGATGCACTGGCGCATAATCTCGATTCACCACTTACGAATGCTGACAAGAAAAGCTGGCTATTATAATACTTTTATTAATCAGAAGCGGTATCAGTTTTTTAAAAAACAACAAAAATCAGTACAGAGTAGTTTACTTTAATTTTAATAACAAAAATAACAATTAACAGAAACGAGAACTAAAAGTATGCCTATCTATGAATCTATGAATTTAAATAAAGGCGAAGAGCAAAATATCTACGAGCAGGCAACACGTCCGTTCCGTGCGATAGCTGAAAGGGCAGAGAGCGAGCCCGTGCGCTCCAACTGTTTTTATAATGTTTGAGGGGTGGGGAGTGACGTCACGCGTGTACGTCGGCTTCGACTGTGATGTCTAACACGGCCTCTCCTGACTCACTGACGTCCTCGTCAGGTGTTGGTGGAGGGCCGGCTTGCTCGTCTACATCGTCTTTCCCCGTCCCTTGTGATAAGGCCTTCATCGGCGAGTCACAGTTCTCAGCACCAAGGTCATCGTCCTCCCGCTCCGAGTCATCTGCAATCCGCACGACAGTTTTAATTAAGTATCATCATTTTAATCGTAACACAGTCACGATGAACGCAAAATAGTTATAAGGGCACACGTATAAGCAGCTCACTTGATATACAAGAAATAGGCTTATTATTTGAATGTGCGCGTGTGTAAGAGTATTATCTTAATGGTAAAGGATTATCAGCTCTAAGCAGAGGCTCCACTATTAAGCGTACTTTACATGTCGGCATAGGCTCCACTATTAAGCGTACCGTGACGTTGACGAGGGTAGAAATCTTTACGTCAAAGGCATAGGCTCCACTATTAAGCGTACCTTACATGTCGGCATAGGCTCCGCTATTAAGCGTACCGTGACGTTGACGAGGGTAGAAATTTTTACGTCAAAGGCATAGGCTCCACTATTAAGCGTACCTTACAACCTTATGCTTACCCTCAAAAAACGATGCACACGTCTCCGGGGTCCACTCGCCTCTCCATGGCACCAAAAACTGTGCTGCTGCGTATGTCACTTTGCCATACGCGCCGGCCAAGAGTTGCAACTTGTAGCGGTGGTTATCCAGGACCTGAGTGACCCGGTATGGTCCACGCATGCCTGGATCAAGTTTGCCCTGTGACTGAGAGTATTTAATTACGAAAACAAAATCGCCTTCTTTGTAGCTACGTGGCGAACGACGGTCTTCATTAACTCGACTATCTTGGTCAGCTTGGTTCTGAGCTAATCGCTCGGCCGTCCTTTGCCTTCTTAATTCTCGTAGGGACTCCCGGTTCTCAGTTGACTCGACCGCAACGTCGCGAACTAACGCACGTATCACAGGCGTTGCATTTTCAGACCCAACAAGCAAATTCAAGGGAGAGTACTGGGTGGTCTTTTGCTTAGTTACATTAAGAATCAGTTGGAGACGCCATAATTCATCAGCCCACTCATTGCCTTTGTGATTGACCTCAATCCTAAGCATATTTAAAATCGTACGAACGTAACGCTCCACCTGGCCGTTAGCGTGGTGCATCTCTGGTGTTATATAATGCAAATGACAACCTAACTCACTTACAAAAGTTACAAAATCACGTGATTCGAACATTCTCCCTCTATCACAAACAATTGTTTTTGGCGTGCCAAAAAGGGAAACAACATTTTTCATAGCTAATTTTAATTCATTTACGCTTTGACGATACATCGGGTATAAAAAACAGTATTTGGTAAACGAATCTATTACAATCATAATATGTTTGTAACTATGGCTTGCGGGTAATGGTCCTAACGTATCGACATGTACAGTATCAAACGGAGTATTTGGCTTTTGCCATGAAGTTATGGGCTGTAATGGGGCTCGTGGTACCCGCTTATGTGCAATACATGTTAAACAGTGTGAAATATACTTAGTAATGAACGTTCTAAGCCCGGGAAACCAAAAGTGCCTGAGGATTAGGTCTGTTGTTTTATCAGCGTTACAATGACTATGCTCGTCGTGAAAAATATGAAGGAGGCTCAGGCGATGACCTTTTGGTATATAACAAAGTAATCTAGGAGCTTCTCCTGTGGGTATATAGCGGTAATAAAGAATGTCATTTCTTTTTACGTAACGTGTAGAATCTAACTGCCCCTCATCTAGAGACTGAAGTATTTGTCGAGTTTCCGTGTCAGCAGACTGAGCAATTTGAGCCCAGTTACGCGGTTTAGTTATGTTATTTACAGAGTTGGTTGGGTTGCGGCTTAGGTAGTCCGCATGTGGTAACATTACCCCCTTTCGGTACTGAATATCAAAATTAAAATCTTGTAGGTACACCCACCACCTAGCCACACGCGGCAAAAGATCTTTTTTGCTTTGCGTAGCCTTAAGGGCATTACAGTCTGTTATTACAGTGAAGGGTGTACCCACAAGGTAGTGCCTAAAATGTTTTAGCGACTTCACGACTGCGAGCGTCTCCAATTCATAGGAATGATAGCGCGGTTCGGCTCCCTTCGTTACCTGACTGTAGTAGGCTACCACCCGCTTTCTACCATCCCTATGAACTTGTAGGAAGACTGCACCGTAACCCGCGCTACTCGCATCGGTATGTATTTCAATTGGGAGTTCCGGATCGAATATAGCCAACACGGGTTCGCTGGTGAGACAATTTATGAGTTCTTGGCGTACATCTTCTTGTTCTTTGCCCCAAATAACGGTTGCACCCTTTTTTGTTAATTTTGCGATACAAGAAGTTTTGGTTGAGTACCCAGTGATGTATTTTCTAAAGTAACCCGCCAAGCCCAGAAACTGCCTCACCTGCTTAACGTTCTGTGGCACTGGGGAGTTCACGAGAGCCTGGATTTTCCCCGCAGCTGGTCGGATCTCGCCGTTAGATATAACCCTACCTAAATATTCAATCTCTGTACATAAAAATTAGCACTTTCGCAAGTTTATAGAAAAGCCTGATTTTGTTAATTTATCCAGCACATCCTTAAGGGTTTGCATGCCTTCTGCTATCGAATTATGCAAAATTAAGCAGTCATCTATGTACACCAGTACTTTTCCTGATTCTATAAATTCACGAAGTGTGTTTGAGATGATCCGTTGGTACACAATCGGTGCATTTGCTAGACCGTACGGCATTTTTATGTATTCGTAGTGCCCTTCGGGCGTTACGAAACCGGTTAAGGGTATCGACTCCTCGTCAAGAATCACCTGATGGAAGCCAGTTGCCATGTCTAATGTGCTGAAATAGTTGGCTTTACCTAATCTGTCAAGATGATCATCGATCAACGGCAAGGGATACCTGTCCTTCACCGTTATTCGATTCATTGCTCGGAAATCCACACACATTCTATCCGAGCCGTCCTTCTTCTTTACCAGAAGTATGGGGCTCGAATAGGGTGACTCTGACTCCCGAACAATGCCTTTTGTCAAAAGATCCTGGATAATTTCACGAACTTTTAATTTTTCATTAAACGACATTTTGTAAGGACGATAATAAATCGGTTTGTCATTGTTCAATCGAATGTGCATCTTGCCGGTGGTAACCGTGGTTGTGGCAGTTCCCGAGATCATAAACTCAGAGTATTTGTCAAGTAACTTATTTAACACTTTTAAATGTTCACCGATCATAGATGTCTTAACATCGGCAAGTTGCACATTCAACCCAACAGAGGCTACCTTACATGAAGGCATGTCGTGTATTATACGTTGAGAATCTTTAGTTCTGATGTACGTGACCCCATCCCTATTAAGCACATCAGTTCCAATAATAACGGGTGCGTTCATGCACTCTCGAGGAACGACTAACAAGTCGACTTCAAGAGTTATTTCCTTGAGCTCGATTGTAAGCGTTACATACGAGTCAACATGAATAATTGAGTCACTAATTCCCTTTAATTGACGATATAAAGGTTTCTTGTTACACGAAAAATGGTTAACTACTGAAGATGAAATCAGAGAGACCCCTAATGCTCCACTATCTATTAATACATCTATAGGTATGCCTTGAATAATACCAACTACGATATCCTTTTCACGTATGTTGGGGGTAGAACAAAAATTAACATTATTTTTATTTCGAGTTTCAGAACGCTGCTTTGCAAAACAATCACTGATTTCGTGCCCATCTTTCTGACAAAAATAACATTTTAAATTCTTATTATTAGACGTCGATGGTAACGCTAACGCGGTAGGGGTCGAACTACCAAGCTTAGACCGCTTTGTACATTCTGCTTGTCTATGCCCAATCTCACTACAAATAAAACATTTAAGTCCAGATGATTTCGTTGGGCGCTTGAAAGGTTTGGTATTGTCTTTGTTGGAAAAGTTAGACCGAGAGTGATTAAATAATCGCTTTGTGTTATTATTAGTACTACGAGTAACATTAGGCTTAATAAAAGTGGACAAATAATTTACTAAATTATCAGGAGTGACATTGGAATTCGATGCGGAAGCCTTGACAAGTGGGTCCTTAATACCACGGATTATGATAGCCGTCATGAGTTCTTCAGAAAGCCCCTTAACCATCCGTAAGCGTAATATAGATCTACGAGCATACTCGGCGTATGTGATATAACTATCGGAATCGGTACTCATAACCTCGTATAAAATACCAGCTACATCAATTTTCTTTACGCATAGTGATCTAAAATCATTCTTGAAATTACTCCACGATCGGTCATTCGTGACCCACTCGTTGAGCCAGACCCTGGCATCGCCCCTTAAGCAGTTGCCTACACGCGACAAACACTCGCTGTCTGACCATTTATTCAAAATTTGAGCCTTATCTACTTCAACAAACCATTGGTTAACATCATGAATATTTGGATCAAAGTTCGAGATATAATAGCTTTGAGAGTTCACTGACCTTAATGATTGAATTGCCTCAACAATTCTTTCGGTACCTGGCATAGAAGCGGCCCCGACACTCGAACCGCACGGTGTTTCTCCTTGTCGTGATCTATCTTCCAATGCGGTCAATCTCGAAACTATAGTCTCGAGAGATTGACTAAACACACGCCGTGGCGACAGGTCCCTGGACATCGAGCGATCACGCCGTCTGTTGTCGCGCCGGCACCGCTGGTCTCCCTTGCGGTCGCTACGAGACGTGCTGCGTGATTGTCTACTGCGAGAACGTTCGAGACGTCTCCGTTTACTCCTTGAACGCGAACGACTTGATCTACCCATTTCGTTTTGAATTTAAAATGTGGGTAGGAATTTGTTAAATGCAAAACGGATTAAACTAACTAGTGAGCGTGAACTAATTTATCCCACTTCTGATTTTATTAATCAGAAGCGGTATCAGTTTTTTAAAAAACAACAAAAATCAGTACAGAGTAGTTTACTTTAATTTTAATAACAAAAATAACAATTAACAGAAACGAGAACTAAAAGTATGCCTATCTATGAATCTATGAATTTAAATAAAGGCGAAGAGCAAAATATCTACGAGCAGGCAACACGTCCGTTCCGTGCGATAGCTGAAAGGGCAGAGAGCGAGCCCGTGCGCTCCAACTGTTTTTATAATGTTTGAGGGGTGGGGAGTGACGTCACGCGTGTACGTCGGCTTCGACTGTGATGTCTAACAATACTATAATCCAGACAAGCACGGATAATTTAATATTTTTAGCAAATTAAAATAAAGATAACGCACAAAAAAACCCATTCAACTTCCAGCTGGTATTTCGGTTATTTTAAAGCATGAAAGCAAACAACGTTTTAAGTAAAATAGAACAAATTGCTACTAATAAGAAATTTTGAAACTTTGAATTCATCATTCCCATTAACATAACGTCATTACCATCAACACAAATCAAACGGTAATGATGATGATGATAATGACAAACGTAGTGTTTTTTTTGAACAAATCGTGAATTCTTAGCGCTACTATTTTGTGACCGCCTTTTTGAGAATTTGTCCTGGCCTGGGAGTCACAATAAGTTCTAATGCTAACAATTATACTTAATTTATAATTACCTAGAAAACGTATTTACCGGTAATGATGGAAATACGTGACAACCATTTCCTAGACATATGATTTGTAACAAAAAAAGTATTTAAAGAGCACTCAGCGTGACGTGCGCTGTGGTACATTTCGTGCAAGCGACTGAGGAGAGTGGTGTGCACGGGGACAGTAAGATACATCACGTAGATCTTTCAAGAAAGTAAATTTGACGTTAGCGCGATGGTAATGACGAATTTCTGTTACAAACTTTTGAAATTTCGTTTTGACTATTATGCTGTTCTGAATTATAAACGCTATTTATTATGTTGTTTACGGTAAAATACAGATTACTAAACGTTTGAAAAAATCGGGTTTGGCGATCATAATTATTGAAATATATATTTTGAAAGTTTTGTGCACATATATTTTCTTTAGATGGTAATGATGTTTTACTCAGTTTTAATTAAATTAGAAAATGAGTTTTTAGAACACAAGGTTCGTAACTGTGTCACCTTACGTTAAATTATGTTTAAAACCTCGCTTAAACAAAAAAAGTAACTGAAAAATGAGATAGAATTTCTAATCAACTAGAAATAGTTTTTTTCCATGTTTCGCGAAATGACCCAGAAGCAAATAGGTTTAATGATGTTTTGAATTCACAAACTTAGTGCACACGATGTTCTAAATTCAATTTACTTTATCCTCTAGGGGATAAAAACGGCTTTTGCACTCAGATATCGAAGAGCAAAAATACTCTTTCCGAGATGGGGGGATGAAAAACCTATTTACTTCTACCTCCATGGTGCCGAATTTGTCAGTACACAAGTCACTAACACCAACTAATGTTAATAACAGTAGGTACCTATCAAAAATATTACACTCAACTTAAGTAATTGTAGCAACGTTACTTTCAATTTTTCCTAATTATACCTAAGTATTATTTGTTATAATTTAAACATTATTCTGTAATACTTACCTATCATAATGTAGTAGTTAATACCTAAACTGAAATAAAAATATCTTGTGATTGTAAATGTTTTTTTTTTTGCATTTAGTCATTTCCTCGCTGAGGTGGGATGAAAAGTTACGTGTTGCACTCGAGTGCAAAGATTTTTCACCTTGTGCTCTTTTGATTCCCTCGCTAACGCTCAGGATTCTAATTTTTGAATCACTCGCTGCGCTCGTTATTCAATTTTAGAATCCTTCGCTTGCTCGGTCATCAAAATTGAGCACGCGGTTAAAAATCAACTTTGCACTCTTGTATAACAAATAACTATTATAATGCAGAACAAAATAATAGTCAAAACGAAATTTCAAAAGTTTGTAACAGAAATTCGTCATTACTATCGCGCTAACGTCAAATTTACTTTCTTGAAAGATCTACGCGATGTATCTTACTGTCCCCGCGCACACCGCTCTCCTCAGTCGCTTGCACGAAATGTACCACAGCGCACGTCACGGTGAGTGCTCTTTAAACACTTGGAGTTCTCTCTAAGATCAGGCGGTACTACACGCCAGGGCAGTTACTCCAACTTTATCAAGCACAAGTTCGATCATGTATGGACTACAGATGGATCAGCCAAATACCATCTGGCTGATTTGGACTCGATTGAAAAACTAGCTAAGACTCGTTGGTGACTTTGCCCTGATAGACGCCAAGCTGCAAAGTCTAGAACATCGGCGTAGGGTGGCTCGTCCGTCGGTCTTCTGAGTGCGCGAAGGAGTTGCACGACCTAATCCCACCATCCACTTTCCGCTATCGGAGCGCGAGGCGCGAGTTCCATCCCTATTTTGTAGATATGCCACCTTGCCGCACGAGCCGATTCGGTTTAACTTTCTTAGTGCGTACAGCTAGGGAATGGAACGCGCTGCCTGCGAGTGTGTTCCCTGAAAAGTATAATCTGGACCTCTTCAAGACCAGAGTGAATACGCTATTTCTAGGCAGACATGTTCTATCCTCGACCGCACCGTCACTTAACATCAGGTGAAGTGTGGTCAAATGCCTGCCTGTAACCAATATAAAAAACAGGGTTTCGTTATTTTACGCATCTTCCTAGTTTGCCCAAGCATGCTCGATCGGGTGATATCCGGGCTGCGTGCTGGCTACTCCATACGAGTAATGTTCATCTCTTTAAAATAGTCATTCACATCCAACTTGTATGAGGTCGGGCATTGTCATGCATAAAATAGCATCCTCACACAAATTGACCATAAATGGACTAACGCGTTTATTAAGGATTTTTTCCACATATCTTACGCTAGTCAAAGAGCCGTTTTCTATGAACGCCAGTTCTGTGCGACTCTCAGAAGAAATTCCGGCTCACACAAGTACAGACCCACCATCGTAGGCTACTTTTTCTTCGATGCATGCTTGCTTGAATCTTTCCCCTGGTCTTCTATTCACTCTGTCTTCCATCGTGCTTGTAGAGCATAAATTTTGATTCGTCGGAGAACATAACTTTTGAACCAATCTTCAATAGTCCCATTTAAGTGGTTCTGGGCATATCTTAGTCTTGAAATACGATGCCCACGCTCCAATTTAGGGCCATTTGCAGGTCTAAGTGGTTTCAAGTTGGCTTCAGCAAGTCGTCGCCTTACTGTCTATGCGCTTGGGTTACTTCCTCCGAGGCGTCGAAACTGATTTGTAAGTTCATTTCCAGTAAGAAACGATTACGAAGCATGGTGCTCACCAAGTATCGATCTTCTCGTGCTGTGGTACACCTGGTTCTGCCTGTTCCTGGACTGCGAGCCAGTTTCCTCGTAAAGTCAGAGAACTCTTTGTACTGTTGACAGCGACACACCGACAGTCCTGGCTCAGGCTGTATTGCGCTGATTCCGGCCGGTTTCCTTGCGACATGATTACAGCTTGAATAATGAATTTTGAACACTATCAACATGGTTTTATATACCCACTTAAATGACAGATTAGAAACAAAAGCAAAAACAAATGCAGTAATTTCGTAGTTCCATCTTCGAGTCTCCCTTTTTCAAATTTGATTTTTTTATGACATAACTTTACAATAACTAAGAAGTTTTATTACTTTCATTTAAAAAGTATTTAATTGTCTTTTAAACACAATCTATTTCATTAAGCTAGCTTTCTTATTTTCCGAGATTTATAGGTTTCTTTTAAGTGACTCGGATTCATTGCTCTCGAGTGTATTTCTGATTTTAGTAATTACGGCGCCGGACAAGGAATAACACTCGTTTTCTACAGATGACGATATAATAAAATTTAAAGTTCAGAAGAAGCCCTAAACTATTTATAATTCGGAGAAAATCTAGAGACTTCGAAAACCGAAAAGATCCGGGATCTAAACCCCTATCCCGAATTTTTTTAAGTAAAAATTGTTTTACCAAATAATGTAAGTATTTCAAAATTCAAAATGATTTATTCTTTGTCTTTGTTTAAACTTTGATCTATAATAATAGTACGTACTGCTTTGCAGAACCGAGGCGGTTGCACATTAAAGCGAAGGGTAAGCCACACTAGCGCCACCAATTCATAATTTGACAATTACTAACGGACCGGATCTTTTTTTAAACATTGCGTACCGTCCGATAACAGGAAAGCATCCATAGTATTTATTTAATAATTGTGCACTACTTTTTGTTGCGTGGTTTATTCACAAAACGGGCTATCGCATTTATTCACAAACAATGGCCACTTTTGGTGTTAGCGAATGAATACAAAAACAAACCTAAAAGTAGTGCACAATTATTAAATAATAAATGTTTGCCTAGTGTCGGAAGGTCCGCAATTTTTGTAAAAAAATCCAGTTTGCCTTATCCTTCGCCTTAAGGGAGGCTTACGTTCAGCAGTGGACGGTTAAAGAGATTAAGTTATTAAATTATTTTTTTAAGCTCAAATCTTCACAATTAGCATTAGCTGAATGATGAGAATTATAATTATTAACAATTAAACTTTTAAAAGCTCTAATAAATTGCTTACAATTGGGATTACCGTTACTTCTAATAATGCGGAAAAAACTTTCTAATGGGTCTCGATTGAAATTTCTAGCAATCAAATAAGTGATGTCATGATTTGTAGTCAGATAATCAAACATTTCGCGGAAGGTTTTGATGTTTTGTATCCACATCTCGATTGATGGAATTGATTTATATTTAATTATACTATTTTTATCTACAGACTTAAATTTAATTGATTCTAAGATAGGTAGTAAATCATCCCACAGTTGGAAGTGAGGTGAACCTTTTTTTATGCAACTTCTATACATTTTGAATGAATCTTGATATCTATGACCATTAAACGAATCAAATAATTTGTCAAATATTAATAAAAAATCTGCAGTGTCTTCACACTCGGCTGGAAGTATTTTGTGCTCTGAAAAAAAAAAAAATCGGATGTACATAATGTATTGAGCGGATCATTGTATTTGTTCTTTGATTATATACACGTCTATTAGTTTCATGATGATTTGACATTTAACTTAAATAGGTATTTCAATATTTTTTTTATTTTTTCATTTTAAAGCACTTAATGTCAAATCATATTGCGAAGCTAAATAATTATTTAAAGTTATATACAAAATACTCACTAGATAAAAATCTTAATGCTGAAGATACTCGCTGACTAAAAACTTGGGCAGCTAATTTAACATTTGTTTCGTTTAACTTTTCAATTAAGACATGCTTTGCAGTTAATTTATTAACTAATCGTATTTCATCATCTCCAACGTCGACATCTAATAATTTTTGTAAATGCTCCCACTTAGCAGTTGCTTCATTTCCATTTAGATAAAATTTTGCATTTTTTGTGAGGAGGATATTGCGTACACCTTTTAATAAATGTGGTGTATCAAACAAAGGGAATATTTTATTATTATTTACAATAAAACATGTACTTGGCTGCATGCCTTCTTCAGTATATTGTATATTCGTTTCCTCAACAAGAGATTTAATAACTGCAACATTTGTGGGGCATTGGTTGCAGATTGTGGAGATGACTTGTAGCCCAATATTCTGCAGATCTGTTATAACTGTATATAGCAGGACCTTTAGGTCCTCACGTTCTATTGATCCTTTACAAAAGATGAAAGCAATTGGCTGGTTCATTTTAGCTTTTATACTTTTAATCATGAAAACGAGGGCATGATCGGCAATATTTTTTGTTTTTCTTATTCCATTATCCTCAAATCCAATTACTTCGTTTTGTGCCTCATTATGTATTAGAGCTGGAGAGAGCGGAATTCCATCAAATAGTAAGTTTACTAGCCTCTTTTCTTCTGACATTTTCGTGACAATTTTCTTTAAGTTATTTAGCAGTTCGGAATTTACTCCTGGCTTTACAACAAGTGGATTGTGCAATTTTATAATTTGTGATGTTGGTCTTTTTGCCATGGTTTGTTTAAATGCTTTGTTTCTAGGTATTTTTCTAGACATTTTAATTTGGTTCTTTTGCAATGTACATTTTGGGCGCACTTTACAAAGCCTTTCTTCCCTTTCACTCTTTTCAAATGCCTGTGGTTCTATTTTAATTTTAGGCAGTTCAACAGATCCTGAAAATAACTTATTTTAAAATCACAAATATTTTACTAAACAAAATCTACCTATTGTAACGTGGGGCTATCAAGGTAATCAAATATAATATTTAATTATTCTATTAGTTAGAAAGTTGACGAAAACACTCAATTAATTAATGAATTATTGATTGTAAGTATTTGTTACAAATTTATTATGATATTGCAAGCCAGTTTAATCGATAAAAATAAGATCCCAGTAATTTATTAGGCAGACAAAAACAAAAATACTACCACACGCAACTTGTTTAGTTTTTTCAAAAAGACTTACCGAGAGGGTCTATTGATGGCTGCTGCAATGGTTCAAAGTCAAATTGATCTGTCTGCATAGCAATATATTCTAAAATAGAAAATAAATTTATGTCTATAGTATAGGTATATTGTCTACTGGTTTGTCTTTAGTACAAATACTCTTTGTTCTGTAAATAGTGAGCAGTGATGGGCAAAAAGTAATCAGATTAATGATTAAGGATTACGACTACAATTTGTAATCTTCAATCACGATTACAGATTACAGAAATTAATCAAAAATGTAATCATATCGGTGATTAATGATTATAAATCTGTAATCGTAATCTTGATTACTTTTATGATTGATTAATAAAACCAACAGTCGGAACGTTAAAAAATAAAAGAACTTTATTTTTTTATCAGTCTCATACACTGTGCTTTCAGGATAACTATTTTACGCAAAAAATCTGCTGCATGGTAATTTTTCTGGTACTCGATACTTTCAAACTTAAAAAAAATACTCGATCACGTACGATAAAAGAATTACGTCGTCTCGTATCGTCTCCTTGCGCTCGATTCGTTTGACTGATGCGCACTGAACAAAATGGCGCGTGTGCACTGGTCGACTATCGACAATGCGGACGCGGCGATTGGCTAGCCGGTGATCGTACAATACCCTGTCCTCCGCACCCTTACCGCGCGTCTTACGTAGTAGGTATAATTTATAGTACAATAAAGCCAACCACTCAATTTCTAGATGCATACCTACAAATTGTGATAATTAATGGCAAACTTCATTAATTCCTAAACTATAATTCATATAAACTTAGTTAAGAATAATCATGTAATTTAGATTACTGACTACTGTAATCAAGATTAAAGATTATATGTTTAATCTTGATTAAAAGTAATCGCGACTACTTTAATCTGATTAAAAAAGTAGTTGATTACGCCCAACTCTGATAGTGAGTAATAGATGGTTGTAATTGCCACTTGTTTATTATTTACTTACTTATTGGGTTTGACGAAGTTGAAGATTGCTGCATTTGGACTATGTCAAACTGTTCTTTTTCCATACTACTCCCATCTAAATATAATAAATTATGGAGTTATAGTGATTGCCCATTTTGTTTAAAATTATTCTAATAAGTACTATTTACTTTAAGCCATAATAGTAAAAATATTAATAAAGTAAGAAAGACACTTCTTTTCAAGTTTCATTTGTTTTTTATAAAATTTAAGTTGGTAATATTAACTTTTAACTTGAAACAATTTATACACTATCAGTACAATTAAATAGTTACTTACCCAGATTTAGAGTAGGAATGGCATTATATGTCAAAAGTCTACTGGGTAACTTAAAGCAATCTTCAAAATGTCGATTGCACAGTTTTTTTGAATTACATATATATTTATCTCCTCTTTCTTGAGTTTTTAAATCAAGCACAGACTTCCACTTATTAAATTTTTCTGTGTGAGGATACTCGCACTTCGGAAATGAGTGTAATGGCCCACCTGAAACAATATAATAGTACATATTAAGCAATTAAGTAGGGTAATGGCACCAGCTAGGCTACTCTTGACGCAAACTCAATTTCAATACAATTCCAATGCGATTAATATGTATTGATATTGGGATAAGTTTCGCAATTACGGAACGCCCCATCTCGATAATAATTTGTTCACTTAATTTCCACGCAATTGAATTTCAATGTAGCGCTATTATCGCTTTTATCACTTTATCAGCTCTTTTCAGGGTTCCATCTTGTTTCACCGGCAACTGTCATAAACAGCTCTTTTCAGGGCTTATCTTGTTTCACCGGCAAACGTCTTGTTTCATACCGTGTATAATGTTGTGACGCAGTACGGCTACAGTGCCATTTGAATTTTTTAGATTTGGGATTGGAATTGTATTGAGATTGAGTTTGCGTCAAGAGTAGCCTAGCAGTATTCAACACTTTAAACCCAGTCTTCAGAAACAACTTCCGTTTCCAAAATACAATCATTGAAATTTATGGGATGGCAGTAGGGAAGCATGTGGTATATGTTGGACCATGTAGTTTGTGTATGAGCTTATCTAAACTCCAATCTGTTTAGAATATAGTTTTTCTATATAGACAGATGTCACTACTTTTATAAAACGGTCTGTTCGGTTCGCATGTTGTTGTGTGCACTAATATAAAACATTTACGGAACAGCTGGTGTTTCTTTTGATCCCGGTGCCTCTCCAACAGTATACAACTTGTAACAGAAAGGTGTGAAAAGATCCAAAGCGTATCCGATATAGATATTGTATGCAGAGTTACTATGACATAATTATTAACTTTACTAGCATTCGATCTGTGAAAGATTTTTTGGAATGGGACCAGTAGTTCCAGAGATTACCCTCCGCAAACAAACATAGAAACAAACAAAGTCACAAACTTTATAGATGAAACAAGTCACTCTCAAATTGCCCAGTATTCATTTAGTTTATTTATGATTTTCGAGGCACCTGTAGTCAGCTAACTTATTATAATGTATATAGTATTCAGTCATTACCTCAGTTTTAACTTACCATCTTTAGGACAACCAAAGTGACAAGATACAGCTGATGGTCTCGGCATATCCGAAGCCTCTTCAAAACAAACCAAACCGTAGTATAAAATCGGATTTTCGGAATCACGGCTGGGTTCGTAACAAACAAAAAGATACAAATAAATAAAACACCAACGCAGGAACGCAAGCACTGAAATCACTACAGCTGGTCAATGTTGCCACTGGTCATTTGTAGGGTTACCGTACGCAAGAGATGAAATTACCGTATTGAAACAAAAATTGCCGTACATTTTTTTATTTACATGAAAAAGGATTTTTTTTTTCATCAGACAAGAAACACAAGTCAAAAAAATAAAAACCTTCTGTTTATGAAAAAGATGACACTGAACCAATAGATTTAATAGAAAAAGGCACCACAGCTCACTCCTCTCCTCCCATCAAATCCACAACATCACATAATAAGACATCTTCAGTGGCATTCTTTTCTTTATCAGACGGGTTTTTTTATTTTCGCTATCATTTCGGGAGTTGGCTTGAACCTCGTACAATTTGAATGATTTCTGGAAATGCACTGTTTGGCTAATAATGTTGCATTTATAGTAGATGTTAAGAGGCGGTTTCTTTGTTTTGTTTTAATGAAATTGACAGCACTGAAGATTCTTTCTGAATCGGCATTTGCATGTGTCAAGGAAAGAACTTCAAAAACAAACTTCGCCAAATTCTGAAATTGCGGTTCCGATAAATGTAATATCTTGCTCCAAAACTTAGCGTTCATTTTTACGCAAACGCTGATTACGTTTCTTTTTTCATCTACAATTTTACTGTATTTCGTAAATATAGTAGCTAGTGGTATACTTACCCAATACCTACTTCCTTATGCTATGATTGCCTGATTGCCGTATTTTAGCGTACGGCAATGACCACTCTGCCGTATACCGTACAATTCGTCTTTAAAGAGCCTGAGTGCCGTACGAAACGGCAATTGCCGTACAAACGGCAACACTGCAGCTGGTGTTATGTTGTGACAACACTAGGGATATTCGATATACATCGATGAATCGAAATCATTCGATGTTTACAATACGATACATCGTATCATCCAATGTTTTGAAAAGCTATTGATTTACTCGATGTATCGATGTATTTTAATAAAACATCGAATTAATGTTAATTAGCTAATTTCAAGTGGTGTAAGTAACTTTTCATTGAGTTCGGTGGTAACGGAATCTAGAAATTAACACTGATAGCACTGCGCATTAGAAAATTAAATATCCGCTCAAGGACTTGGTTCCAAGTCATGAAAAAAAGGTTGTGTTCGTTCTTCGTTCATCATGGTTATTGGTTAGTTGACACAGAGAAGAATATTAATTACATTTTGATTTGACTATGTAGGCTGTATTGTAGGCACCTCCATTCCATCAGAATGTTTATTTTCTAAAGCGGCACAAATCGTCAATCTGCAACGAAATAGACTGAAATGGAAACCCCTAAATAAACTTTTGATTTTGCAGTCTTCCAAGAGAACACTGGAATCACTTAATATTTAGTACTGGAATTTCTGATTTAACTTTGTTATTACTTTCGTTATAAATAACAAAAAATATTCTCACATTGCTTTTTTTATAAACAACAACTGGAACAGCAAATGTTTGCATTAAAAGTTAATTTAATTAGTTACAGTTAAAAAGTACTCGGTGTTGAGAAAACATCGATGTTTTTAACCGATGCATCGCATAACATCGGTGCATAGTCTCGATGTATTGCATCGAAAAGAAACATCGAAATATTTTCTAAGTGGACACCCCTAGACAACACCAGCCCACTGAGCTGAGCAAGTAGTCAGTCCAGTGTTGCCAGTGGCCGATAGTCAAAAGTAACACGAGACGGTCGTCGTGTCGTGGCTGCAATTATTACTAGTCGATTATTAGTAATTTCGCAATAGATAAAAAAACCATCGACAGTCGATTGTCTTTGAATTAAAATCGTTATTACTCAATATTGTTAGTAGGTACATAACTGCACGAATGTTACTAGAGCAATCGATAAACGAAAGCATTCATCCGAATGATTAATTACTAGTCGACAGCATTAATTCGAATTACTACGAATGAAAGTCATTATTGATGTAATAAATTTGAAAAAATAAAAAAATAAAACTGATTTATCGCTGTCATACAAACAAACAAACAGCTTACCTCGGCGGTTCACCACGAATAAATCGAACCTACGTAGGTACAGTCCGCTATACAAAACCATTTAAAAATGACTTTTATGTCTGAGGCATAAGGTACTCATACCCATGCGGTATGGCCGAATGAATCAAAAATCAAAGACTTGATGTATATAGTACTTATACTGGTTATATGGTCTAAGGTTGCGAACGATTATAATTTATAATACATAAATTCGTTCATCGATTTTGTCATCGATTTATTTCGAAAGCAAAGCAAAAATATGAAAGTTTTATTTTATTATTTAAATTTTATTAAGAAATAATCAATGGCACAATTTATGCGTGGTGACTGGTGATTGAACGAATTCTTGAATGGAAACGTTACCTAGATTCTTGCAGCGCATATGCCGTCAGATCGTTCAATAATAAAAAAAAAGACCAGCGGTTGATTTTGAACCGGTGACCAACTCTCACGCTATGATAATATCAATTACGAACGAGTGCTCCTTTTTCTCTTATTCAAGGTCACTGGTAATTTATCTTTGACACCGAAAATTCTTGAACGGTATGTATCTTAGTAATCAAATTGTATATGGAAAAATTATGATATTTCATAATGTATTTCATTTTATTTTTAATTTTTAAGTGCTAATTTGCTGCACTTAAGCTGAATTAAATATTTATAAAATATACCTAGTGAAAAAATTAAATGCCTACCCGACCCAGCCAGGAATCGAACCTGGGTCTTCCGTAATCCGTGCGGCTGCACTGACCATTATGCTACCGGGAAGCCTTCCCGGTAACATACAGTTTTCACTATATTTTATAAATATATTTTACCTACGTATAATTCGAGATCACCAGTGATATTTAAAATCGCCCCCCAGTACCTAAATACATATAACAATTACAGACATTTCGGTGTAAACAACGTGTTCAACAGAAAATATATACGGCATTAGGAAATAATCACAAAAATGCCATTAGGCCAACGACCGACAAATTATAATGTCGATGCCAAAATAACTACTCGATTTTAACTGTATCTTTCTTGCGGAAATAAAACAGTTTTGATACGTAACGTGCTTTTGATATACCTTATTTTTATTTTTATTAAATAGTTAAACTGCATTGGTGTGTAAAAGTCTCTAAGAGATTTTTAATTACTTTCAAAATATAATTTCATAAGTAGCTTTGTTGTGTAGTGACAAGTTGGTTACACAAGCGCTGCACACCTATCAGCATTTTTTTCATGGGGCAATGAACACATTGAGGTTGTATAGACTGTGATATAAATCGAGGACGGAGCGTATAACGGAACGCAAATGTCAACGAACGAACGGTGACTGTAAAAACCAGATGATTGTTGTACTTCTTGGCGGGAAAGTGAAGAGTCATGTCTGCGGTTTTGTTTTATTTTCTAAAATTTGTGTTAAGTCGAATATTAATGTGAAATAATGGTGGATTATTAACCGTTAAGTGTTCGTGAGTGTGCATGAGTGTTGGCAAATGAAACAAAACAGTGCAACGTCACTAATCAAATTCTCTCAAGAAGTCCGCTTGAGGACTTAGTAAAGCCCCACATCTTTACTGAGATACTCGAGGGGTTGGGGGTATATCATTTCTCACTTCTCATTTCCATTATCATTCATCATCATCATTTCCATTATCATTCATCATCATCTTTAGGATTATAATACTAATGAAATTAAGAAACTAATGACATGGCAGCATGGTCTATGACCTTAGCCGGTTCCTCAGAGAACAAACTATAAAAAAAAAAAAAAAACCAGATGATTGTCATTGTCATGTCAGTTTGGTTTGCTGTAGTGCTGCGTCAGTTTTGTGACGATAAATAATAAATAAACATATTTTAGAACGATATAAATTGAATTTCGGTGCTTCGAGAGCCGCCTCTGACCGCCTTTCCTTCTTTGTTGAATGGTAAGCTAAAAAATATAATACTTTATCACAAGTTTCATAGAATTAAGAACGTCTGTAAATCGCTCCTGTAATGTAGTATTGATTTTTCAGAGAATGGACGTTCCCTTCGTACTACCTAGACAATGTATTTATTTCGAACGAGAGTATTTGTATACCTGTCGTTCTACGTATCTTAGTCAATCTTAGTTCCCAACATCCTCATTCATAATCAGTTTGGTATGTGATGATTTAATTTCTTTAAATTATTATTAAATTTAAGAATTCCTGCCTGAAGGTTGTTTCTAGAATTTTGAAATAGACCAGCAGTTATGCTTTATGCCTATCTAGGTTTGATATCATTGTGATCAATCAGTAACAAACAAATAATTAAACTAATATAAGAATAATTTATTATTGTGACACAAAAAGTCTAAATAAATCTAATAATGATGATGATGATGATTAGTCATGGCGACCACTTCGACTCCTGGTCGGCACGGCCCTGGGGTGCCTGAAGATGGCTAACATGTAACCAATCTTCTTAGTAAACTGGCGTGCACACTGAGCGCATGTAAGCTTACCATCAGCATAGTTATAACGGATTGGTATGGGTAAAAAGTAAATATAAGTAAATAAAATAGGAAGCGTTTTCTGATAATATAAATATGAAATATCTAAATCCTTTATAAATATATAAATTATACAATTGATATTTATAATTGTTATGTTATTGTATTATCATTGTTATGTCTTGTTGGTTGTCCTAATAAACAAATAAAATAAATAAATAAATAAATGTCAAGAATCCCACATCAAAGCCCATTTCCACATGGACGTAAGGCACATAAGGCAGGCCATAACTAGTATAGTAAGTATATTAGTAATATAAAGTGAGTATAAAAAAATATTTGTTGTTTTACTACTTTGTTGCCAACTGACAAGATGGGTTACATTAATTTTAATATAGTCATCTGGAATTTATTATAATGAATATCATCATCATCAACAGCTAGACATAGGCCTCATACAGTGCATGCCACTAAGCTTAGTCATTCTTTTTTAAATTCTTTAATCTAGTATCTCTATTGTAACTCAAGAATTTAAAACAATATTGTGACAAATGAAACTGGTAAGAGTTATTTTTCGAACTTCATTGTTCTTTTATTTTTTATTTGTAAGCAATTGCTGTTACTCTTTGTCTAACTACAGATGTAACTAAGGTATGGATAGAAATAATATGTGTTAAGTGTTAATATCATTTGCAGTTCAAATGAATGGCAATAATGAAAAATTTCATTGTTATATTTCTATGAGAGTTTTATTGGCAGTAAATTTAAAGACTAAAACACATATTTTAAATTTTTTTTAGATGGAAATGAATGAATGAATATTTTTAAAGGATTTCAACAAAACAAGTAAAGGGATTTATAAAAAATGCTATATTTGTATTGACTGATTAAATTGAATGATAATTATCCTTTATGTTTTTTTATGGTGAACATGTAAAAATGCTTGGAAATGTTCTTAATAACTAATAATAAATACAACAAGTAGGTACAAGACAGTGTAAACAGTGCTGCCAACTAAATTGTTAAAGAGAAGAGACAAAATTGAAATGGTAATTTTTACAAAACTTGCACACAAATTTTAAGTGGACCAAAATACCACCTTTTAATTATCCATATCCAAAGAGATTTAATATTTGTCCATATCTCAATATTGTTATAGGATAAAATAACACTTAGAGGTTAGACAATAAAGTAGGTTGTTATTGTTAAAAAAGATGTTACCTATTAATTGTATTTTAGGAACCAATTTTTTTTCTGATTTCTTTAATGGGTATAAGCGCATTTTGCCGTATTCAGTTGAGCTAGACATTCTATTAATTAATATTTCAGATAGAATGTGTAGATTAAATAACTAAATAGTCTCTCCACTCACATTCGAATTTACCACCCGGCTTTGCCGATAATCGCGATCGCTAATATCCAAACTTGTAGATAAGTGTATATAAGAATATATATACCTATTTATGTACTGGTCTATGATATAAATGTATTCTAAAGTATTTGCGCACATCCTCTATCTCTTTCTTGGGCTCTTAAACCAAAGGTTAAGAAAGGTTAAGGTTAAGTTTAAGCCTTTGCCCTTACTACCTTTATGATTATTTGCAAACAACTGTGTGTTCTACTTAGTCACTCACAGGACAGACCTACAAAGTACTTCTAACAAATAAAATCTTCTCATTAACATCCAGATCCGATCTCCTCGAATAATGTAGAAGGGAACGGGGATACGCTTGCGTGATGCCATTCCCTCTATAAAACCTCTCACGGTGTTTCGAATTGAGAAACCTTTTAAGTTTCTCGTCGCCCTCAAAAAAATCCGATGACACTGAAAAGGCCGCTTTAGGCCATCAGCAAACTCCCTCCAAAAATATGTATATATATTTTTTTAAATACAGCTTAAAAGGAAGTTGAAAATACCTATACCTATCCAAAATTATGTAAATTTTGCTTACCCTACTACCTTGGCGGTGGTTTATCATTTGTGGCGCCGCACGCGAGATCGCCCGCGGTGAATGCACTTGGGGGGTGGGGAGGGGGGAGAAGCTTCCTCCTACCCCGCAAATTGAGGTCCTGGGGTTATTGTGTCGGTGTCCATGGAAATTTATTGAATTCCCGGTAAGGTGAATTGGTATACCCCGCCCATATTGGGATAGGTCATTGTTTTGATTGGGCTGTGCCGTTTAGTATTGTTATTATTATATCATGTACAATGTGCATTGTAGAATTAGTCATCATCTACACACTCTTTTATTACCGTGTACTGTTTGTAATGGTTAGGTACTGAATATTCTGACGTTCTATTAAAAGAGCCTAAAACTGTCACTTTCTTTAAAATTTGTTGCTAGGTAAGTAGTTTTGTGGCTTAAATATTTAGGTACTACATTTTATTAGGTTTTTATAGAACATGTCATTACTACTATAGTTATATATAATAAATAATATAGACACTATAATTTCGCCAGTCAATGAATAGTTGAAAGCCATGTTAAACAAATCGCATAGTTTATTAAATGCTTGAATAAACTGATAGGTATACCGTCACGTTCCAATCACGTTGCATGAGTAACAACAAAGTACGATAAGTATATTGTTGTAATGAAAGTGAACAGATGAAAGTAAATGACTATAATAACGAAGTTTCGTTGTAGGTAACTAAATAACGTTTAAAACGTACAGCTACATGTCAACGTGTAGGTGTATAGAGGCGAGAGCTTGAAGAACGTCTATTCTATTCTCGAACAATGGCGATGCATGAAATACTCTGCGCCCTATTCACCGTAGATACATTTGTGGACTACGTGTTACCACGGGAATTCGCTGAAGTGTTCACAATATCACAACAATGGTGGAACGATTCTGTCTAGAACCTGCTTGGATGAAGACCACCGTAAAACCTACTTCGCCTATAAACCTATACTTAACCTAAACCGCATAGTATATACTTATTTACCCCCTAGATCCAGTGAAATAGCCGGGTATAGAAGCATAAAAACTATTAAAAACTGAAGCTTTAAAGGCGGCAATCATCATCATCGACATAGACCTCTCCTAATGTATTTCATTGAGTCCGAACTGCCACTAAGCCTGATCTAAAGTCGGCTTTGGCCGCGTGGTTTCCTTGTTTCGTTGGCGCAAGTGTTCTATTACTAATAGCTAAATAAATTTTAAAGAATAAAGACGTCCCTTAAACTACCGACGATAGTAACCGATCAATATCCAAAGATTTTCCAGAAGTCGACTGTCGGCAACACTCGAACTTATCCCCACATGTATATTATATACTAGATTCCGAGAGGCGTCCGAATCGGATATCGAGAGCGGAGAACCCGGGGGCGCCTCTTAAAGCTTAGGCTTCGACTCGGTCTGACTGCTGACCGTCTCGTGACCCCCAGCCAGACAGGTAATGACACTGTCGCCGGTTTGAGACGATATTTGCACATTGCAAACGAATCCCCCACCCTAAGGTAACCTCTCTTCCGGGATCACACATATCTTGACTGTTTCTCCTATTTATACGCTACAATAGCTACAATTACTATCTTGTGTTTCATTTACCGGATGGATAGGCAAGTAGACATACAGACAGACTTTGATCAAAAACTTAGAAGGTGTCATACTTTCTTCTTGAAAGGGGTGAAACACAATTTAGGTAAGCTACTTATACTATATAGGATAATACTACAGCAATTTTATATTAAATAAATTACTTAGGCCGAAATATATGGATGTGTAACATCAGTTTTATTCCTATGGTAAAAGTTGATTATTAAACCATTGTTGTAGAGTTTGAAGAAGTTACTCAGGCCTTTTGCTTATTCTAAGAAAATTACTATGGCTCCGTTACAGTTTTATTAGATTATGCTCTCCAAAAACAGAATATAGTTCTACGATACTGATGTAAGTCTTCTTTCTTTACGGACTTTCTTTACTACGAAAAATGCATTACATCGAACTGCTCCTAAACGGAATTATTTTGGCTAAGCACAAGATCGAAATCACGTAGTAGTCTCTATGGCATACATACGTTTCACATCTATTGAATATGCCGCCGAGTTTGACATCGTAATATATCAGAGAGAAAACTTGTTTATTTTCCGACGGAGATCTCGCAACAAAGGCATACTAAACAATCGTACCATTATTGAGAGAAAAGTTTGCGGGCGTAGTTATAGGTCGAAATGATACACGTTCTGAACGAAATGTTAGAGATAACAATGTTGAAACTGTTGCTATCTGGGCAATAATAATGAAACATATCTTCAGCAATTATTTTAGAGTGCTTGGAAACATGCCTGAGTGTTTTAATTAATATTGATATCTCAAGTTCCCTTTGACGGCTGGTAGGCTACTCTTGACGCAAACTCAATCTCAATAAAATTCCAATGCGATTAATATGTATCGATATTGCGATAAGTTTCGCAATTTCGAAATGCCCCGTCTGGATAATAATATTTTCACTAAATTTCCACGCAATTTAATTCCAATGTGGCGCTATTATCGCTTTTAAGAGTGACATTTGAATTTTTTAGATTTGTGATTGGAAATTGGTTAGGTATTGCAATTGTGTTTCAAGAGTAACCCTACTGAAGAGCTCGATAGCGCAGTAGCGTAGCGAATAGTAGAGTAGCGTAACGTAGAGTAGAATAGCGTAGCGTAGAGCAGAATAGAGTAGCTTATGCGGAGTAGCGTTACGCTTACGCAGTACTCTGCGTAACAGTCCTCTGCAGTATTCTACGCTACGCTACTCTACTGAGTACCGTAGCGTAGAATAGCGTAGCAGAAGCGTACAGGGACTGATCTTTCAAGTTAAGTAAGTTTGGCAATGTAGTAGATGCGTAAAAAAAAATATCTCGAGCTCCTCCGTCTGCTTCGGAAGGCAGGTACGTAAATCCGTTGGTACCGATTGTTCACTGAAACTGGCAATCATAAAAGACGTGAATTCAGCTTAAATAAAGATGAATTCACTCCAAGGACGGAGCATAGTGATTCACCAAAAAGAACGATGATAATACTGATGTTGATGATAACGGCATTTAAGATGACGTGTATAGCATATAATTTAATCATACTACATATGGGGGAGGTCATCGTATTTTTAGAGATATTTCTTTATAATAAACTATGAAATCTATTTATATACACGGTGACACTGTCAAGGCTTGCGCAGACGACGGACTATTGTCCGCGGACTTTCTTGTCCGTCAAAATGGATCGCTTACAATTTCATCGTCTAACGCACACGAATTCGAAGTCTTTAGAGACTGAATGTAACAAAGCAAGCGGACAAAAGTCCTTCGTCTGCGCAGGCCTTCATTGTGTTTTATAATTAGAATCTTATTTATAATTATCATACTAATTTATGAGACAGTGGACCATTTTCTATTACATAGAACAATTATTAAATTTATCTCAGTGTTGGCGTTCGAAAAAACCCACCAACTTGAAATGGGCCAGCGTTATAGTAGTAGTAGGGAGGATACACAGGGTCAAAAGAAAAAAAAAAGATTATATCCTAATCGCCTCATGTGCTAATGAGGGCAGGCTGTAGCCCACCAGTTGGTTGTATATAGGGCTTGTATTGTGATAGCAATTAAAGAAATTATTTATTAAAAACTTTTTGAAAGTAAATAATATTGTGTAGGTATGACGTAATCTTTCGTAATACTTCATATTTCAACATTCTGTCGAACGAGGATAAGCCGCCCTTTGTTTTATCTTCTTAATCCATTTTATCCTAAACTTGAAACAGAAATAATCGTCGGGAGCTAGCTATGTAATCCGAGAGCGAAACATAAATAGATACCTAATGTTTTTGTATTTAGCAGGAAGCTTTTTTTTTTACAGTTGCCCTTAATGTTAATTGAGTTTTGTGAATAATGATTTATTTTTTTATGGTCATGCTAGGTTTTTATTATCATAGATAAGGTTGATCCAACGAATAACATTGTTATTGTGACATATTTTTTAAAGAGAATCTGCCGTAATGTCAAAATCTCGCATAGCTAGCGACGAATTTTCTAATGTAACCGCGGGACATATTAACTGTATTATATATCGCGGCCTAGGCGGCGGAGAAATGTACTAATACAATGTTACGGCGGCTTTGAAGTTAACTGTGATGTTTAATGTTTTAAGCGCCATAATAACATTAGACATTTGGTTGAATGGCGTGGTTCAATCCAAGGGCTAGCCGCAAGTCAACTGCTATTTTAACCAGTTGGCTGCGTGCAACATAAACATAGGAAGCGAACAGAATTCAAAATACAGCAGAGCGTTACGAGATTATTGCAAGCTGTCACGCCCTTAAGACAGGCCACTCGGCGTTAATGCAAATTTAATTACGGCGCTATGTATCCAAATTGAGCTGCCATCTTGTTTACTGTTCTTTTAGGTTTAATAATCTTGTCAGGGCCTTGCGAATCGCGCCGTTATGTGTGTAAAGTTTATACCGGTTTATTCGTGCCCTACGAAAGTACAAACGTTATGTATATTTAATTATATCTCTGTTGTTTACTTTTTTTCGGTTAAGTCTTCGCTTTCATGTTAGTGATTCTCTTTGTAAAAGCACGAATACACATAAAAGTGTGTGGATGGACCAACTAATGTTTTCTTATGTTGTGTATTAAAAAAATATAGTAAGGATCGAAAATTAACCCTTATTCACGAAATATACAATGTTTGTACTTTCCTCATCCAAAGAACTCTTAGGACTAAGGAGTCCTACAAGGCTAGGACTCCTTCTCCAAATCTCACATTCCTTCATGCGCGCATTGTGCTTAAAAAGGTGCACGATTAATTCGTGCACTCAATTTTCTCATCACGTATATTCATAATACATAACATTTATCTGCATTTATGATGCAGTAAGATCTAACGAACGGCGTATATTAGGGGTAAGACTTTGGAATGTCAATAGCTGAAATTAAAAGTAACAAAACTTACTATGAACTATGTAAAAATATATAAAAATGTTTGCATTATCTCCAATATGTTTATTTACATGTTCCGTTCGAGTATCTTCAGTGTCAAAATAGTCACCGATGTTCAAATACCAGTTTCCACTCGTATTTGAAGCACACGTAATTGATATATCGTTGTGTGACAATAATTGTCACCGGTTCAACACCCGACACACAGTACTGTGGAGTGAGAGAAATCAGTTTCGAACTGAAAATAGGACGATCTCTGTAACTTAAACCTAAAAGAAATGTATTTACTCCAGTCTTCAAAGTGCTAAAAGTGTTATAGGTTTTGTAACAAGAACGCTATAACATTTTGAATAAAATGCAGTAAATAGTGACTACTTGACTAATATTTTAAGGTATTCTAATATTAGGGCAAGCCCAAGACCAGTATATATTTTTTAGTAAGTACAGGTAACTAAAGTAAAATTTTATGAAATCACTTCCTTAGAAATATTTTTCAACAGTTTAGTTTTAAATAAGAACTTTAACGTGTTAAAAAAAAATTAAAACCACGGAAGTATTTTAGAATTCAGATTGAAGTTGCGAGTTACTCTTTTGAAATATCAAACTTTAGCAATTCAATTGTTTAAGCTTTCTTTATCTATTTAAGTTTATACCCAAACATTAAATGTTGTTTTTTTAAGATAGCGTTGATATCATTCGAATGAAACAGTTTACATACCCCTGTGACCTCGTGGTTCGTACCCTGCAAGTGTTCGAAAAGTCAGATTATAAACCGAATAGATCCATATAATAGACGTTATTTTTTTGCGAGATTGAGAACGAACCATTTACTTTAAATTAATTTTGCGTGTGATTTCGTCGTTCTTTTTACAAACCGTATACTATGTTTCATATAATATTGTGTTATTCATCGTTATGTGCAAAAAAACCTTAACATTAAAATTAAATATTTTTATTTAATTTATGTATTCTAAAACGTAGGTTCTTTTGTTAGGTAACTGATATTATGAAAAACATTACAACAGTATAATTCAGTAAAGTAAATCCAGTCAAAAAAGTTATTTGTGTTTACAAATTCGTGCTTTCACGCCTTGTGTGTAGGCATTTAAGTGACAGACAGATAGGAATAATAAAATATTAACTAACTTAAGTTTCGTCAGATTTATAGAAGTAGTCTCTAACAGCATATCAAGCATGCGGAACACGAAACTCCAAACTTCTTCGGAACTTTTATGCTTTCTGCAAGTAGTCGGAACGTACGAACAGTTACTACCCGGGGCGCGCCATTTTTATCGGCACAAGTTACGCTCTCCTGTTTCGCCCTTGTTAATCAAATTATTCATATTCACGTCGCATATTACCTTCCCCGTAATTTCTGTCGACGTCCGACGTTATCAAATTTCCATTACTGAGCCTAATATTCGACCTACGTCCTCCCCTTAAAAACTTCAACGGACGTGATGTTCTGTTTTCCTATTTATTACTGCGATACTTTTGCGCAATGCGACTTGGCCCTTATTGTGTTCGAATAGGATCGGTTCTAGCCTGCCGGTACAAAAGTGTGAGGTGTCGTTTAGGGAGCTTACTCGGGTCGCGTTATTAGAGTCTTGTCCTTCTTTATTGGAATATACGAGAGGCTTCAAACCGCCCCCCGCCCGGTGCCCGAGCGGTGAGAGGTTTCCGTGCTGTGGCTCAACTGTTACCGATTTAGAAAATAAACCTTAGGAAGTAATAAGAAAAACATAATACAAATGAACTTTTACTAATTATTTTAATACCATTCCTCCCTTATTTTTTCCCGGGATCTATACGACATTTGTGACAGCACTTATTGTTATTAGACCCGCATGTATTAAACTACGGTATAATAGGCGGATGATTGATGATGTTTATTTGTATAACATTTATTTGGAATTACTCATAATTTTATTGTATGCTCCACACTGAAACTGACACCATAATACATTCAGATCTAGAAACATGACTAGGCTACGCCGATCTGTGCCAATTTGCCTTGATTTTGGGATCGCCGCTACACAGCCACACACTTAATTTGAAATCCTAATTTTATATTTAAACGAATTGTAGAAGTTGAGTTAATGAGCTTTTAGTTACTGCACATTAAATACTTTAGCGGACTTTTTAAAATCTCATCTTGATTACTTACAGCAAGGCTGGCCAATAGATTTTCCAGGTGGGCAAAATTTCATGGACCGCGGCAGCGCCCGGGCCAAATATCAATTCATAATATTATACACAAAAAGTATATTATACAAATGCTTACCTATGCCTATGCTAGAACCCAACCGAAGGTGGCCCGCGGGCCTGGGTTTGGCCAGCCTTGACTTACAGTCTAGACTAGAATATGATTATGCAAAAATAATGCTATGGTCAACCGCGCTGGTTAAATAGTTCACATTGCCACTCTATACCGGGGACAGCCCGTATCCTAATGGCGAGTTCTGCCCAAAGCGTTATCTACTACTACGGAAGCACCGTAGCGCTACGAGTGTTCGTAACATGTGCTACGCATGAAATGCTACGGTTGGGAAGTCGGCCGCCGGCGCCGTAGTAAATCTGAAATGGAAAAGGATTATGTTGTGATTGGATTTAACGCTTCCTGCACTGTTTCTACGCATCTGTTTCTGAACTTTTTAAGGACAAAATTATTATTGAAAAGAATTAAAGTAAAGTATTTTAGTTGGGCTAGTTTACAGGGTCCGTGCATGGGCTCTGGGACTATGTGTTTTAATTTATTAGACCGAAAAATAAAGTCTAGTGGTCATATAGCACGATAAACTATTCGTATCGTAGCGTAAAATAGGAATATTGTATTAAAATTAATACAGCGCCACAACGTCATTAATGGAACGTGTTTGAAACACGTACACTTTACGTGTATGTTACGAGTACGATTTTGATTGTTATTCGTGCTATTTCATTCAGATAAAAAGAAAATTTGTTTATTTGAGCACAAATAATTATAAACATTAAAAACACATATAAAATCAAAATGGTTGCTGCGTGCCAGTAAAGGTGTAAAACGTTAAATAAATAAAAGTGCAGTTGCGCCGTCGAATGTGTTTGCAGCGGCACTAGTTTGAGGAGTGGGTCACGCGCGGCGGCATCGTAAAGCGGCTATTGCAGCCAGTTCACGCTGCAGCCGACGCCTTAATCAAGGATGCCACCCATGCAATATACAATTTTTTTAAAGAACATTTTATTTGGCGTCGTTTCACGTTTATTTTACACATATTATCCCGACGTTTTGAACCTTTTGAAGGGCCCGTGTTCCTTTTTGCTTTTTTTTTTGCCATTTGACGCTAGTCGGTGGGTGGTGGGTCACGTGGAAAGGTACGAGCTCAGCATTAGAATAGAATAGAAAAATATATATACAGTATCGCAAAATAACACAGTCATTATAAATAGTAGGTATATGATACTGAAAGGGCATCTTCTCAGCATATGTCATAGCACTTAAGTAACGCCATGACGCTGGTCTTCCGAAGATGCTCACCATTAGAATGTTTATACGCTGATGATGATTTCACAAGGTTGAGCGTTACACCTTTATTTCACCTAATGGGAAGAGAAAAGAGGGGATAGACGGTACCTACGGTCGTATATGGAACGTTCTCGTGGAATCAAATAATAAGAAAAATATTGCAGTAGTACCGGTAACTGACCGAACACAACAATGCTTTTAACGTGGCTGTTTTGGCGACAGACTTAGATTAAAGCTAAAAATTATTATCCAACATAGTAAAAAAGTAGGCAAATGACTCTGCACCACCTAATGTTTAGCAAAAGCGAGGTCCAGATGTGAAAACAGCTATTGAATATATGTCAAGCTATATTTTTTAAGGAGCTCGATGGCGCAGTGGTTAACGCGCCCGGTCTGCGAGTGCTGAGGTTAAGCAACTTTCGCAAAGGCCGGTCATCGGATGGGTGACCAAAAATGTATCATCTCGAGCTCCTCCGTGCTTCGGAAGGCACGTAAAGCCGTTGGTCCCGGCTGCATTGGCAGTCGTTAACAACCGCCAATCCGCACTGGGCCCGCGTGGTGGTTTATGGCCCGTTCTCCCTATCCATCCATAGGGAAGGCTCGTGCCCCAGCAGTGGGGACATAAAATGAGCTGATGATGACTAACAACAGTGACACTGGTCTTGTTTTCAATTTGATCAAACCTCGCACGATTAATGTTAGAGTGCACACAATCAAACCATGAAAATGTACATTTATTATGTAGCGCAGCAGCCCTGGCTGGTTCATGCACGGGCGTTACTGCCGCTCGTTTATCTCTGTAACAACCAGTGTAAGAGTCTTTTAGATTTCTGTAACTGAATTTTATAGTTTAGTATGTGGGAGAATGGTTGCACGTAAACTAAATACAGCATGTTTTATGAGTTTTACCATTAAACTGGGCGTGTTTGTTTTGTTTATCATTTATTAATTCTGTTATAAAAAAGAGCTCGTTGGCGTAGCGTTCTGGTTGCGATCGTGCAAGTTGTGCAACTTTCGCAATGTCGACTTCTAGAATGGGTGACCAAATTGTAATATCTCGAGTTCCTCCTGACTTCAGAATCGGCATTGCAGGCCGACATGGTAGGTCACCATCATCTCAAGTATCATAAAGAGATCTGAGCCCAGAAGTTTTAAAGTGATAATGTTTTACTGTGTGTTTCATCATACACATATAATTTTATTTTTGTATTTGTTTCAGATATGCTGTAACTGGTCTCCAGTTAAAATACATAAAAATTACATAAAAGGTTAGTGCACATTTTATTGTTTTATCCCGAATAGAGAAGGAATGTGCAATAACAAGCAATTTAAGACGACGATGGCCGGTGCAAACCCGTCTCTAAATTTTAAGTATACACTATGCCATAATCATAGTGTATACTTAAAATTTAGAGGTTGTTGGTGAAAACAACCTTTAAATTTTACGTTCTGTTAAAAATAAAATGTGCAAGCCAAACTCGCGCTATTTATCTCTCGTAGGACTGTCTCGTGCGTTGTCTATATTCCAGTCTTCAGAGCCAGTTCCTAGCTACTAGTTGTCACTTAGGTAATCACTTACGTGCCTATATTAAGGAGTTGGCATGCTACATATTTCATAGTGAATAAACAATTCAAACGGATAGTCTACGTCCTACGCAATCTCCTGATTACGCTCAGGTAGGCTACTCTTGACGCAAACTCAATCTCAATACAATTTCAATGCGATTAATATGTATCGATATTGGGATAAGTTTCGCAATTTCGGAACGCCCCATCTCGATAATACTTTGTTCACTCAATTTCCACGCAATTTAATTCTAATGCAGCGCTATTATCGCTTTTAAGAGTGCCATTTGAATTTTTTAGATTTGGGTTTGGAAATTGATTATTGCAATTGTGTTTCAAGAGTAACCCACCAGGTATTTTGTAATGGCTACCGTTGACAGTATGGTAATGGCAAGCCATACGCGCGCTGTTTAACTCTCACAGGACCGTCTCGTGCGTTGTCTGTGTTCCAGCCTTATTAATGGGACGCATGCTTCGTATTCATTAGACTGAGTGGAGCATCGTAATAGCGTATACGGCCAATAAAATTATCGAATGTATCGGTTTTCCGATGTTCGAAGCAAAGATTTTAGTGGTACTTGAACAACCATAATTCTTACAAATAATAACGTTATAAGCAAGAATATATTGTTCAAGAGTGTTTTTAGAGTCTTTTTGTCAAAGTAAAAAAGTTAGAAATTCGGAGAGATAAAACAAACACATTTTTGTGTAGTTTTTACATTATATTACGCGAGTTTTAGAGTGAATTCAAAACTGAGATGATTGGGATGATTTGGATGACTAAAGAGAAAATAAAATACCAATGAACTAATTTTATTGGGTAATTAAAAATCTAATCTACCGCCAAGTTTAAGCCAGTCAGGAAAATATCCGCATTTAATCCAGTTACACCTTACATAGAGACTCCATAGGTTATTCTCAAATTCCAGAGGTAGGTATCTTAGCCACAAACCCTCGCGTATAAATTAGTGCGGCACCGTCCTTAAGAGGGGGTATAAAGGTAAATCACCAATCGTAGATTTGATTTTAACACTAGAAGATAAACCACGATTTACCCGAAAAAAATATCATAGATACTACAGCATACTTGAAAGGGACTGGCTTAAGCGAAAACATAATATATTAAAATTTTATCGATAAAATAAAATCACAAACTTACGTCTACTTTTCAACTAGAATCAATTTATTTTCATTTTGACGCATATTACTGAGCCAATATTTTAACACATAATATCAAATTATATTACCGAGCGACTGTATTAGCGATTTGAAAAAAAAATGTATATTTTACGAGTAAATAAACTAAAACTAATTCGGCGCTTACGACATTCTTATTCCGCGCAGAACGCTCCAGTCTGTCGCACCTGACCCGAGGTAACAGGCATGTTTTGTTTCATCGATTAGTCGCGATCACTCTGTTGAGACGAGAGGACTGTGTTTCTGTGCTCAGGGCGCCGAAAAAATATTTCGTTAAAATAAGATATTATTATCATAATATTGTTATTATTTCTTTTCATTGGTGATGAGTAGTCTCACCTTGAAATATCGACCCTTACGCATTAACTTTAGAGCTCACTATACAATGTATTACAAGCGCTGAAGCAATGACGGCGACGCGGGTACCGGGTATAGTATATGCAAAACAGAACGATGCTTTTGACCACTCGTATTGGTGGCAGTATGTATAGTAATTTTTTTCACAGTACATACATAATTAAGTTGAATTAGCTATTCTGGAAATATTGTATCATACTTCGTATATTACCGTACAAACTTGTGATTTACAATTATTTTGTATTTCAGAACTGCTGCAGCTCGTAAATGTCGTAATATCTCACAAGCCGATGAATGCTATCCGGTCAAACTCGTACGCAAAAATCTCTCATCAACTCTGTTAGTTCGTTACAGTTGTTTAATTTAAAGCTATTCGTATATTTATTTTTATAAAAACCATAGAATGTAAACATAATATTGATTTTTTTATATGTTAACACATGAAAAGTCTGTCGTTGCTGACTGTACAATCCAGCTCGAAGATCTCGTAGATCTCGAAGAGCTCGCAGATGAAATGCCTCGCGATACCTGAAAAATGAATGTAAAAGCTTATTTCTATAAAAATGAACTTGAATTTGGTCCAGAATTATCTTTTCAAATATTTTACTAAATGTGGGTAGCACAGAAATTGGTCTAAAGTTAGTGGGGTCAGATGTGCTACCTGATTTGTATAATGGAATTACTTTACTGTGCTTCATTAGGTCAGGAAAAACACCACAGTCAATACATTCGTTAAATATGCAAGCTAAAACTGGAGCTATTGTCTCAATAACGGATTTAGTGACGTCAACGGAATTACCCCACAAATCAGCAGTCTTTTTTTTATTAAGAGTGTTAAAAGTTTTAATTATATCTTTAAAATCAATTTTTTGAAAACTAAAATGGTTTTCACTAGGTTTGACCTTTTTCCTTTAGAACCGCTTCAGCTACAGTGGGGGACGAGTCCAAAGTCTTTGTAGTTGAAACTGGAATATCAGTAAAAAACTTCTCAAATGCCGCAGCAACATCAGCATCAGAAGTTAAGATTTGATTTTCGAAGCTCAATTTGTACTCATTGTTACGACTTTTGACATTTCCAGTTTCACTATTTATAATATTCCATGTTATTTTTATTTTGTTATCACTTAGCTTAATCTTTGAACTCAGGAATTTTGCCTTTGCTAATCGACATACTGTTTTAAATAACTTAGAATATTTTTTGACATACAATTTGAAATCTTCACTGGTGTTATAGTTGCGTTCATCATATAGCTCATAAAGTCGCTTTCTACTTTTGTGGATACCAATTGTAGCCCATTCACTAAAAGTAACAGTACACTTACCGAGATCATCTTTGGAATAAAAGTTTTATTAAATTCTAAACAATATTTATGAAAGAAATCATTATAAAATTCATTTGGGTTATCATTATATTCTACATAACATATATTATCATAGAGATTGTTTTGAAGCGTTCCAGACGACCTGCAGTTTTTGGTACAACAGTGATAATCTGTTTCTTCACTTGCTGACACTGATGTGGAAGGCTGACCATTTGGCCACAATGATCAGAGTCTAGTTTATTAATAATGAGTTTAGACAGAGGTATTAGATCAGTGTATATATAATCGATACAAGTGGCCGAAGTGGCAGTTATTCTAGTCGGCTCCAAAAATAAATTATTCAAATTATATAATTGAAATAAATTTTTAATTTTGATAGAACCTGTAGACTTTTCTAACAAATTAATATTAAAATCACCGCAAACAACTATCTTTTTACCTACATTGCGGATTTTATATAATGCTTCATCCATTACTTTTTCAAAATAATCATACAATGCTGACGGAGGCCTGTATACACTTAATACAACAAGTCGCTCCAGCTCCACACAAGCTATTTCTATTGTTTGCTCAACCGAGAGGCTCATTATGTCTTTTCTTTCCTTTAATTTTAACTTCTTATCAACTCCAATTAAGGAGCCACCATGAATTGAATTTACTCGACTGAACGAACTACCTACCAAATGATTATTAAAATTGAACATGAACTGATGATCTTTAAGCCAGTGTTCAGTAATACATAGAATATCAACTTTATTATCGTTCATGAACAATGCAATCTCTGGATCTTTGCCCATCATTCCTTGAATGTTCTGGTGAACCATACTGATTGACTGAACATTTTTAATAATTGTAGGTTGAGACGGGCTTTTCTTAGAATTAATTACACATTTATTTAAAATATTACCAAACATTTTGCAAGAGAATTCATCTTTTGTCAATCATTTAATTTAAAATCGTCATTAAAGAAAAGCTTTGTAAAAAAGCTTATTATAAAGTGTCTGATTACATTCAAGACAAAACAGCATGGGTTAAAAATGCTTCAATCACCCCAACAGGTATTTCTAATTTAAAATATTGTTAAGTAATTTTAAACTTGTATAACTTGATAACGGCATATAATTTTGTAAATGTCGTTACTTATATTAAAACTGTGGAGTTTCTTGCGCCCATTCTTCTCCACAACTAAAAAATAGACGTCCGAATGGGTAGTAGGTAAAAAAAATGTTTGGACGATTCAAAAGTACTTTTCTAAAGTTTATTTGAATAAAAAATATTTGACACTTTGACTTTGACTTTGATTACAGAAAGTCTGTTTATCTTAAGTGTAAACAATATTTTAGTTTTTTTTACCATTAAAAAAACAATAAAATTTTTCATTAAATTTCAATAGTATGTCCTATAAAGATTGTTACATTTTAAGACAAGTTAGAATGAACAGACCTTAAATACATAATTTAATGCAAAAATGTTTTTAACTTACCTTCTTTCTGTCTGTTCTTTGCAGTACAGGTACAAGCCAGGAAACGAATTCTGAAAAAAAAATGTAAACCTATGAATCTATGTAAATAAAGCGATATTTTTGTAATAAAATTAGACTTCTTTTTTTTACATTGTCGACACTCTTTGAAGAAGAGATATAACAGTAAGAGCACTTACACACGAGCAGCACTTTGGTATCAATAGAGGTAACTGTAGCGTCGGATGGTAGGCCTTTGACCTTTAACGTGTCGACAGCAACCGCTGACTGTTGCAGTTACTTCTGTCGATAGCAAAGTGCGACTGAAAGGGATAATATAATCTACATGATACAAAAAATAATCTACATAATACAAAAATGCTTAAAGATTTCATGGCACCTACGCCTTTATAAAATAAAACAATATTAAATATTTAAAGTAGCAATATATAATAAAAATATATGATATCATTACTTACCTTTGCGTATTATTTACCACCAGCAAAGAGTATTTTAGTGTTTCGAAGTACAGCTAGGTGATCCGACTCGCACTTAGCCGGTTTTTATCTGATTATTTTAGGTATACTGTGCGCGATCGCACTAAACACGAGTACACACGAGGGAGCGACCTGCCAATCTGTTGCGTTGGCCGCCACGCCGTACGCACGGACGAAAGCGGGGCGTGAAAGGGGCGCGGGTGAAATCTGTTTTTTTTCTAGGTTTATACGCCCTCTTAATTATGTTTCCCATCTTTTGGCCACTATGCCAGGCGGGCGTACTAATTACTTTCGTATTACGCCGCAAGGTGGCGCTGGTCGCACCTGCTCTGCTCAAATTGGGCTTGGCTAGGTCACCTTAATATAAACAGTTGAGTTGCATATAAAACCTGAAAGTAAAGTGATAATTTTCTTATTGTTTCTGTATCTACTTAATTATAACACTCTGATATAAACGTCCCATTGACCACTGTGGGCCGTTTCACATGATCAATAGCATCAGGGAAGATTGAACCTTAACCCAAATCGCGATTGACTGCGATCTTATGACAACAAACAGGATCAACAGCTTAAGTTGCCTTCCGAAGAACGGAGGAGCTCGAGATATTTTTTAAGTTACTCATCCGGTAACCGGCAACCCGAACGCTATAACCACTGCGCCATCGTGCTCTTCAGTATAACGAAATTGTTTTTGGCTGTTATGAGCTCAAGCGTCGAATACCCAGACACAATAGAATTTTAATTGTTATCGGCCACCTGCTGGTCGCTCGACGCTCAAGGGGATATAAGGTTTAGTTCAGTTATACCAGAAAACTGCTCTGAACTATGATAGAGAAATATGATGCAACATTTTGCTTGGTACGATTCTACAATGCAAGCAAATATTATATGTGTAGTACCTATGTCTTTTCTTAGAGAGGAATTGTATAATTTCCTGAGAGTTATTAATTTGTCTTACAAACAATAAGAACTGGAAAATGGTTATTTGCTCACCGAGTTATTGGGTCATATTTCCCAGGGGCTCCTTGTTCGCTTATTTGAATGAAATAAGATGTAGTACAAGTACTTTTAACGTAATCTACTCTTTTATACAACTTTCTGAATCGTACATATATATACGCTCATGGGTGCATCCCCCCGCCAAAGGGAGTTGATACTGGAGGATACTGGATACTTATTGTAGAAATAAAATAAGTCCAGTTACCTCAAGTTCACCCAAAACGTGACCGCCTAAAGATGATATTATTAGCACATTTCTGCCCCTTTTACGACACCGAATGAAAAGAAACAGGAAATTCGTATTCATTGGTGAGCTGCCATTTAGCAGCTTAAAGGCAACATCGTAGGTTGTATAACACTGTGTTCTTATTACTATAATCAGTGTTACGTCTAATCGTTTTCATAAATAAGCAAAGAGAATTGGCTCGGCTAATCCCACGGAGTTTGCGTCACGGGCGAGACGCCATACTGGCGCCGACTCTTTAACTCCGTACGTTGAAGATCCTGTTATTATATTGTATGCGTCATCTGTGCTATGAAAATGGTTTAAGATAGCTATTTAAATTTCTCTGTAGGTCGTATGACACGACCTTGAAACATATTTAGCTGTGTATGTTTATAACAACAATGCCTGTAGATGTGTTGTGTTCCATCAGTTACAGATAAAATAACCAATTCCTCAGTAGTTGATAGTTCTGGTTAAAGTGCGTCCATTGTCACTTACCATCCGGTGAGATGCAGGCCAAGCGTTTCCTCCAAAAAACCTTTTCATGGGACAGAGCTTGCTGATGGCTACCGAATGTTGGTTGGACGTTTTTTCGGGACGGGCATCACTCCATAGAAGTGTTGGCATACCTCGAGACGTTTATACGAGACGGCACGGGGACACGCACTAGTCAACGTGGTTCATCATCATCATCATCATCATCATCAGCTCATTTTATGTCCCCACTGCTGGGGCACGAGCCTTCCCTATGGACGGATAAGTAGAACGGGCCATAAACCATCACGCGGGCCCAGTGCGGATTGGTAGTTGTTAACGACTGCTAATGCAGCCGGGACCAAAGGCTTTACGTGCCTTCTGAAGCACGGAGGAGCTCGACATGATAAATTTTTGGTCTCCCATCCCATCCCATCGGTGTCTTTGTCTTAATTATTATTACTCTTTTTATCTTTAGAATTGACCATAAACAACTAAAACTCGCGATGCCGTCTCGTGTTAGTTCTTGATCTAAAATTACCATTTCCGCGTTCCGAGTAAAAGTGCATTTTCTCTGTAAATAGGTGGCGTTGCGTGATGAAAGCGGGGCTGGAATAGTCGATACTTGACGTTGATTGGCCGTCGTACGCGCCCCGCCGGCGCCGGGTGCTATCTGAAAGTGTAGTTCAGCTTTGCCAGAATAGGTTGAGGCTAGTTTTTACATGAAACACTTTATACGCGTCTACTCGCGTTTAGTTTCTATAACGTTACGTTTCAATAATTAAAAAAAAATCGTTTAAACTTTATAATATTAGACCTTTTTCAGGTGTAATTAGTATCGTAAACATTGCTTTTATACCTAAACTATAGCAAAACTTATCTTTAGTATTTTATGACGCTGTTAAAATGTTCTAACAGAGGCTTTAAATAACATCTTTTTAGCCATTTCAGTCTCGTTTTCGATTTATTGGTAAAATCTAACGGGGGAAGAGTTTCTCCGGTCATATTTCACCCTGCAAGAACTCTGTAAAAGTAAAATATAAACAAAGCTAACTTATCGTCACCAAGGGACGTGCTACCAGTATGCTGTCGCGAGGAACGTGATCAGAATCTATAACTGAATTTAAAAAAAACCTCATCTTTTCAAAGACTATTTTGTGTATTGTGTTGGAGAATTATATTTTTCCTTTGTTTCAATTACATTGATTTTTTTTTCTTTTGTTGATGGCTTTGTGAAACCGCAGACATGACTCTTCACTTTCCCGCCAAGAAGTCCCTACATTGTTAATGGGTACTATGTCACTAATTGCCTTTTTAATTGAGGAATGAAGGGTTTGTTTTGTTTTCGTTTGTGAAGAAATTAAACGTGGAAAGTATTTATTGAAACAGGTTGATCTGCGAGCTTTGTAATGGGGTTTGTAATTGCTTTAACTACGCTTGTAGCTTTACGGTAATTCGTCATTTTTATTTAGTTCTCAAAATAGTTTTACTTAATTGTCTCAGTTAGCCTCACTAACAAAATGTAGTAATGCAAAGGCGAAAACAACGCGTTAATTTGCCGTTCCTGAAGGGTACGATTGCCAAAACCTCCATTCCCACCTAATTATTCATTATGTCGACGTCAAAAAACAATAAGGTCTATTTTCGTTTGCAATAATAAAAATATACAGAGAAGCCAGTGTTTTGTTGGCTACTATATTAAATTGATGTTAATGTTACTTTTGCATTAGCAATGCTATGTTCATCATCATCATCATCATCATCTCAGCCAAAAGACGTCCACTGCTGGACAAAGGCCTCCCCCAAGGATATGGAAAATAAATATTAATATTATTATTAATATTTATTTTCTATATTCATATACAAAATAAATTTTATAAGTACTTGCAAAAGTGACAGTTTTAGGTGGGTTAAACTCAAACTCGCTCTTTCGCAATCCAGTTGTTCAACTAGTACTAGTGTTAGAAAATTCTTAGACGAAACTTCCAACTTCGGCTTTTACCCTAATCCAACTTTTTTTCCTTATTTAACTTGGTCCTCCCACACTGTCGATTCCGTGCAAAAGTCTGTCCCAAATTCTTCGATACAACTTGGCCTTTGGCGATGTCTCACTAATAAAATAAGCACACAACATTGATCTAGTTTACTTTATTGAATTTTTAATTGGAAAGACGATAGTATTACTTGTACGTTTAAGGTATAATGCGTATTCTAGTGCTTCATAAAGAATTAAGATCTCTGTGGAGATGTTGAAGGAATGTAATAAATTACTGGTAGGTGAACGTGTGCGTAGCTGAAACAACTGACAAATAAAAATGACGGCAATGAAAAAGCAATTATTTGGCTACACAATTTTTTAACATTGTTTTCTTTTTTTTAAACTCTTAAGTAAACCTAGCCGAAGCGGTATTACCTACGTACATATACTACTACACATACTTGCACCACAAAAACTTTATTATTTCGTTTAAAAATAAAAGTATCATTACACTATAAGTTTTCGTGACGGCATGACGCCTTTTCAAAGTGCTGTTTTCAATATATTTTCATCTTTCTTTTTATAATTTTAGCGTTCGCTCTTAGCGTGGTATGCTTTTTACTCATCTATGATGTCTGGACGTCTTTAAACATGTTCGACGAAAAGAAACACCATGTACTCCATAACGCGATTTTAATATGAGTCACTAGAGCGGAGCCTGATCAATTATTCTAAGCATGTGTGACCCGCAGGTTGCGCCACACGCATTAGTGTTTCCAGCTTATATCGAGCTGGTATACCTTATTACATTATCTTTTATGTTTTAACAACGCGTTAAAGGGACCATCTTGCAAGTGAAGCGACTCTCACAAGCTTACGTAATTAAAATACTTCGAGCTCCTCCGTACTTCGGAAGGCATGTTGGTCCTGGTTGTTGTCGTAAGATAGTATGCGTTAAAATCCGTTAGTGGTTATGGTCCAATCGCAAAGTGACATGGATCACAAAATAAGGAGACTACAGACAGTAAGCTTAATTTTTCTGAGTGGTAGAGCCACGGTGCGTTGCAGCACGAAATGGGCCGGCTCGCCCGGCGTAATACCACCCTCTCACAGAATATCGGCGTGAAACAATGGCACTCGTTGCTGTTGTGATTCGTCCGGTGAGTGAAACCCCCCCCCCCTTCCCAATTCCTACTCCCTCCTCAAGATCCAACTCCTTCCTCAAGGCCGGCAACGCATCTGCGATTACTTTGGTTTTGCGGGTGTCCAAGGGCGGCAGTGTATACTTTCCATCAGGTGACCCGCCTGCTCGTTTGCCTCCTTTTAACATAAAAAAAACACATACCGCGCTCAAGCAACGCACACATAGACAACCTCTCACTCACGGAATCTGGCAACAGCTGCGCTCGGTCTGTCTCGAGCAGCTCGAGACAGACCGAGCGCAGCTGTTGCCAGATTCGAGTCGAGCTTTTCCGAGGCATAGCTTCTGTAGTCTCCCTATTTTGTGCTCATGTGCTGTTGTTCATGCAAGAAGGTGAGGCCAACCACCGCCGTAGGACATTTATAGGCTGATGGTGAAGAATGATGACAAATGATTAATACAAAAGGCCTAGGTTTAACGTACCGTTGTTATTAATTAATTTGGTACTTTCATTAGATTCACTAATGACCTTTCACCATTGATCGACAGATCAAACGACTACGAAGTTCAAATTAATCGTCTGTCGTACCGAAATTCAAAATGACCATTCATTGCGAAGTCGCCTGAGTTTCACACTTGGGTGGCATAATTAAAATTCCGACCCTGGACCACAGAGGTCACGTTACAATTGATGCGGGTGTGGAGATCAGCATATCGAAGCAATTATCCTCCATCGGTTTTTCGGGGTTATTTTGTTTCGTTTTCAATTATTTCAGCGGATTTTACATTTACGAAATGTTATATATCGGTTAGACTGTTAGAGTTTTTTGTTTATTTTTTTCTTAACTGTACACCGTTGTTATTATTTAATACCTTATCAAATACTGTTGTTATTTAAAATCTGTTGTATACCACTTCTTGTTTCGTAAACATAAACATAGTTAAAGTGCTGCGAATCTTATGTACGCTATATTTTGAAATACCTGTGTCATTCATGAGGAGCTCGATGGCGCAGTGGTTAACGCGCCCGGTCCGCGAGTGCTGAGGTTAAGAAATTTTCGCAAAGGCCGGTCATCGGATGGGTGACTAAACATTTATCATCTCGAGCTCCTCCGTGCTTCGGAAGGCACGTAAAGCTGCTAATGATGATGTCATTCATCGTCTATGGGTAAAGTAATAAATTTGACAAGCACTACTTTCATTAATGCATTTGTTTCTTTAAACTGTAAGTTAAAACTTTTAACAGCGTGCATAGTACATTAAGACGAGTGCTTTGTATAAAGTTATTTTCATTACTCATGTTGATTTAGCTTTTTGACTCCGTCACTTCTGAACGCGAGCCTCCCAAACAGCGCCAAACATCCCGTCTAGACTCGATAATTTCCTAGATTTTCTGAACCAATCGGAAAGGAAGTGTAGCCGTCAGCAGTTCGTCTGTAATAGAATAACGTTTGGGCGGCGAAGGTGTAGGCAAGTTCAGTGACGCTCGCTGTCGTTTGGGCGGCCCGTCTGACGTACTGTCTGCTCCAAGCACTTGGCGGCGTCTACGAAGTGCGAATCAATGAGCATTCTGCCTCCTTTCGCTCGATTCGAATGCTGTAGTTTTTGTTTGTAAAAATGTATATCGTTAATTGTGTGTATTCAACATGTAACATAATAAACGCACACCATGTATGTAGTTTGTTAAGAATCGGTTACTAAACCGATTTCAGCTATTATTGTATAGGTTTTTTCCTAATATATTAAAATTAAGTAAATTACGGTGTGTGCGTTTACTGAATTATTTCAATAAAAAGAAAGAATGAGTTGATCTATACTAATATTATAAAGAGGAAACATTTGTATTTTTGTATGTATGTATGTATGTTTGCAACGAATAAATTAAAAAAAACTACTGTACCGATTTCAAAAATTCTTTCACCATTAGAATGCTACATTAGCGCTGAGTAACATAGGCTACTTATATTAAAAAAAGAAATATTAAATAAAATACTCAAAACGACAATTTAATTTTCCAATACAAAATATTTTGTTCGTTTTGTTGTCATGGAAACCATTGATATAATATTTAACTCAATGACTCAATGATGGAAACTGTCAATGCTGTATACGAAGTCTGCCGGGTCAGCTCGTTATAAAATAAAAACCAAAAAACTACACCCTTTCGTTATTAAATTATCGTATTTCTGTTATGACTCGTTTATTTTATTTGTATTGTAGTTTTTAATGTTTTTCATGAGTTTAAAAGGATGTCTTCTAAGTATATTTACGGCATGAAGGATCACAAAAGGCGCACACATTTTTAAATGTGTGAATAGAACAAGTAAATTAGTTTCATTTTAATAGAATCTAGTTAACACTAGTATAGGGTTAAAAATGTGTTATACAAATTGATTGGATTATGTTGTTGGAAAGTAAAAATGGAATGGTATTGTGTATACTTTCTTCCAATTCGTCAATAGGATGTGCGTTGACCAATCGCGTGCCAGTGTGGCGCGCGGCGCATGCGCGGCGTGGGCGTCGGTCGATAGCGCACGTGACGTCACGCGCGTTTGCCAATGGCGGCCGCTCGTAGCACGTCAATCGATGTGACCGATTCTACATTTCCTTTTGTTCCTTTGGCCTAGGCGGCCATATTGAAAAATTGCATTCTCAGCCTTTTTCATGGTCATGGAGGTCGAGGCTTTTCTTTATATGAATAAATTTAATTAAGTTAGCGAACCGTGCGTTTTATTCGATCTGTAAACTGCAAACACTGAACTTTGTGATTTCTAATTCTTCTTTGCCTTAAAACCAGTCATAATAGAAGTTGTATTGTTTTTGGTCGCGCATGATCGCCGTAGCGTTCACACACTTTAAATAATTTAGTTTTTCGGATGCCACTGGGTTCGTAACCACAAAACTTAAAACTTATTATCTTTCACTGAAATAAAAATAACTATATAGCGTGGTGTTTCTCTTAATATTTTTATTAGACAAAATAGGCAAAGGGATCGTAATATTGAGTGAATTTCCGCCGATATGACGCGTGTATGTTATCTCATGAATTGTAATGTGCCGCATAATACAAGCTAAGAGTGACATTCGACGTAGCCCTCCGAGGGTCCTCCGCGGGTCCTTCGTTCACGGAAACATTATGGACCTCGGGTATTATGTGATAAGTAAAATGAGTGCGGTTCCAAGTGCGGACCCTTTAAAACGGCAACAAAGATGTCATTTTTATAGTTTGAAAAAGGCAAAGTGTTGAAAAAATTCCACGAGCAGGATTTGAACCCGCACTCCCTTGCGTGCGGGTTCGAATCCCGCTCGTGGAAATGTAATTTAAATTGTAATTTATTCGCAACAATATTTGCGTAAAATTATATGTAAATAATAATTTTTATAGTTTTAAAGCGTTTAGAGAATTGGTTTTTTTGCTATTATTTTACATAACGATTAAGCACTTGTTTGACCTAACTTGACGTTATTTGTGTGACGTTAAGGTCTAAGGTGAAACTGTGGATCCTGTAATCTTATTTCTGAAAAGTGCTATTTAATCGGTGAAAATGCTAGTAACGAAGTTCTTATCTTATCTTATAAAGACAGCAAGTCAGGCGGACTTAAAACGAGCCTTACCATCAAATAAACCGAGTGGGTAGACACTAACCCGGGACTTTAAGATCTAGACCACTGAGGTATTTAAACCGAGGCGACGACGACGTAGCTATTTACAAGTAATCGAGTTTCGCAAACACTTTCATTTCTTACTCTATAATAAGTTCTTTCATTCCTTATAATAAAATGGTTAATGTGCCTCGGCTACAGATCTATTTTAACCACCTCTGCAGAGGCTCTGCTTTTTAGGGAGTGTTGTTTGGAAACGGAGCGAGCGCCTGCAAATATGGATATGTGTACGTACACACGTGTATCGATTCGCGAACACAGTAAAGCTTTTAAATTACTTTATGTCGAAAGGGGCTTAGAGCGCCAACTGTTTGTTTTGTAACTGTGACATAAATTGGTAATTTATTTATTTATTATTTGGACAGTCAACAAAAACATATACTAGCAAAAACAATGATACTGTTACAAACATAAGCCTTATCTAAGCATAGCTTTCAATTAAAGACAGCCACGGCATGCGTTGTGAACTTAATAAATCATTAATAAAGCTAATCTAATTAATCTAAAATCTAATTAAATATTAAATACATTGAAACTATATATACTAAAGATACTAAAGGTACTAAAGGGGGTTCACGTGACGACCAATAACTTTGACATTTTCCTTGTATTTACGTGCTACTCACCGATCGACCGTGCTACTTATCGATACTGATACCTGACTGACTGTAAAGTACTAACAGTCCGTCAGCTATTTATATTGAGTATAGTACTATAGCAGCATGCTACACTTCCTCTCAACCCTGTTACTAATAAAAGACGAAAAGACATAGTTTGTACAGAAAGAATTGGCACAAAACATGCTTATACTCGTACATCTAAATTTTACATGTACCTAGGACCACTTCTCTATAATAGACTTAATGCGATAGCAAATATATATTCCCTTAATTACAATAAGTGTAAGATAGCTTTAAAGGATGCCCTGCAAATAATGTCCTATGACGACACAGAGAAATTGTTGACTGTAGATAAGTAAACATTACTATATTTATTTATTTAATTTTAATTTATTTTTATTTCGTAGATTTTGTTTTATAATTCAAAAGAAAGTTGCTAAGTATATAAGTTAACGCTTCCTTTTTCTTTTACTTGATTAATATTTTGATTTTATTGTTCACCTAATGCATATGTATGGTCCCCGTGTGGTGCCGGGGGTAAAGAATTGCACCACCCCATCTCTTCCCGTTGGTGTCGTAGAAGGCGACTATGGGACCATTCCAGAGGATGGGCAGCAGCGTCTCTCTGTGATTATTCTCACCTTACTGCGATCGCCAACCCGCCTGCCAAGCGTGGCGATTATGGCAAATTCCCCTCAAAATTATTTATCCTTGAGGGAGGCCTTTGTCCAGCAGTGGACGTCTTCTTGGCTGAGATGATGAATGCATATGTAAAATACCTATTAAGAAATGATGATTATACATATTTTAAAATGCTTAGCCCTAATTTCTCGCCTGAAAAACAGGATTTCCTAGTTCAGGCATGATTTGTATTTTTCCTAGTTAGTAAGAATTTGTATGTACATTTTGTTTTATTTTGTAAAAGATATTGAATATTGAATAAAGTTATAAAATATATGTTAGTATATGTATTTAACTAATATTGTGCCAGTCCAAACGTGTCAAGTGACAAGTCCCGCCCACCAACTTAATCGAAAAATAGACAAAATTCTATATATCTTGTTTAGTTGTTAGCTAAATTTTAACTTGCACCTTGCTATTAAATTCTGTGTTTACATGCAATTAATTACTTAAAGTTAAGTTAAAATTTAGTTACCTACTTAACAACTTAATACGTGCCATAAGAGTAGATTAATTTCGGCGAGTTGGATTGAGCCATGATAGCATAGTTAAATTAAAGACCGAGATCGTGTTTGTTACGAGATTTGTTAAATTTTAATTTTTGTGTTATTAAACTTTACTTTACAAACTTTACAGTTGTTCTTTACTTGTGGATCCCGATCCGATCTGAATCCCTCGTAGAATCTAGTAGAAAGGAGACATGATGCCATTCTTTCTAGAGACCCTTTGACGGTGTTACGATCATGCGGCTTGAGGAACCCTTTGCGTTTCTGAAAAGGCCGTTGAGGCATCAACAAACACTCATAATTTTTTTTATCTTTACTTGTGGGCTATTGCCCGACCTCCCCATGTGCTATTATTCATGAAGGAAGGCGTAAGGCTGATGATTTAATAGTGAATATATAACAGAAGGTAATCTATAATACAGGTCCTATACTACGTTTAAAATTCGTTTTATATAGTTAAAAGTTTTGGATGTGTTTTGCTTTGTAAACAGTTTATTGGTTAGGTGACGTAAATATTTGTTCTAATCAAGTAACTTTTTGTTCGTAACAAAATCTACTCGCCCACTGACATACATGAGCAATTTTCTTTATTATACTTAGGCTTTATGTAAATTCAACCGAAGTTGGATAAAGATTTTTATTATTATACCTACGCATTTCTTGTTCGAAGCGAAAAAAACGAGTTAACTCCTAATGATATGAATGGCAGACTGGGACGTAACTCATCCATCTTCGTCACATACGTAAGCTTGAAAAGCTTGAATATTTAGGACACTATTTTATTTTTATTGACTAGAGACCGTCCGCGACTTCGTCTGCCTAAACACCCGTATCCCGTGATCTTAAAAACATTGCGGAAAATTCGCTTATTCCTTTCTTAACCTCTGTACAAAATTACAGCTTTCTAGCTGGGTTTGGGCTGGGCATATTGATGAGACACTGTCAGCGAGTTGCGAGTTAAGGACTTTACTTTATATTTATTTTTTAGCATATTTTTTCTTTTTTTCTTTATTTTAAGTTTTACTTGAATGATATCTTAATGACAGTCTTACATTCAAAACCCAATTTTAGTTAAAAATAGTGGTGGTCTAGGTTACCCTATTTATTCGTGCAGTCTGGCTATAACGAGTCGAACCTAACCTAATGAAGGCGATGCTTTCGTCAAGCCATAAGTTTCCAAACCAAACTGCTTCAATAGGCTGCTTTGCTTTAAGCTTTTCAATCACCAGATTGCGTCAATTCTATCTAATACGCTTTGTTTTAACATTGTTTTGCTAAAAAAATACTAAGTAATCAAATTCTCAACAAAAAGGTTTTTGTCAAACTATTTTTTAGACGATGGTAGCATTTGTTTTGTGAAACCCTTTGTAATTGTACTTGTTTCCAGCGATTACGTGGTTGCTACCCACATCAAGGCTGGCAGATAATGTAGAAAACGGTAGAATAATGTCTCTCACTACCGCAATATGACCCCAGTGTCTGACCCGTTGACTTGGCTACAGTTATATACGATTACAAACTAGTCACAGGAATGAGTTTAATTATTTTACTAGATAGATATGAATAATAATAATATAGACATAGAAATAGATATATACATTTATTTATTCACTACATAAGCACGCATATATACATTTACAAAAAGCAATGAAATTTACAATGGTAATTACAACAAAATAAAAGACAAAAACAAACAAAGTTATATAGTAGCACTAGCATTTTACTCGTGACTTCATCCGCGTGGATTTGAGATTTTAAAAATAAACTTTTTAATAAAATATAGCCTATGTTACTCGCAAAGAATATAGTTTTCTAACAGTAAAATATTTTTTGGAATTGGTTCTGGAGTAGTTATTATTAGATTATATTACCCTCCGCAAACAAACAAACAAACAAATAAAGTCACAAACTTTACCTCTTGATTAATAGTATAGATTAATAGGTTAGAACCACGATAGCTCAATTGGAGGAGCACCTGACCCGGAATGTCAGAAGGGTGCAGGTTCAAATCCTGCTCGTGGAAATTTTTTCAACATTTGTGTTTTTTTTTTTTTTATAGTTTAGATCAGTCTCCCAAAGTGGGCGATAACGCCCCCTTGTGGGCGCTGGAGGCCTAGAGGAGAGCGGTAAGGGGCCCGGAAAAAATTGGGGGGCGCTGATGTGATATAAGGGGGCGATGGGTGTTTTATAACTTCAGCTACTTCATATTTTAAAATTCACTGAAATTAAAATGCTCCTACTATTCAACATCCATTTATTAATTCATATTTATAACTTATTTTATTGTTTAAATATAAACTAAAAATATATTAAATATTTATTATTTTTAATGCGTTCACAACGCTATTTATATTTTAAGATATTTAGTATGTAAAAGGTGTCAAACACTGAGAAATATTCGTACTTAGAATATAGGTTTAATTAAACTCCAGGCGAGACTAATATGTTAATGAGGTTTTAAGTTGAAAAAAAATGGGGGGCGCTACAAAATAACTGATTTTCAAAGTGGGCGTTAGACTAAATAAGTTTGGGAACCTCTGGTATAGATGAACATGAGATGAGATGAAATATTGTGTGCGTGCGTGATATGTTTGTAATGTATTTTGAATTTGTTACTACATGTCATCATTGTACGAGTATAATCGACCCACTAACCGCAGTCTACAGCTGGTCATATGTCTCTTCTAATACATGCCACTGAGCCCGATCTTCGACTCTTCTTTTCTGCTGCCAGCCGATTCCGATGCGTATATCATGCTACATGCAACGCGTAAAAAAAGAGCTGCTATTATACTTAAGACTATGACCTTTCAATAACTGGTTTTTAAATTGAGCTACATGACATTTTCGAGGTTTTTTGGTTAGTTTGTTAATTAAGTGCAAAAAGGGACTAAGTAGCAGACTAGACCCTAAGTCTGCTCATAAAATCATAATAATATACTCACCTACCCGCTATAACATCATTAAATTAGTGATCATGGCGCATGCAAGCACCGAAATATCGGACTTTAAAAGACAAAGAAAAGCATAATAATAAACCCGTAAATAACTTTATAGTTGTAATTTAGATTATTCCTTACTCTATTAGCCAGCGTTGTTGCATCAAGGTTTAGACTAAACTAAACTGTAGATAGACGACCGAAAGTAGCAATTTTACACGCGTTTTTTCCTCAATTGTTTACGTAATAACAACAATAACAAATTAAAATATTATAAAGACTAAAATAAAAGCCCATTTTATTCATTTTTGCCTTTGAAAAAGGTCTCCTTAAGTACTTTGAAACATTTACCCTTTGTCGCGACGATATATTATCGCTTCTGGAATGTTCCTGTCTTATTATGCACATAATTTAGCACCGCTTTAATGGATCCACATCCAGTGTTGCGATCGTTGCGGCTCGTACAGTCGGCGTAATAAATTAAAATACGTCAGGCAGTGGTCGTGTTGGAATCAAGGACAGATGTCAGTGTGAATTAGAGTTCGCACTGTGTTAGTTGACATGCAAGTGACGTGTACTTAAAGCCTATAGCTTCATGCTTAAATCCCTTGTAAGGTGATAAAAGTTTGACCGGCTACTGATACAAATCAGCCAGTTCACTTTACTGTTTACGCACGCTTTCTGATAAACAAGGGTACGAAAACGCTGCGTCGTTTTTCCGTTGTGCCTCTTATAATAAACATGTAAACGGTCAGCAGTAAAAGTAGTTTTTTCTTTTTTTATATTTTACGAGTAAGCACAGTGCTTTGATCTCACCTGATGTTAAGTGATGATAAGGCTAATGATGGAAGCGCACTTCACCCGGGATCCTCAACTAGTAGACCACAGAGGCGGTGGTTGAGAGAGGCGGAGCTGATCTTTTTAGTACTGATACTTATACTTACCTGAAGTTGTGGAATGTTTGTGCGTAATGAAACAACGGTCTTGCTCTGTATCTAGTTTATTACTGTTACCCGCTAAACAACGATATAAATATATTCCAAGTTGATATTCACCAGTTTGATTTTTTATTTTCTTTGACAAAGTGTTCAGGTACTTTCGTTGTGGACTGTACCATGTTATGACAAAGTTACATAAAATATTATGATTCATTGCCTAGATCATCAATTAGTAGCAATTATGTATTGTAAACTGACCAAAACTGCGGTTAGTAACCATGAAGCAGGAAAAATTTTATGAAAAACGTGTCATTGTACGAAATTCTTTCTGCTTCGTGACAACACTATAACCTTAGTACTAGTTATGTTGGTGTGTACAAAGATAATTAAATAATTAGCAGTTTCCTGTGTTATTGAAAATTACAAAAATTAAATACAAGCTTGTTTACAACACAACATATCATCGATATGCATCGATCATGATCATTTCAACCCTACCGGCCCCAAGCACAGATTAATAGTTACTACGTACCCCAAGGCACTCACGTCGTTGTTGCTACCGCCGCGCCGCTGGCAAGGCTTACCATTTGAAGTAGATAACCGCCTCTGTGGTCTAGTGGACTAGACCATAGAGGCGGTTATTTATAGACCACCGCACCGGTCTCAGACTCAGAGGTCCCGGGTTCGATTCCCGCATGCATTGCATGTTTTTTTTGGGAGAGATTGCTGATTGCCTTAGACGGCATTTTCAGCTTCACCGGACTTGTTTGGGGGCGGCGAGGAACGTACAGGGTCCCTCAAGCCGTGTGAAACGGAGGTTTTCTAGAGGGAACGGGATCGCGCACTAGTGCACGTCCCCGTGCCCTACTAGATTCTCCGAAGGGTTCGGATCGGATCGGGGAGCGGAACCACTCGAGGGCGGGCGCCTTTAAAGGCTCGGACCTCGGCTCGGGTAGACCGGGCCGTGGAGGAGGAGAGAAGCGCCCAGGTACATGTCTGTACCTGGTATAGAGCGCATGTGAACCGGTTCTTCGTACCCTTGTTCTACGAGTACGGTGTCTTGGACCTACACTAGTGTGCATGTTTAGTGTATTCTGTAAATGTGTAGTGTCATTTAGAGGATCGGGCGGGGACATTGCATGTTTGTGTCCTCGGTTGGTAGTAGGGCTTGTTTGTCCGCCTGGCTAGCTACCACTATCTTATCTAAATATGTCGCCTAACATATATCATCATCATCTATAACATCAATGTTTGTAGCATTGTTGTGTTCCGGCAGCTAGAGATAAGACAGCCAGTACCTCAGTTGTTGAGGATTACGGTGAGGTGCGCTTTCGTCTTCGGCCTTATCGTCACTTAACATCAGGTGAGCTGAACGCCAAGTGCTAACCTGTAGGTATTTGAAATAAAATTTTAATCCAAGAATGGCAAAGAGGCTATTCGTGTGAGTTTCCGCGAGTAAGCCCAGCCAGCCGCAGTATCGCAGTAATCAACTACATTTTAAACGGGTTGCTGTATTAATAGTAAGTTAATAATTATCTACTGTGTAATACTTTTAAAGCTCTCTCTTCCCTATAGGCTTTACAATTTTCGCTATTTTATCTTGCTGTAAGGTCAAATGAAAAAGAAAGGAAAACAAATGAACTGAACAAAAACAGATAAAAATCGAAACGTTCGTGCCCTTTAAAAGGTTAATTCATTCATGCATACCATCTTGTTTGATACAAAGTAACTGAAGCACATTAGGATTCGGATAATATTAAAATTATTGTAGTTTCTCAGTAGACAGTTGCGAGATGTTATCCCTAGATAGAGTTTCATCTAGGTATAACATCTGGAGCTGTCAGCGAGGTTTGATAAATGGTTGGCGGAATATTGTATTTCACAACCTACGTACAGCAAACTATATCCTAATGATGACCGAGTTTGTGTAAAGATGTTGTTACAGCTTTCAATAAATATGTCTTAATTTTTTAACATTTTATCTCTTTACCGTTTTAAACTTTTGTAGAAACTGCTTGTAAGGAAGGTAAGAAAAGTAAAACAAAAAATGATAGCTGTACTTTACTAATGATTTGGTTAATGTCGTCATGAATTAGCAGATTGTTTGTTTCTACACGTTACCACACTACGGAGGCGTATCGTGTCAGCACAGCAGTACTTGATGGATTTATTCTTAGCCATTATTTGTATTTCGTATCGTCGCAAGGAATTTTTCTGGTTTTCCTCCGTTATATCGGTGCTCCGCCTACGTTATCGTTAAGGTGACCTTTCTAGGCTTGGATTCTGCTATGTTAAAAACTCTCACAATAATTGTGCTTGTGACAAAGTTTAAACTGTAGATAAAACGTTAGAGACAGGCCTATGAGACACGATTCTTGATGTTTTAAAACGTAGGGTAGAGTATAGAGAGAGAGAAAGAGAGAGAGAGAGTAGAGTAGTAGAGTCCTGTACTGTTTAGTATTGGAATTTTTCACAGTACCTAACAGAAAAGTGTAAAATTAAATAAGTTTTGTGAACTCTTGTTTGAATTTGTAGAATTTCTCGCGGCCATTTTATAAGCCTGTCGGTATTCAGGCGGTGCGGACGAACGCCCACGTCCGTCGGCTCAAGATATTTCCAATTTCATTTAAGTTTTCGTTATAGGTAGAAAGTAAAAGAGAAGATTTATTTTTATGGCACTGTGAACTTTCTACTTTAATACTTTTGGATTGGATATGGAAGGTTTTATAGGCTTGTATTTATATTTCAAACTAAACGCAAATTCTGTACGGCAAAATTTAAGCATAACATAAAGAAAAAAATAGCTTATTTGGAGATATAGCCATAAATAAGTTATAATATCGGGTGACATTGTAAAGGTCATATGTAGGCCAACACTCGTATATACTCGTATGTTATATCGTGAGGTTGCTTGAGTTTTTTAGCATATTGGCAAACTATGTTTTAAAGCTCAAGTTTTAGTTTGTTTGTGGTAAATTTTGCGACGTGACAAATAAACGATCATTTGACATTATAAAAAATCTTGAAAAAAAGTGTTGAAAAAATTTCTACGATCAGGATTCGAACCCGCACCCCATGACATACCTACCAGTTCGCAACAAAATTTGCGTAAAATTATATCAATAATAAATATACAACACTCATATTTTATAAACAGTTTCATATATTACCAACGTTTTCGTATCGAACGATGCTCTTTCAATCGTTACGCATTTATGAAACTCCCACGCTATATACAATTTTATGGTGCTTTTTTATTAGATGTGGCAAATTGGAATGGTAGCCAATTTCTTTTGAGTAACAATTCTTGGCATTCACCCTCCCTTTGACCGTGAATTGCCCTTGTTATGTGAATGCATGTGTTTGCCGTATGTATTATTTTGATTTGGTTTTATATCTGTCAACGTTTTGTCGACTTTTATATAAGCATGTATTCTTAGGTTAAGTAAATACTCGTAGCTATGTACACACAACACAACAGACTGTATTAGGTACAAAGTGGAAAATTAGGAAAGGCAGTTTCCAATACTTGACGCTGTAAAGAAAGGGAGAAAAGAAATGCCTTTACTGAGCGTCAATACAGTTCTTCTCAGAACAGGGTCTCCCGTTATTATGTGGACATAGTGACATGCATATTATTATAAGCTCAATTTTAGGTCTCCCCGATCCGATCCTAACCCTTCGGAGAATCAAGTAGGGCACGGGGACGTGCACTAGTGCGCGCTGCCGTTTCCTCTAGAAAACCTCCGAAGGTGATTCGTTTTACACGGCTAGAGGAACCCTTTAAGTTTCTCGCCGCACCCAAACAAGCCCGGTGAAGCTGAAAATGCCGTCAAAAGCAATCAGCAATCTCTCTCCAAAAAAAAAATCAATTTTATGTAATTTAAAAACAAATTTATTTTTTAATTAATTTTAAAAAGACAAAGAAAACGAACAACAAAATTAATGCCAAAACAGCTTCTCATCTTAATGCCAGCCGGAGATATGGCGGTGATTTTCAAGAGAAAACCTCAATAGCTCATATTTCACTTAATATAATATAATAATAATAAACTCTGTTTTCAATAAAATGTTGGTTCTTAACGGGTACCTATACGAGTCTGCAAAGAAATCACAATCAGTTAGAAAATGTGTACCGATATTACATTATTATGTGCTTTAATTTATTGATTGGCTTTTCACTGGTACGCTCTCGTAGCTACGTAGCACGTGTCTACGGCGCTACGGGCTACGCGCGCTCACGAGCGGGTGCAGATGCGATTATGCGGTTCATTTACATCGAGTCGCTGGTTCATAGATTGGTCAATTGCGCAATAATTATTGGGTCCTATTTTACGAATAATAAACTTTATTATCATCATTATCTCATAATCATACTTTACCACATGGTGAGATTGACACGACACTGTTCCTATGTTATTTGGGTGTTGACGGCTGCCGTTACGCAACAATTGCTACACATGTGAAACAACGCGCAGCTTGTGGTATTTAAATTTCGTTGCCCATAGAGATGATGGATAATGGATCTCTTCTATTCTAATTGCTCTGTGCAAAAGTCTTGATATTAAAGATCAATTTTATTAAATTAATTATCTAGTTTTTGTTTGTTTATTAAGCACGTCAATACTTAATTTTTTTTAAAATTACGATTTTACTATTTTTTTGGCGTCCATAATATTTTTAAAGCAAAGAAAACATTCACATTTTCCTTGCCCGAGAAAGGAACCTTGATCCGTATTGTCTTTTCGCTATTTGAGAACGAGGCTGCAGTTAACCCTGCTTGGTGGTGTTGTCCTCGTTTCCAATACTTTAAAGAAAAGCAAAATGAAATATACTTGTTCGGCGTTGGTTTCAAATAAAACGTGAAACAGTTTATACAAGAGTATACTTATTTAGCAAAAAGATAAAATTACTTGATAACTTCCGGATAACAAGTGACTGACAAAAATTATAGTCAAGCTTACGAAAGCTAGCAGCAATAATTATTGTTATATTATTAATAAAATAAAAAAATAATCATTATTATTATTTAAAGTTTTAATATATTATTTAGTAAATCGACCACGCAAAACGTATCAAGTCTCATTTATATGCTATGTTTTGCTGAGTTCGCGGGATCTTATGCGTACACATAGAAGCGTATAAAGTAATCGCGGAAATGACCAGTTTGAGTATTCTTGCTCACGATCGTTTACCGTGCTTACGGTTTACTTTAATGGAGGGCGGGTGGCCTCACAATTTGAGTAGCGAAGCGGCCTTGACCCAAGACCGTATCCTGAAGCGGGGCGAGGTTGCGAATATCTACTCCTGCGCTGGAATGGGCGTCCTCGAGATCGTAATATGAGGAATGTATAGAGACTTTTAGTCCTCATTAATTGGCACTATCCTGCCCTTTTTAAAGTAATTATCATTTTATTACCTTCATTTGTTTTATGTAACCACCATTTTATACCATGTTTCTTGCGAATCACATTAATATTATAAATGCGAAAGTTTGTATGTGTGTGTGTATACTTGTTGCTTATTCACGCTGCAACGGATGGATGGATTTGGATGAAATTCGCCATACAAATAGTTTATAACCTGGATTAACACATAGGATACTTTTATCCCGATATTCCCACGGGAACGGGAACCACGCGGGTGAAACTGCGGGCGGCCGCTAGTATATGTATAAAGTTTAACCTGAACTTTAATCTTTGATGTTTGTAATGAAAGACAGTAATGTGTAGTTTTTTATTTCTTACGGGTAAGCGTTTGGCCTTCCTCTCCCCAGATGTCAAGTAACGATTAGGCTGAAGGTGGAAACGCGCTTCACCCGGAATCTTCTGGCAGCTGGCTGTAATGTATCACTTTTTCATTGAGAATTTCATTGCGGCTATTTTCTTAATTCAAATTTAATTGAGTTAAACAAATTATCATTTTAATTGTCGTGTTTTGGCTGTGATAATGGTCAGGGTAATTCTATATCCGGCAACTTAACTGCCACTGAAATAGGGCAAGGTCACATTATGATTGCTCTTCGAACAATTTATCAAGCAGCCAAGACTTAATCTGAACGTGGAACATGTTTGATGTCTACATACATGGATGGATTCTTTTTTTATGTTTTTATTTTGTCGAAAAGAATATCTTCTTCTTAAATCATAACTGATATTTGTCATAAATGGGACACGAACTCTTTAATTTACTTTATAAATTTTTTATGAATGTGATGTTAATACATGAGTAATAGTCCTGTTATTCCTCAAGAACGCTTTTTTTAAATTTCGTACGGATAAGCACTTTGCTTTTATCTCACCTGATCTTAAGTCCTCATAAGGCCGAAAGTGGATGCGCCCTTCACCCGGAGTCCTCAACTACGAGGATCTGATCTGATCTGAAAATCCCATGAGAGAGCTAATACGCTTGTATTAGGAATCATTCAACTCATTCCTATCTGTCTAACATGGCGATGGACTTTAAAACACAGTACATATCTTCGAAAACCTTTTTTACAGTTTTCCGTTATGCGACGCTATGTTTGGTAAATTTTTTGCTTAAAGAGGAATGAAACAAAGCCATCCATCTGTTTGCTTTGCTACGTAACCGCTAGCAGAGTACTAACGTTTCCACTGTAAAAGCTTAATGTTTTCAGCGGCTTTTGAAATGGTAAAATAAAGAAGCTAAACTGGCGCTTTACCTAACAGCTTGTGGAAATGTTTCTTTCATTTTGTTTTTGCGCCGATACGGAACAGCTAGTTTCGAAATGTAAAAACAAGCCTTTTGTAGTACGATTCTAAGGAGATGAATGGATGAAGTGTTCTGTAATTCATGTTTATAAACACGTTCTCTGTATCACCATCATTTAATGCCATCTTCATACTGAAGTTTGGAGATCAGGATACAACATTTTCCGCGATCCATACAGTTGGTTTTAACTGGCGAATAAGTCCAGTCCACTTTTTGGTATCGTCCAGCCATTTGCGTAACATACAGATTTTTTCTCATAACTACGTTACAATATTGGTATTAATTTAACCGCCTCTGTGGTCTAGTGGCTTACACCCTGAGGTCCCGGATTCGATTCCCAGCGGGGGTACATGTTTGTGTACTCGGTTTGGTTGGTGGTAGAGCTTGTTCGTCCGCCTGGCTAGCTAACACCATCTTATCTAAGTATATCGTTATAACATCAATCTTTGTAACATTGTTGTGTTCCTGCCGGAACACAATGTTACAAAGAGCTCTAGGTGCCGCTAGAGATAAGATAGCCAATGCCTCACTAGTCGAGGATTCCGGGTGAAGTGCGCTACCACCTTTGGCCTTATCATCACTTCTCATCAGGTGAGATAAAGACCTAGTGCATATCCGTAAAATGTAAAAAAAATATGGATCTTATGTTTTGAGTACCTATCTAAATAAACTAGTGGTCGCCCAGTGGTCAAAGTTCGACCGTAATTTATTAAGGCTGCACGGATTGTATCCTAAGCAATGAAAAATTAAAAAAGATAGAATGTGATTTTGGATTGGCATTTACAGATGTCGGCCGCATTAAATACAAACAATACGTGTGTGTCAAATACATGGTAGTGTGTGTAATGATGTTTTTATTGATTTAATGTATTTATTATGCATAATTTAAAAAATAACCTTCTCTATATAAACTATAAGTGTGCGAAATTTCATACTCCTCCGTCCGCGCACTTTTCGTAAAAACGGGTACAAAGTTTTTGCTTCACGTATTAATATATAGATAAAATAAGCGTTACCATCAGAATATATATATCCGCTGCATCCGCTTATAACAAAGTTAGTTTAGAAATGGTTTAAGCGCGCATCGATGGAGTGTGGGCGCAATAATTGCGCGGTGACCTTTAGCCTGGCACTCGACAAAGTTAGCGCGTTCTATTGTTCCTAGAGCTGCTGTAATTAAATATTGGACAGGAAATAAATATTACACAGTTTCAGCTCACGTTCATAAGCCGTGTGCACCCGTTGCTTACTAGGTAGTTGTTTATTGTTTACTTTTAAAAGACTTCACAAAAGTTTACAGTTATCACATGTGCATCTATTTTATTTTTATGTCCGCCCATGACTTTTAAATTGTGTAACCGATAAATAGTGCCTAAATATAAATTCTTCTAAAACCATAAATAGTATGCTATATTTATATAATTAAGGTTTTAAGTACCTATATTTTTCTCTCCATAACAATTCTAACGTATAATCTGATTCTTCTTTTACAAATCGAAAATCATTATTTGATTAACTTTACACAAAAATGCACATACTTTACACAAAAAAATTCCCCGTGTGGTGCCGGGGATAAAGAATTGCACTACCCCATCTCTTCCCGTGGGTGTCGTAGAAGACGACTTAGGGATCATTTCAGAGGATGGGCAGCAGCGTCTCATTGTGATAATTCTAACCATACTGCGATCGCCAACCCGCCTGCCAAGCGTGGCGATTATGGCAAATTCCCCTCAATATTGAGGGAGGTCTTTGTCCAGTAGTGGACGTCTATTGACTGAGATGATGATGACACAAAAATGTAAAAAGTTACGTTAACATTAAGAGAAACGTGACGTGAAGCATTGAGGATCCTGCCTCGACATTAACTAGGCACGTATTTTAAGTTATTAGGTTGGCCGCCACCAAAAATAAAATAAAGCTCTTATCAATCTAAAAAAATATATTATGATGCTCTGAAATAAAAATATAACCAACAAGAGTAGATTATTTGAGACATAGTTCAATTGTTTAAAAAAAAAATTAATTTTACCTTTTTCGTCTGATCAAAATAGACATAGGGGTGTAGTTACGCCAATGTTCGACAGAAACCAGTGATTGTCATTTATTTTCTTTTAATCATTATAGGAAGGGGTCAGCAACTGATTTTAGTCTTTAGCTACAATTGAATACATACTTACCACATGCTTCCTAGCTGTCAGTCCTTAAAAGGACAATGCTCACGTAGTATGGAAAATTAACCCAGTCCCGGCGCGAATGATATGTATCTCAAATTACGGGTAATAATGAGTGATTAATTATAGCAGAAGGGGCATCACCGAAATATTTTTCTAAATGTATAAAATTGCTATTCAAAGTTTTGCAGGGGTCATATTAATGTTTTAGTAAAATGGTCATTAAATCGCTAAAATGGGTGTTTAAAAGTGAGTAACAGCATCAACTAAATATTTTTTACATGTGTAAATTGCCATTACTTGTCTACAAGGGGCTACTGTCATTAAGGAAAAAAAAACAATAGTAGTTACATGAATCATTTTATTATTAAAACATTATTCGTTTTCTAAATCTAAGATTACATCGTCCAATGTCCGTAGGTTTGTAGTAATTACTTACTCACTTGTAAACACCCATTTTAGCGATATAATGATCCTTTTACTAAAACATTATTAAGAACCCTGAAAAACTTCGAATAGCAATATCACACTTTTAGAAAAATATTCCGATGATTCCAACTACGCAGTATTTGATAACTCATTTTTAGTAATAATCAGAGATACATTTCATTTCCGCCGGGCCTGGTTTTTTTTTGAGCATTGTCCAATCAAAGAAAATCTATGTTATCTTTCGCGACGAAAATTGTGTCGTGTCGAACTATAGGCTCAAAGTGTCGAACACGGGTGCCACTACGATTTACCAAAATATTTACAAAAAAACTTCTATTTTAATCGATTTTCTAAACGGAGGGCACGGCGCGCCTCTAGAAAGTTACGAACTCAGCCACAGAGTTCATTAAACTGCCCAAAAAGCCAAATAAAACACAACTAAAACAATTCCCTCTTTAAATGTTTATATTAGACATTCTCTGTTTTTCTTCGCTTCGTTTTTTCTCCCCCTATGGTTGCGACAAAATTGCCTCCTACGTTGCAAGTGCGAAATAAGTCAAAGATGGATTCCGGCGTTTTCCTCGATGGGTCGTTGACCCCGCCGTTCTACTCGTTTGTCTAACCATTATCCCATTACCTTTAAAACTGTTCAAGATTAGGAAGTAAAGCGGAGTTTGTTGACTCCCATTTCCTGATTAACTTAGAGTTTAATTAGTTGCGTAGGTGGCGGGATTGGGGAAAGCAATTATACTTTACTTGTACACTGCGCCATTGTTGAGTTGTAGGAAATAAACGAAATTGTGTCCTTTTTCCAATTTATTAAGTGTACAAATACAGTAATTTAAATAAAAGCAAACGTTTTAAGCTGCATCATCATCAGCCTATAACCTTCACTCTGCTTGACATCATAGGCCATCACAAATAGGCGTCAATTCTATATCAACGCTACACTTACCCCTTTACGTATAAAATAGAAAAATAGGTTTCCAAGTCAACCACCTTCTAAAATTAGAAAAGGGTCCTCTCTTTGCTTTACGCGCTCCCGCCGCCGACAATCAAGATTTGTCCTCCCACCGCAAAATAGTGCGGGGCCAGCCAATCCATAAGCGGCCGCTTTGATGTAGCCGACGGACGAGACCGCCATCCTTTGACGGCCGCGCTAAATATTCAAATATTCACGAGCAACCCTGAAGATGTGTTCGCCACGACGGGTATGATGTCGAAAAGGAAAATCTGCGCAGAGAAACAGTGCACAAAGTAGAAGTACCTACAACATTCTCGAATGCAAATTTCGTGTAGTTTTTAGGGAATGTGGATGTTATAGTTGCTTTTGCAATTCAGCATTCAGAATTTTAGATTCGATTATACTTAAACTTGACAAATATACTTTGTCCTCTTTGTTCATCCATACATGTGACAGTGAGAAATATATATCACAATCAAAAACTTTACTCACTTGGGAAGTGATCCTGGGTTGATCTTTTATTGTAACTTTCAGAAATAAATTAATAAATAATAGTTTTTAATTGGGTTGTTTGGCATCGAATTTGTCTTCATTATATTACATACATATACTTACGTAATTATTATATTATAAAACGATTACTGTAAATCCTTAAAAATATTGATAACTTCATGTAAGTAAGGGTAGCGTTGCGATATAATAAACGTGTAATTGAGTTAGCGTTTCAATTTGTTTCTAATTTGAGTCTTTTCTTTTAAATGAGGAAGCGCGAACTGCCCCGTCCAACGAATATTTACCACATTCTAGTTACTTACATTGTGGTTTGAAAATATATATTTATTTTATATTTTTTCTTAAATATTCATGTGAAATAGTGGGGTGGGGGGTAGGTGGATTGAACGTGTATGTGGCTAAAACAGGGCAAACTCATTGTTCAAATTCTCTCAAGCTGTCCGCGTGAGGTTCCAGTAAAGTCCCACAACAAAAAAGCTCTTTATTGAAATCAAAGGGTTCAGATGAATATCAACACTTACTTACTGTCACTCATTTTCATACATTATTAAACAAATTAAGTTTAATCCTTAATGGGAGGAAAAGACGAAGAATCGCTTATTCTTTCTTAAACAACATTACCCTTGGGGATGTAGGTGTAACCAACAAATACAAATCGTTTAAACTCGAAGCAAACTTAAAAGTTCTACTGAGTTACTCAGCAAGCTATCTTGGTAACTAACTAGCTTTATTTACTAAACGGATTTAGTGTTCCTTCACTAAAATAAACAGTGCTGCTGCTTTAGCCTCTTCTAAGTTATTTTGTACCGAAATTCTACTGCTGTATTCTAGTTCTAATTGCTTTATATAATTGGGTACCTAAATTTATGTTTGAATATCGTAGAGAAATTGATATGAATGGTTTGCTTGTGACGTAATTCTCATTTTGAATGCAACGAACGTGTTTACTTGACTGGCAATATGATATTGTCAGAACTAGTGGTTGTTACAAACATTAATCTAAAGATTCTGCTCTGAATTCCCGTTTGATGACCTCCTTTCCCCCGAGATAAGGGTGGATCGCCTCTGCTAGGACTTCAATTTCATGGCAATATTTGTTGCGGAATCCCAGGAGACTGTGAAGCGGTATCTAGATAGAGGGGTTCAATACTATCTGTGGTGGTTAAGGTTAAACTTAGCTTTCTTATTATGCGCCGAATCTATACCTTGGTTCTTAACTATAACAAGATTACAATCATTAACAATTTAGAAAGTGTGATTTTTTGCTCCTTTCTTACGTCAATACGGATCGACGTCATTATGCGCCCAGCTATAGCTTATTTTTGGCCCGCCTAAAAGCAAACAAATTCGATCATACCAAACTGTATCGATAGTCGACTCGATGCCACGTCAATACTCGATACGCTAAGCACATAGCGCTCAATGGCAGTTTTATCTTATCGCTAAAGGCTTATGCTTGCTTGAGCAATGTGAAGGGCATTGTTTGGGTGCTCGGCGGTCCCAGGCCGCGCTCTACGGGGTCAAATATCGTAAAATTGTTCCGGTTCGTGCGTCCCGATCTCAATATGGCGCCGATACGTGCCTGGGCCACATTCCGCCATATTTATTTAATGGCTTTTTCTATAGCCCAGTAGGTACCATAACATTTAGTTTTGTGGCGGTATAAAGGATTAAAACAACGTTGTTTGTTGAACACCACCTTACAAAGTTGCGTTTTGTGTACGTAATTGCTTAAAGTAACAAAGTGTTTACGGATCATTGCCCTAAGAAATTCATACATTGTATGACTGATCATTATTAAACTGATTTAAATTGGTAGTCACTACGTATAATAAGGTTTCGTGTAGCCCAGCCGTGGATTGAATTTGTATATTGTATATTTTTTTTACATGAGCTAAGTTTTCAATGGTTTTCAGGAACGTCGCAGAGTGCATACTCACAATTCGGATCATGTTCAAACCCCTTGAGCTTGAGGAAATCTTATGATGATAAATATGTAATTTGTTCCCAATGCGTTATATTTATAAAAAAAAATTGTTATCGTAACTTAGCTCATTTTGATATTTATAACTATTGTTGGTTCCAGTAGGTTCGTTCGATGAAGTGTTTTCGCTCATTTTATGGGTCTAGCGTGACGCGATAGCTTAGCCGACATCGGATTAAGATTGAAAGGCTCTGTTAGCCTCATCCATTGCCGTTGCGCTCCCCCTCCACCCCTCCCCTTCTTCTGTGCCCTTCGTAATGTTTTGTTTACCCTCTGCTTTAGAAAATGTATTGCTCATTGCACCTTGCAATTAGCGTATTTGTGGTGAAACGGTCTGTTGGTTTCGGATTGTTTATTAGATCTTGGGTTTCGTGTTGCAACTAATGTTTTGATCGTTTTGATTGTGTATTAAATTGTTAGTTCAATAATGATTGAGAGACCTTTAATCACCCTGTCCTCCAGCCTTCTATCTCAAACAGTCGTTTGCGTCTAGTATTATGTGTAAGTAATTTTGTTTTAATATAATTAACCGTAAAATCTCGAATGTAATTTAAAAACTGATAAAATGCTCTTGCATTTAATAGGATGTTTTTGCTAAGTGAATTAATTAATTATTATATTTTTAGTGATTGAACTACTTATAGGCTGCGTACATATAACCATGCTGGATAGTTTTTCTGCCCCACGGTGTAATCGGGTTTTCAAAACCAATGGATGGATTTGCCAGTCATTGCAGGGCTCATGCTAGGAACACTAATGATTAGTCTGGGTCGCTGTCACCGGACACGGTGAAGAGAACTATATATCTTAAGTCAATACTCTTTCCATTTCTGGCCTTCTTCATCTTCTGGCCACATGAAAAAAAGCTTATATGAAGTTCAGGTCATCTATTACGCTTTTCCGACCCAGCGCGGGTGCCACCGTTGATTAAGTAATGATAAAGTAATAAACGTTGATAAAGCTTAAAGTTCCACACAAAAAGAACTTGGGACGAGTTGTAGGATTAAAATATTTTTATTTCATTTTCTGCAACTCGTCCTAAATGGGCCGTAGGCATACATGCCATTCATCGGAATAGTTCATATTTTCAATTTGGTCACCTGTCAAGTTATCCGGCCGGAGTTGCTTAATTTTAACGATTACGTCCCGATCGCCATCCCCGCTGCGCCAACAAGGTTCTCTGAGATAATGGATTGCGCCATAAACCCAATCAAATGAAAAGCAAGGGCGGGCTGACCTTGAAATCGAGGGTTGTAACGTAATCTGAGCCACAGTGACACTGGACGCATGTGAAACATTGTAACCCAAGCCTTTAAACTTTTAAAGGTGTTCTTAAAAGTGCAAGGCAATTGAACAATGGGTACAGTTCACGAAATCGACAGTCACAACATCGACGGTCGCTGTATCGAAAACGTTCCATCGACGGGTCACTACAGCGAGAAAACACCATGCCGATGGGTCACTGCAGCGAGAGTACATCATATTGATGGTACGCTGCATCGACGGTATATCATATCGAAAGTACGCTGCATCGACAGTACACCAAATCGACGGTACGCTGCATCGACACTACACCATATCGATGGTACGCAGCTTCGACTCTCCGACACAAGTGAAAAAAGGTTTTTAATGACCGAAGTTAAAAACTTGAGGCATTTTCATTTCATTTTCTTTCTTTTTGAAAAAAATCTAAAGTGTTGAAAATATTCCTCGAGCGGGATTCGAACCCGCACCCCATGACATGCCGTGTCAGGTGCACTACCAACTTACCAACTATGCTATCGTGGCTCAATCCAACTCGCTTGCTCGTCATAGGGTGCGGGTTCCAATCCCGCTCGTGGAATTTTTTCAACACTTTGTCTTTTTTTAAATTGTAATTTGTTCGTAACAAAATTGGAGTAAAGTAATGAACAATAATCATTTTCTTTCATTTTCGTAGTATGAACTACGTACTACTACTACATACTTTGGAAATTGTTACGACATCGTCAGTACCTGTTAACATTTTTAGAATCTTATATCAAAGTTAAAAATTCAAGTAGACTTGTTCGAACGTATTTTTTTATCTGAGTTCATAATTTTATGTGTGAAAGAGCAATAATTAAAAAAAGGATATACTTTTTTATTTATGAATACTTATTTGACTTTGTCCAACAGTGGACGTCTTTTGGCTGAGATGATGATGATGATGCATTATTATTATTTTTATTAGGATTTAGTTACGCAAAAAAATCTGAAAAACCTTCTGCAAAAATAAGCAAAATTTAAAAGCAATGTTATTAGTTCTACCCCGAACAGGCAGCAAATTCTTAAAATAATAACCACAACTCAAAACTACTAAAAATCGCGGAACAATACATAAGGGTTCGGGCCAAGACCTCTACTCTTCTGGATACTTGTGTCTGGCTTGGGTCAGGCTGTCAAAGCAGCGTACTATCGATATGATATATTGTCGATGCAGCGTACCGTCGATATGATGTACTGTCGATGCAGCGTAGTTTCGATATGGTGGTCGATGCAGCGTACCATCGATATGATGTATATACTGTCTACCCGTCGATGGAATGTTTTCGATACAGCCACCGTCGTCGATGTTTTGACTGTCGATTTCGTAAACTAGACTCTTGTTCAACTACCTATATTTAAAGAAGTAGTGAATTTTGAATGAAACTAAGTACTTACTTATTTCTATTTTAATAAAAACCAAAAGATTTAGCTTACGTCAAAATAATAAATTCATTTTGAAATCATATTTATATTTCCAAGTTTTCATGGAAGCTTTTCTTTTGTTTATATTATCGGAAATATTCATGAAATCATTGCAAATCTCCGACATCTTTGGTTTGTCACGTTTTTATGTTGTTATGTAACTGAGCGTTTTGATTATTAATTTTTTTCCGGATTTCTTTTGTTTTCATTTGAAATTGGAGCATGCAATTGGCAAATAAGTCGCTGAGAACTGGCAAATAACACGCTCTATGCCCAGTGGCGAAATGAGCAACATTCTCTACGTTGTAGGTCGAATCTGGACGACAAGGGTGGCGCTAGACAGCGGCGAATAGCTCGAGCAAAATCTGGGTTTTACCCCGAAAGTAGGGACTGTGGTAGATGAATTTGATGGTGCACATACCGAAAATTTGTTATGTTTCAGCAAAATATGATCCTAGTTATCTATATATTAATACGTAAAACAAAAACTTTTTACTCCTTTTTACGAAAATTGCGCGGACGGAGGAGTATGAAATTTCGTACACATGTAGTTTATATAGAGAAGGATGGCAGAATGTTAATATTTTTTTAAATTATGCATAAAAAATACATTAAATCAATAAAACAAACATTACACACACTACCATGTATTTGACACACACGCATAAATACTCTTTTCAAAAATTTCAAAAATAGAAGAGGAGCGGCCGAAATCTGTCAATGCCAATCCAAACTTACATTCTATCTTTTTAAATTTTTCTTTGCTTAGGATACAATCCGTGCAGCCTTAATAAAATTATGGTCGAATTTCGACCACTGGGCAATTACTAGTTATACTTATTATAACCGTAAGCTGTAGTTTCGGTAGAGGGCTGTAAAGTTTATGATGGCTTTCAAACAAATAACGATGTCTAATTACTTTACGGTACGGTAGTTTCGGACTTATTATATATTTTATAACGCCTCGGTGACTGAGTGGCGCTCGGCCTGATACCTGAAGGTCCCGAGTTCAATTCCCAAGTTGGGAAGAGTGTGTTTCGGATTTTTCGATGCATAGCCCGGGTTTGTCATCACCAACCCGCATTTGGCAAGCGTGGCGATTATGTTATTACCCATAAATTATAGATTTACTTTTACTTTTATAAAGGGATTCGCTCTTGACCTCAATACTACAATACTTCTTACAATGAAGCAAGCTTACCCAAAAGATGCCTGTTCCTCTTTACTCTTAGTTGAACTGACAAGGGATTGCTATGGAAATATAGACGCTGCTAATCAATTAATACCTTGGCGGTGCGCATCAAAGATGATTGAAAATCTGAATTACCAAATTGTATTTTTCGTATATATTTTTTTTATAATGTGATAAATAACTGTGAAAGCGAATAATATGATTCATGTTCCCGATGTGTTTTGTATAATCACATCAGTATGTGGAGGGTAATGCCTTAAGATTTATAAATATTTACTTCCGTACATTGACGCGAATGGTCGAATAAATAGGCTCTTCTAAATAACAGAGGAGAGCGATGCCGACGACCCGCTACGTGCTGGCTGTTTCATAAAGTTCCTTTATAAGTAGGGTTGCCATACATAATACTGAAAAGTCCGGACGAAAATCCAGTTTCTTTCAAAAAAGAAATTAAAATTACAATAACTACTACAGCTTGTAATGCAACGTGTTTTGCTACTTTTTATTATGCGTCTTCAAATATTGGTTTAGTCTCTTAATATTATGATGAAACAGTACAAATAGTCGCAAAATAAAATTGAACCTTAATGATCAATGAAACAATGCGCCATTGCTTTTATTAACGTTGCCTTTAGTTGTAGCATAAGTGTCTGTAATTCCTGACATGTCTGGATAAAACCTGCCGCCTGGTCACTCTCCATATTAAACACTACTCGCCGTGGTGCGCACGGCCAATGCGCATTGCAATTATTGACGTTGCCTCTAATTGTAGCATACATAAGTGTCAGTAATTCCTGATGTGTCTCGACATACCCTGACGCCTGGTCACCCTCCATATAAGTCCGTTACGTTGTAATGCGCGGTGAAACGGTACTTCTTCTTACACGCCGCTCGCCGCGGTGCGCCCGGCCAATCGATGCGCCATTGAATTTATTAACGTTGCCTCTAGTTGTACTCGTAGCATCTGGGGTTTTTTGATGGTACTGGAATACAAATTGGCCCTGTCGAGTTACGAATTATGAGATCCAATTAATAAGGTATTGGGAACATCTGCCCCGTAACTAAGTTAATGATTGAAAATTTGCATGTATTAAAATGGGAATCACTTTATGGCCATTTATTTTGGGATTTATTATTACTTTTATTATTTTAGTCTTACGTTTCGAACGTGTATTGTGCGCGTATGTTTAAGAAAGTAATAAGTTCAATCAGTTTAAAACCAACCAAATTATTCAATGTGTAAAAAATAAGTTTTCACTTAAACAAAGTTATTTCTTTATTTTTAAAAATCAGGTTACATTTTATTGTTTAGGGCTGATATTTACTGAATTTTTGCTGAATACCTCCCTACATTTTACTAGTTCAACTTGTCTTACTTTATAAGCAATAAGCTTACTTATCAGATGCCATCAAATCATGAATTATACAATACTTATTTTACATTATAAGCTTATAAAAGTTCCACAGCTGGGCTTGCACGTAGCCATATGGAATACAGAGAGATTGGACCATTACTTACCACGCCGGCGCAATAAGTTTTGATGGGTATTAATTATAGTTAAATTTTTGCGACAACAACTGTAACCAGCAGCTTAAAGTGCTTTCCAGAACACGGAGGAGCTCAAAATATTTTATTTGGTTACCCTACATTGCGAAAATTGCTTAACGAGCACTATCGAAAGCCGAACGCGATAGCCAACGGGATTGAGCCTATGATCGAACCTCATTTGATCTTTAATCGTGTATACACCTACGTAGTTTTAATTTCTCGTACCGTGGTGTAGTAGTCTATGGAGCCAGAGTGGGACGAACTCGTACCGTCTTTGGTCAATCGATACGTATCGATTACGTCACACGGCTCGTTGGTTGTGGGGGCTGGTGCTTAAGTTGTGTGCTTCTTTAAATGAACCTTTGAAGAGGTCGTCGGGTCGGTACCTACTTTTTGGAACAATTTCAACGAATGTATCGAGGTACAGTAAAATGTAACCGTATTAATCGATATCGAATCGATAATGTCAATCGTCTTTTAAACTTATTTGCATTTAGTTTCAATGGAGAGTGACTTAAAATATGAATTAGCTATCATCATCATCATCGTCATCATCATCATCAGCCTGCACACACGTCCACGGCTGCACAGGCCTCTCCAAGTGCACGCCATGAATGAATTAGCTATGACTCAACTTAATTTTAGATTTGTGATTAGTTGGACTATATTTTCAAAAAGTAGAATAGGTGTCGACTATTTGAAGCTAAGTAAATATACGTACATCATCATCAGTGTTATAATGATACCCATAAAATAATATCCTACTACTAGGCTCAGGCTTTCCAGCATACATTAAAGGACGTGGCAAGATCAGGGGCAAATGGATTGGCAATAGGCATATGACTCTCTCTATTTTTTTTTGATTTTCTCTAAATTAGGTTGGAATTAAACCGATAACAAATCTCTTGTGTCGATACGATACTTAAAAGATTTTGAAAATTCTCAACGTTTTTAAAATTCAACATTTTGAGAATTTGAAATGCGTGTCGATACATAAATTCAAAATTCATATTTATTTTATTTGCTAGAATATGGTACATACCTACTCACATATAAAATTCATGATACGAGTATGTCAAAAATATTTATCAGACTTTAAATCGTACTGCTATAAATAATCATCATCAATCAATCATCAATATTTCTGTTTCTGAAGGAAAAGTTTTTTGATTATCAGGTTTTGCTTCGAAAAAGTTGAAAGATCTGCCCTCATTTCAAAATAACTTGTGGAAGCTTAAGCACAACAATAATCACGTATCTGAATGATTAATCTTTTTTTTATATTAACGGGTAAGCACAGTGCCTTGATCTCACCTGTTGTTAAGTGATAATAACGCCTATGATGGAAGCGCACTTCACCCGGGATCCTCAACTAGTGAGGCACTGGCTATCTTATCTCTAGCTGCCGGAACACAACAACGCTACAAACTGTGATGTTATGGCGACATATTTAGATAAGATGGTGGTAGCTAGCCAGGCGGGCTAACAAGCCTTACCACCAACCAAACCGAGTACACAAACATGTACCCCCCGCTGGGAAACGAACCCGGGACCTCTGGGTCTAAACCGGTGGTCTTAGCCACTAGACCACAGAAGCGGTTAGTTATTAATCAAATGCACAATACATTCGTGTATTTACAATTAATCCTAATTGGTTGTCAAACATTCAAAGCAAGTCGCCGATCAAGTTGATCAGGATTGCTGAAATCAAAGCGCACGTGCTCTGAATGCCCTCCACCAGCCCGCTTCGTTGCGATCTCTGCCATGGTTTGCATTACGAAGTGTCCTCTTACTGTCGCCTTAACGAGCTCGACGACGACAGCGTTTCTAATCATAGCAAAGGCATACAAATCCGTACAGGATTATTAAATTATTAAGGCGTCAATAAAGCTTCCTTAACCACACACAAGAAAGATGACTCAGTTATAACAGCGGGTGATTTTTTAGTAGAAGCCCCTTCTGCTGGCGACATCCGCCCGCCGTCCGTCCTTTTTCCCACGCTCTAACGCATAGGTAATCATTAAATTCGTATTGTAGATTCGGTAATTACGTCCAATTAAATTGGTTTTTAGGGAGTAGTCGGGTAGTTGAAATGGTCAGGTTTTGAGTAGATTGTGTTATTTGCGGTGTAGGTCGCATGCGCGGTGTGGCCGGTGCGCCGCGGAGTTAGATCGAAGGCGGCGGGTGTCGTAGGGCGCATGCGCCGCCGCGGAGCCGCGCCGCCGCCGCCGCCGGCCGCAGCAGTCGCACCGCGCACCCTTCGCGACGCGCCATGTCGCCAGCTGCGACCTGACGGAGCACCTAGCTCAAGGAAAACAAAAAAGTGTTGACGGATTCTACGCCTTCTGTTCCGACAGCCACGCTATCCGGTAAGTCCCTACACGGTGGAGCGCCCGTCCTGACTTCATGGTTGCGGCACAGTGCGTCCAGGGTTGATGTTTGAGGCTTTCCCGAATACCTACGAGATCCCCAAGGCAGGGTTGTAGAGGGCGCTAGTGGGCGCCGTGAGTCATCTTTGCGACACGTTTTCATGGCCGCCCCTTCGATCTCCGGAGCCTAGGTCCTGAAGATTGCAGCGTTACGTAAGTGCGTCGGCCGCGGTGCAGCGGCCGTGGTGGCCACACTTTCGACTGGCCGCGCGCGCTCGACCGCGACCAATTACTGCACGCGAGGATTGCTTTCAGGAAAACATTCACCATTTTGTACGCGAACCTTGTGCTGCCAACTGTGGTTTTAATAAAAACTTTAGTGTCGTACTCCGTCATGAGATCTAATGTCGTCCGTTCGTGTGTTGTTCGTCGTGACGCGTTTTGTGTGAATTTTTCATTGGATTGTAAAAGTGGTTTTTGAATTGGCTTAAGAATTAGTTGTTTACGTGCTGACGACATTTGGACTCATCGCGTAACGTAGGTATCGACTTGATTTCTACAAATGACTTTAATGACTTCTATAGTCGCTATGAAGGTCGCTCACACTTGTAATTAATGGATTTGAGTTTTATTGCTATTTTCCTAATATCGCAGTAACCTTGTTAGTTGAAAGAATATCCTCTGTGAGTATTACCTACTTATTAACACAAGTTAAACGATGCACGAGTATATAATGAGTATATTGTAGAATATTACAATTTATTGTAAATTTTTCATTATTTATATATCGGTATATAATGAGTATATTGTATAATATTAAAATTGATTGTTATTTCATTTTTGTATTTATAGTATAGTCGAAACAGTCTTACTCAACCACAGTTTGGTGTGATACTAGTACCTATAGGTACTAGTATCTCACCGAACCGCATTTAAACTATCCAAATCAATAAATCGTGTTTGTTTAATAATGATGATTATTTCTATCAATATTTTTAGGCGGATCACGCTTTTAATCTGTTACCTATGAGGGCCCAATTGTGTCCCAATGAAGTTATGAAACATATTAAACAGATTTTCTTATTTCTTTTCTAATTACAGCTTTAAATACACATCCTTTATCATCATAGTTATCATTGCTCATCAAATCATCCATGACACTCTGCTTACCGTGTTCTTCTTTGTTTGCTATCTATATTCTTATCTTAGTAATTTTTTACATCTTGACATCGTGAAGCATATTGAACAGATATTTTTTTAAATATTTCCTTTACAATTACAAATACACACACTCCATTATGATAGTAATCATTACTCATCAAGTCATCAATGACAATCTGCTTACCGTTTTCTTCTTATTTTTTGCTATCTATATTCTTATTTATAGTTCTTATTACTCTCTTATCTTGTTGATTATTTTAGGGTCTTTTCCACACATCTATTAATTTATTTCCACCTGTGCCACGGCTACCCTGTTGTGGAAAGAAAAAAGTATTCGATATTTTAATTTTAAATATTCCTGGGGTAGTAGAAGAATTTTTTGGAGAACAATGAGCTTTAGGATCCGGGAATAACCCTTTTTAACCTTTTCTAATTTAATAACTGGTATGATCAAAGACGCCCTTTTCATATCTTGAATTTGTTTTTCGCTTGTGCTCGTTACTCATTATTAAATCAGCCTCTTTAATAATTTTAACTTTAAATTTTCTCTAGCCATATTCTTATTTATATAACTGCTTTTTAGTATATAATTGTATTTCCCAAAATGTGCTTACGTCTTTTTACAATGCAGAGTAATCATTGATGTTAATTTAGCGGCAGTTAGTGATCTTTATGTAGAGACCCATATTAATAGAACACAAAACTGCAATAGGATTGCTTTATTGCCTTCTTTCTTAGGCGTTGTCAGTCTGGCAGAGCGGTCGTGGTCATTAATAAATATTCTAGAAATGGTGGCACGTTTAACAATCCCCGCATTTAATCTCTTTGCTGTCTATCTAATGCATTGGGCCTCAATTCTGCTAATTCAATAACGTCCCAATAGTGTGTTGTTTCTGATTTAGTTATTTTGACATTAGTGTATTGTAGTAAAATATACAAAATCAGTCTGAGTGACTAACGCACGATTGTGGAAGTTTAAACATAATTCAATTCAAAATTCAAAATCATTTATTCAGTTTAGGCTACAAGTAGCTCTTATGAATGTCACTATGCCATCGGTTCGTAAGTCTACTCTGGGCGGGAGATCTTGTACTGAGAAGAACCGACAAGAAACTCAGCAAGTGTCCAGCTCTTTTCTCCCTTACAGCGTCAAAAATATTGGAAAATGCCCTATCATAGCAGGACACTTTCCATTACAATAAACAAAAAATATAGAAGACAACCACAACTTGTAAAAAAAAACACAAAATAAAAAATATACGTTAACAAATTTATAGCATAATCGAAGACCTGGTGTATGGTAAGACCCGGTGGACTGTAAGTGCAGCCTTTATTTGGTAATAGTGTTCTGCCGTGGACTCTAGTGCCTTCAATTGTGCTATTGCCAAATGCTTTATTTTATACTCGTATCATTAAATATAATTTATTTAACAACGAACGCAGTTTTAGGAAACGCTCAAAGGGCGTTCTTGCTAATAGAAGTGATGTTTCTTCAAGAAACCTTGTAACACAACCCAGTGGCCTACTAAAATCACAATCGGCAAAAACGTAACAGCTGAGCGGCGCACGCGCAGCCCCGCGCACCGGCCCGTGACGGTGACCAAACGCGACTGACCCGTTATGTTTCTATTTGCGGTTGTATTGTTACTGCTATTAACTTTGGTGAATGTAACAGTATCATCATTATCTGTATAAGACGTAGCACTTTTATTCGTGAACGATGACCTGTAGTGTTGGTTGGTAACTTGTAATGATTTGTGTTTCAAGATGTTTTTTAAACTTCGAACTGATGAATCCTTTCCAAAATAAAATGTCTTTAGAACGTCACCTTGTAATTATAAAGCTTTGAGTGTTACTTGAATTATTTGGGTTTGGTATAGACTTTTTTATACATAATACACTTTATTGTAACAATTTCTGATATTATATCGACATCAGTCTATTTGCGGTCAGACTTAGTGTTGTTGTTATCTTTTAACTCTATCGATTTATTTAAGATACATTTCTTAGAAAAAAATACGAAGATGGTTTAGTATTACCCGATAAAAAAACTTGACGTGTTTTGAATTGAAACATTGGAATTTTGTTTGAATTACATTTGTTACGATTGATCAAAATACGAAACTACATTAGCATTACCCGATAAAAACATTAACTTGACGTGTATCGAAAACATTGTTTTAAGGAATCTGTGTTTGAAACCATAAGAATAGAAAAAAACTAATAAGTAAACGTAGTAAGTAGCTTTGTTAAATACTATATACCATACAATCATCTCATAAATCGTCCCGAACGTCCTTAAATTCTTAATTAAACATGTTATGGTTTATTTTCGCTATTCTTACTTTTTATTGACACTAATTAAAAGTAATTTAAGCCATGCTACAGACATTTCGGCTTAGTTTTGTTGAGTCTCACCTCTCCCAAAGGCTAGTGACGTCATCGCGACATTTCAAGTAATTCCCTGGGACTCTGGATAATTGTTATTGGCACGACAATTGCTTGCACAATCTTATTAGCCCCTTTTTGTCCGTCCTTGGTCGTTTGCAAGCAATTTATTTTTGATATTATCGTTTTAATTCGGTTATACTTTGTACAAAAGTCGGTGTTATCTTGAGCGCATTCATAGCAATGAAACTTTATTCAGAGACAATAATATCAGCTAGTCCGCTTGTTACTTATTTAATTTGGATATTGATTGTCTAACCAAATTAAGTGAAAATGTTTACTGTAGTAACTGATTTGTTTTTTAGAGACTCATATTCTTCACATAGGTACTTTACGTTGACATTATATGTTTAAATCTATTTCTCTCTGTCTTTATTTACTGACTAGCAGACCTGGCAGACTTCGTACCGCTTTGACAGTTTTTATCCAAAGGTTTCCATGACAACAAAACAAACAAATCATTTTGTATTGGAAAACTAAATTGTCGTTTCTACTATATTTTTTTAATATAGCCTATGTTACTCAGCGCTAATGTAGCATTCTAATGGTGAAAGAATTTTTTAAATCGGCCCAGTATTTTTTGAGTTTATTCGTTGCAAACATACATACATACAAAAATACAAAGGTTTCCTCTTTATAATATTAGTATAGTTATTAACTTGTTTGCTGGTTAGTTAGCATCGAAATGCAAGTATAATAAATGATCAATAAAATCTTTTCATCACAATTCTTCTTCATCATCATCATCATCAGCTCATTTTATGTCCCCACAATTGGGGCACGAGCCTAAAAACTAAAAAAAAATAAAAAAAAATACAAAATGCTTAATTAAACTTAAATACTTATAGTAGTAGTAGTAGTAGTATTAGTAAATAGCTTATAATACTGTCCCACTGCTGGGCAAAGGCCTCCATCATTGAAATCAAGTCATCGCTACAATTGGTATTAGCTTAATCATCATGCTTGCAAAATGTGGGTTTGTGATGACAAATCCGGACAATCGAAAAATCCGAAACACACTTGCCCGACCTGGGAATTGAACCTAGGACATTCAGACATCACTTTAAATCTACTTTTGCTCGAATCAAAAATGTTGACAGTGTTAACCAGGAACATGCTCTAACGTTTGTTTTCTTAAATGTCTTGATATTGTTGACCATTTATTTTGCCTCGAATAAATGGATGCTGACTGTACTGCCTTTATAAAGTCATGTTCGTTATGAATTCGATATTACGAATTGTTATCATGAAATGCTGGTATTTTAATGAGCGATTCAATTGTGTAATGTTAGAATATACTTAAACAATGAATTTATTAGTAGCGAGGTAAAGCCAACATTCATGTTTTATGCTTCATTCAAGACCAATCATTATTCTGTTATTATAGCACATTTTTTGAACGCATTCTGTGATTTTGTTATATACTAAGGTTAATAGTATGTAATAATGTTATTATGTTAAGGGACAGTTTCCGTTAAACTTCAAAAACTGTAAGTAGTATCAGCGTAATTATTAACGGTAGGTACTCATGTTTTTGTTGTGTTTGAGTATCCTATAATTCGGTACAGTGCATATAAATGGTCATGGATGTACTGATAACGGAAACTCAGTATTATTATACGGATACTAAAGTTGTTACTTCAATTGTTTTTAACATCAACCAGCAATAACTGATATTAATAAAGAGGTAAGTATGTAACGTTTGTGAGGGTTTGTGTGTTTGTTTATTTGTCTGTCTAATCTCTGAAACTACTGGTCCAATTCCTAAAATTCTTTCACTGATACAATGCTATATACCTTGTAAGTACTTTATTTAAAAAAAAAATGATGTATAAATTTTTGTACGGCAAAATACTCAACCAACGCGGACTAAGGCGTGTGCAAAGTGCTAGTAACTGATAAAACGTTATGAATTTTGAACCTTATCCCGTTTGCCCTCAGGTGAAAATCCGCGCGGCACCGATGCTCTAGAGACCCGCGAGTGAGCAGCCGCAGCCATGTCGTCGGTGAAGGTGGCGGTGAGGGTCCGCCCCTTCAACTCGCGCGAGATCGCCAGGGAGAGCAAATGCATCATCGAGATGACCGGCAACACTACAAGTACGTATCTTACCAATTAGCTTATATCTGTCATTCCCTGGGTATAGGTTTTTCACCAGAACCAGAACCTATTTCTGCGGAAAAGCAACATAATTTTGCAAGACTTAAAGGGTACTAGATCCATCAGTGATCCAGTGAGGACTTACACTGTCGTGTCAAGCTAAAGCTTATTGTGCTTACGATATGTAGTTTATAAAGCAAAAACACTAACGCAAAGTACAGTGTTTTGGTTTGACACGATAATACCTACACCACCACTAACCCATCATGGTCCTGCCTACCTTGTGGCATACAGACCGAATCTCGGGAGAGCGCGACGGTACTTGCATAGGCTCTTTCCCCGTCTGCGACACGATAGTACAGCATAGCAACTAGGGTCGGCAACGGGCGCGTGATTCAACTGCGATAACCGTTTCCCATCAGGAACGGGCACGCCGTATTCTCGTTGGTTGACTCAGTTGCTGCCGATGTTAGTATGCGAATAATTAAAGTCTGCTAGCCAAGCCAAGCTGTCACCGGAATTATGTTTGTTCTTAAAATGAATAAAATGTCGGAAAGCTGGGTCATACATAACATACTTTTCATTTTTTATCTTCATTTCAATTGAAATTGTTACTTTAAACAATTTGACATCAGAAAATATTGCACAAACTTACAGTTCAACTTATCTTGAGAACTCTTCAACCGTCATAAAACCTTTTGGTTCTGTAATAAAAAAAACTAACGAATCACGCCACATCTACATTAGCCTGAAAATATACCCTTGCTTGATTGATTGATGAATCCATTAACATTTTGAGGAGGTTGATGGCGCAGCGCTTTACGCATTTGGGTTGAGATCTTGCAAGTTATTCAACTTTCGCAGTACCGGGTTATCGGATGGGTGATTAAATTATCTTGCGCTCATCCGTGTCAAAAGTCATTTCGGAAGGAATGTAATCGGTTGATTGCTGATGTGCTGATGATGCTTGTCGTCAGAAGGCAGTAATTACAATCTACTGGCATTGGACAAGCGTGTGGTAGCTTATGACCCGATCTCTTCATGTGCTCATCGTTGTTCTGAAAAGATAAGATCTGCAGCCCAGCAGTGAGATGTTTATACGTTGAAGATTAACATTTTCTTTATGAAAAACTGAAACGTGATGAGAACAAATTACACGCAGGATTTTTAGCGTCAAGAGATGTTTACGTAAAGAAAAACTATTCCAAAATAAATTTTAGATACTTACAAACTTTTAATCAGTCGTAATAAATATCTTGTCCGTTTTTTGTGCCCTTTGGAAGATATTTCTTTGTAATTTACTTTGTGTAAGTCTTTTTATGGTCGTTATTCGTTAACCGAGTCACCTTGAGGGCTTATCCAGTGGCCCCCAAATCCTTCTCAGTAATGAGGAGTGACGTTAACAGCCCGCTCAACTGCCGTCTGCCCTCGTGTAACTGGATAAGCCAAAGAAGAATAGCTGTCACTTTCAATGGAAACAATAAAAGCGCGTGATTGTTAGAGTTTAGGGCGATTGTTAGTTGCGAGTTAGGCGCTAACTCTGAGGTCCCAGGTTTGATTCCCGGTCGGGTCAATGTCGAAAACGAACTTTTCGATATTGTGTGGTTGTGGTACCGTTGTCGTTTCTGATCTCCTTAAAACGAGTGCTTTAGCTACTTACCTTGGGATCAGAACAATGTATGTGATGTCTAATAATAAAATATAATAATTTGACTTGGCTCACGAGGTGACCGCCATGTGGAATGTTGATTCGACGATCATTGTTCCGATAGTCCTTCAGCGAACGGTCTGACAGCGAAGAGCCTCAACCAACACCTTAAGAGGCTCTCGTTTGATGATTAGATCAAGGGTCAGATTCAGAAAGCAGTATTGATTGACACGGCACGTATTGCCAGGAGGTTCCTCACTCTGCAGCCCTGACCACCGGTAGCTTGGGCCCTGCCCCGCTGCTGGTGGTACTCTAGGATTAGGTTTTTATAATGTTTTATTGTTTTTATATTAAAATATTGTAAAAATCTGGTTTTAAGGAAGAAAATAAATAAAGGAGACAATAATAATATTTATAGATTATCACTAAGTTTTTAGGCAACATTTATATTTTAAACCTTTTCTAATGAATTTAAAGTAAAAGTGAACAGAAACATCTTATGGGCAAGCTCGGTATATCGTAGACCTGTGTTTCGCATACTGCAGACGCATTTTTTATTAATAAAGTGAAAAAATGCGGTAGTCTGTCCTTCCTTCACGTCAGCAACGAGAAACGGATCTACGTGGATCTGTGGAGAGATAGTTCTAGGACCTAATTATGCCATAAGATTAATTTCATCCTGGGGAAACATCTCATTCCAAGCAATCACGTCTGACCGATTTTCATACACAAGATGGGGTTGTGTTATGTGTTGCAAACATCCACAGGCTACGTAATCGCTTACCATCAGGCTGGCCGTATTTAGTGGTATTAAAAAAGCAGTTAGATGATAAAGCCATTAAGGCTCATTATAGAAAATTTTGGCATAGCTCGCGTGCAAATTAATTCAAATTCAAATTCAAATTCAAATTCAAATTCTTTATTTCGCATTAAATGTGGTACTACATAGATGGTATAAGACAATAACAGGATCACACATTTAGCCAAAGTATTGGCATACAAAAATACAATATAAAAATACACAAATTACATTAAAAAAAAATTAAACAAAACAATAATACAATGCAATGCTAAGTATCTGATTTATAATTAAAATATTCGGTAATTGTATAAAAAGAATTCTGTAACAACCATTTACGTAATGTCAACTTAAATTTATTAAAGGGAAGGGCTTTTATAGAATCTGGTATGTTATTATAAATCTTAATGCACATTGCGTAACAATTTTTCCCAAAACGGGCCGTTTTCGGTCTGGTGTCCAAAACCAGTCTATGAGGGTTTCTGGTATTAGTCCTGTAAAAATCCTTTGCTTCAGTGAAAACATGGTAATTTAGTTTTACGAATTTTCCTACCTCTAAAATATAGATGGATGTTAGCGTTAGTATTCCTGTGTTTAAAAAATATGGTCGGCATGATATGTCCGGTGCAATACCGCATATGGCTCGAACACATCGCTTCTGAGCTATAAACGCAGATTTCGCTTCTACGCTATTTCCCCACACTATTACACCATACCTTAGCAACGATTCTACATATGCGTAGTAAGCCATTAGAGCGGCTTCTCTATTGGCCACTTTCATTAGTTTGTAAAGAGCAAAAGAAAATCCATTTATTTTTTTGCAAACTGCTTCTGAGTGTGATTTCCAATTCAGTTTAGAGTCTAACATAATTCCTAAAAATTTTACCTCGTTTATACTTTGGAGCGAATGACCAAAGTAATTTATACCTACATGTTTATTTTTAAAATTATTAAAATTAGTTAAATGTGTTTTAGCTAGATTTATCTTTAAGTTATTTTCATTAAGCCAATTATTTACTAATGTAATGGTATCGACAATATCTTGATTATGCTGGTCAAGAGAATCATTTTTATCAGTCGTAACTATGATTGACACGTCATCAGCAAAAAGAATTGATTTATGTAATAAGATATCTGGAAGGTCATTTATATAGAGCAAGAACAGGAGAGGCCCTAGCACGCTGCCTTGGGGTACACCAAGCAAGTTGGTCTTATATTCTGATCTTCGTGTCTGTATCGTGTTATGTGTGTCAATATATGATATTTCCACGCACTGACGCCGGCTCGTTAAATACGATTGAATCCATTTAAGGGCTGATCCCCTTACTCCATTATATTCTAGCTTTGATATTAGGTGCTTATGCGACACAAGATCAAATGCGCTTGACATATCCAGGAATAGAACCGATGTAAACCTATTTTCATTGGTATTCTGCAGAACTTCATGAACCATTTGAAACAAAGCGTGAGATGTAGATTTACCTTTCTGAAAACCAAATTGGGCTTTCTTAATTATGCTATTTTTATTAAAGTAAGACATTAACTTTTCATGCATGTTTTTCTCAAAGACCTTAGATAGCACTGGAATCAAAACGATTTGTCGGTAATTTGTAACGTTAGCTCTCTCTCTTTTCTTGTAAAGCGGTTTTACAATAGAGTGTTTTAATTTTTCTTAATCTAATAATTCAACTTTATCAGGATAGAGCTCCGACTCCGTTGCTGAAACAGCGCTTAAAGCAGCGTCGGAATAAATTAACTTAATCTCTGTGCTCTACATTTGTTTAGTGGTAATGTTTGTTGTTGATAATGTTAAATTGTACTTTATTGTAGATGTGGTTTTGGACTTCATTTGTTCGTGATGTAGATATCTCATTCGTTTTGATAGAGTTAGTTTTTATAGCGGATAGGTTTCGTTGAATGTGAGAAATTGTGGTTCAATCCTAATATCCAATATCCATGTTAGCTTTATGGAGAGGTTAACCCTACAGTGGTCGCGCCCCCAAAAGTCACACAACTGGTCACGCGGATTACATATGTAGTCCATTTTAGTTTTAGGTTTTTTTAAAAATAAAAATCATTTTTATGCCGTTTTCTTTATTAATATTTCGAGAAAACTTATCTACTACTCAATATAAACTAAAAAGAAACTCAAAATCAACATAATTCTTCTAAAAATCAACAAAAACATAAACTTCTTGAAAATTGTCTGTAAATAATCACTTTAGATAATATGAGATCAAAAAATGAGTATTTATTCATTATTTTCTAAACATGAATTGCACACATATCTAGAGTGGTCCGGACAAATGTGTTTGCTGGTCACATTCGTAAAGCCAATTCATTCATTCATTCTGGATTCAGGCCCCTTTTCTCGAATCCATTTTTTTTCTACAAAATCACAATAAAAATTATAGTTTTCAATACTCTTAGTCTATATAATATCAATACGTACCTAATAACACAATCAATATTATGCACTACGAACAATACAACTATCTTCAAATGTAAAAATTAGTTTGAAAAAAATACTCACGTAATAGGTCGCGCGGATTACATATGTAGACCGCGCACTTTCACACTCTCTCCCGAAATAACCACCCATCGCCAATGCGCGAGCGCAACCGAGCGGGGGCGGGGACTATCGAGCTTAAAGTACATGGAGTCTGAGCTAATAAATTTAATAATTCTGCGAAATATTCAGTTTTTTACCACCCTGGATTACATATGTAATCCGCGCGACCACTGCAGGGTTAACAGGCCTATGATTTATGTTTAACTTAAATATCTTACTAGATGACCCGGTGAACTTCGTATCACCTACATATATTTGTGAAAAATATGGTCAAAACTTAATACAATTTTTTTATCTACATACAACCAACTGACATTTTTACACATTTTTTATTTCTGAAACAGAACTGTTTTGTATTCCAACAAAACAGACCAAAAAGATTGGACCTCACACTACAGCTATAAAACAGACAAATTTCTGAACGCACCTATAAATATTTGACAACCAAGTGATAATTTTTTATTTCTTAAAAGACAAAACACAGCAAATGTTTCAATTGTAATGTATTGGAAAATTAAATTGTCGTTTTTAGAAAAGTAACGGAAATATTTATTATTAATGTTTCTCACCGTTTGAACCTTCCCTGAACTTCCACAAATTTTTCAAAATCAAAATTAGCCAAATCGGTCCAGCCATTCTCGAGTTTTAGCCAGACAAACGAACAGCAATTGATTTTTATATATAGATTAAAGAAAGCATTTATTAATATTCCCTGTGTGTGCAATATGTGTTTTGTTTTTAATTTATTTATTATCAGTTTATAAACGTCTCATTACTCGTCTTAGCCTTCTCTGAATAAACAATAGTAACTTGGGATGATTCGGTCTTAGCGAACCATGCTAGCTTAGTACGAGTTGGTCGACGACATCCCTATGACGTCTTTACTGAGCCACAGTAGCCTTATGAGGAGTAATCTCTGCTCTCAACATCTGATTCCCGTCATCAAACGTCCCAAAAAATCTAGTATGTTTAGCGGAGAAACTCGCGAGTTGCCGACCCCTAGAAAGCCACTTTTAGTTAGTTACACGGCTGAGAAAGCACATGGTTACTGAACTAAACATTGTAGTCGATTCTGCCCTGTTAGCTGTCAGCTTCAGACGTTCGCTTGTGGAACGTGGAACCTCAGTGTCAGGCGTTTCAGTTTCATTGACGTTTCAGTGCCAAATACAAATACTAAACGCCTACTGTATTTGTTGTTCGATCCGATCTGACGCTTGCGTGATGCCATTCCCTCTAGAAAACCTCTGATGATGATTCGATCACACAGTTTGAGGAACCCTTTAATGTTCTCGCCGCTCCCAAAAAGTCCGGTGTCGCTGATGATTCCGTCTTAGGCAAACAGCAAATTCTCCCCATAAAAAATGTATTTGTTGTATGGCTGCAACCATTTTTTTATAAAACCAACTGGCGTTTAATCTCAAAGATAAAGGTTAGTAGCTGTGCTCTTTCCGCTTTAGATTTTTTAATGCATCAATTAGATTTTAAAAGCGTCTTCGTTACCAACTCAATGAAATTTGCAAACAGAATTTTATGCTGCTCCTGCTAAAGTGGCAGGATTTTAAACTCCAATTAAGTTGGGGGCGGGCGCCCGCCGGGCGGCTCGAACACTCCGACCACGGAATAGAAACTTCCATAGCCAGCTAACGAGTTCGTACATCGTTAGTTGCACCGGTACATGCAGGGTTGCCGATCTGATATAGTATCGTTTTCATAACGTCCTACTAGGTTAATTACGAAAACAAATCGGTGAGGCAAAGTAAGTTGTTATATTTCTGTGATATCTTATTTTTTACGTACGTATCGCAAGTTTACACGGGGCTGGAGACCTTGTACTGAGAATAGGATAGGATCTACTTGCGTTTATTTACATTTTAATTTGTTCTGACGTTCTTTTCTTTTGTGTGACCCGTGGTAACAGGAAACATAATATGTGTGGATATATATTTAGGATACTTGTTATCCTACCTATTCTGTCTGAACATTCTTAGCGATGACAATCTTAACGCTATGAAATATTTAACTCTTTCAGGGTCAGTGGTTAGCAAACTAACCACATATTTTATTTGGTTTTCAATCTTGTCTCAATCACATAAAGTTCAAAATGTAGCGGGAATATACATCCCTCTGAACCTGAAAGAGTTAATGAAAAATATTAAGTAATATGTTAACATAAATCGGCTTTAGTAATTTTTTCAATGATTTTATATCTGCAACATGTCACTCGAGTAAGTTAGTTGGCATCCCTATAGGTTCCAACACTAACAACTCTTAATACATACAATTTGTAGAGACGACACGCGCAACGAACTTCAATTCAAATTCCCTAGCTGTAGTGATTAAAACCGCGCGCACCAATCTACAGACTGTGTCTCTTTGACGGTCTAGACGAGATTTTATATGGAGAAAGCTGCTTTATGTTTCAGTTTTATGTATTTTTATCTACTCGTGTATATATGTAGGTGGAAGAGTAGCAAACCGTTGTTTATATAACAATGAGATTAAAGATCCCACCCCTGGTTACTTACACTGTATGTTGCATATCTCTTAATAATAAAGTATTACACTTTAAACTAAGTTTAATTTTGTTTAAATATCAGATAAAGCAAGTTTTAATCATTGTTATTATGATCAAAATCTAAATTTGTATATTTCTCCCATTTCTAGGTGTTACTTTGTACGCGGATATTTGCCAAGCGTAAAAATGATATTTTTTGGTTTAAACTTTGTGGTTATGTGTTTGTGTGTGCGCATATATGTGTGTGTACGTGTATATTTTTACCCGACTGCTTCAGAAGGAGGGTTATGTTTTTAAGAGTTTGATTAGGAAAGTTTACAATTCTTCAATAAAAAATTACGGGTTTTGCTCAATATAACAATTTTCTTTAAAAGATCTGATGCTGTAGGTGTATAGTTATTATTGCGAGCCTTGATTGATCCAATATTACTCGTAGGCAAAGCCTCTTTCACAAGTATTTCCATCTCCACCTAAAGTAATGGTAGCCCGATAACGTTTGCACCCACTGTAGATCATTGTTTAGGTACTAACAAGTCATCTTTATAATTGTTAAAAATTTTAAACTTTCGCGTTCCATAATTAAATAAAGAATTTAAACGGGTATTAACGCAAACTAATTAGTAAAAAGGTATCATACCTTCTTCATACACGGGTTGGCCGTGACTACGGCCGTTGTAACTCGGTCGAAACGTCGGGTATAAAGAAGGTATGATACCTTTTTACTAATTAGTTTGCGTTAATACCTGTTTATATTCTTAATTTAATTGTTAAAATTGTCGGGCAAAGTCTCTTTTCAAGTTTATGCCCCACCTAAAGTAACGGTAGCCCGGTTACGTTCGCCCTGTAAATCATTGGGTACTAACAAGTTCATTGTCACGTCATTCACCGCGTGGGGTGTGAAGCGCTCTTGTCGTAAACCCGCCGTGACGTCATCCGCCCGTGCGTCACATTTTCCGCCCACTTTGTTGCCATTAATATGCATTAAGTGGACAGGGAATGGCTCTCACATCGAAACACCGTTGCCTATAAAATAACGCTTCTTTTATAACCCCATTAAAGAAAGAAAGTAATATAGTTTGAAAGAAACCGCATGACAGACTTGTAAGCTTAGCGAAGATCAGTTTGACCAAGCTTTGCCAAGTTGTGACGAAATAATTTTAGCTACATTTTAGTCGATGTAGGGATAGCTGTAATAAATACATCCAATTTAGTCCTTATTTTTTGTCGTAATCACTCGACACATTTCTTTACTGTTTCAATATAAAATGGTCGCCAATAAGGCTCTAACGGTTAACGGAAACTTAGGTTTATTACAGACAGCTATACGAGTATATGTGGCTTGGATAATTTTGACACAACGCTGTACAGTTAAGATAATAAAATAAGATTGAAAGAAAGCTGATTTACATGTCAGATATTGGCGACACGCGATGACGACGACCGACGACGGTTGCATAAAGTCATTGCTAACTCTAAACAATTTATTCTATTCAACGCTGTGTTGCCTATTACTTAAACATTTATATGTTTTATTACATAATATATAAAAGAAGTTTTATAGCATCGATAGCTTATTATTAAACCTGGAGTTTCGAACATATCAATTAAGATTGTATTTTTTTTACTCAATACTTAAATCTTCTTATTAATCCTTTTGACTATCTTTTAACGAAAATTAATTGGGATCTTATTTCTCGAACTGAATTTTGAAGGGAATCTTGTTTTATATGTCGTATTGATCGGAGTTTTAAATTGTTATTTTGCATTTACAATGCATTATTTATATCACAACTGAAAATAGTAGTTGTCTTCGTCTTCTCAATTGCCTTTCTCAGCTTCAACGCTATGAATTATTGTACAATAAACGAAGGTAAATAAATATATAAAAAAAAAAAAAAAAAAAGGTCCTCAGGATCATACCTTTTAACGAAAATTAATTGGGATCTTATTTCTCGAAATGAGTTTTGAAGGGAATCTTGTTTTATATGTCGTATTGATCGGAGTTTTCAATTGTTATTTTGCATTTACAATGCCTTATTTATATCACAACTGAAAATAGCAGTTGTATTCGTCTTCTCAATTGCCTTTCTCAGCTTCAACGCTATGAATTATTGTACAATAAATGAAGGTGTTCAGGATCAGGACACGTTCATTTCTATCAGCACTGATGACGCAAATTGAGCGTTTGTTTGTTTTCATAGTCAGTGTTCACTGACGCCACTGACAATCAAACATAACAATAAATAATCGTTACTTCAAAGCTTTTTAATACAACACTACAGTAATATAAAGCCTAAATGGAAATTTCACACACTCTTCTTAGATTCTCCAGTACCGTAAGGTTTTATTTGGTTTAATTGTTACATCTAGACACTTCTAATAAAGCCTGGTCTAGGCTGTCATTGTGGATTAAATGGGTAGTTTTTCATATACATACCCTTTGAATTTTTAAGCCATAATCTGTGTTGTGTAGCGTAAATAAATAAAAAGAAAATCTTCAACTTTGCTACGATCTACAATTCGTTCAGTCGTTCATTTGAATTTGGAACGTACCTAAACGTTATTAGAAAACCGCGAAACGTTCCGTTCCACGTGGGGCGTTCATTCTTGCGGGGGCGGCCGCAATGCGCTGCGATGGCCCATAAACCCCATTATGCGCTATAAACCTTGTCCATGGGGCGCCCCGGTGCCCGTAAATCCTCTATGGTTCGCCACTCTACCCGATTCGCGCCTCTTAATTTCACTTACTTTGATTAAATACGGCTATTGTGTTTCGGAGTTTCGGCAATCGATTCCGTATATGTTTACAAGGGTATTTATTTTATCTATCAGTTCAACCAAGGTTTAATTATAACTTTAGGTAGATAGATAGAGTAACTGTACCAGCATCCTTTTGATATACCTTTTGATAACACATAAATAAATAAATTGCGTCGTTTAGTGAATGCGATTTGGGAATAAAAAATCAAAATGTTATGACGACTCACTTCAAAGATTATCAGTGCAAAGTGAGTAATGTCCCATTCACAGAGCGTGGACAAAGTTCGGTCGTTACGGACGCCCCTCGAATTTTCCACGCCATCACTACACAGCGTTGGAGCGATGTGCTCTGACCTCCTTTGCCTTATTGTTGTAGGGTTCATTCGCTTTTTAACTGTGATTATTGAGACGATAACCTTTTATATTTTAAATGAGGTTAACTTACACTTTGTCTGTGGGTATATTATTGATGGTTAAGTGTTGGAATCAACGTATTTAAGCGGTTTTGATGAATAGGTTTATAATATTAATAAACTTGAAATAAAATAAGGTACATATATTTACACTGATAATATTGCTTGAGAAAAATAATTTCAAACCTTTTCTCACACTAAAACTGGATATATACTAGTATAATAAACTTACATTTTTACTCGTGTCACGTCTTTCAATAAGACAATATGGATCGCTAAGTTAGTCTCGACTCGAGCGAAGAAGATTGGATTTTTATGTGAATGTCAAGTATTAATCATAAATAATTCATTATTTATTATTACAACTTTTACTGACTTCAGACGCGTTAAACTCTATATATTATAGGGTTAATGCAACTCTGCCTTTTTGATGAGTGTAATGTCTGCGGCACTGTCTTAAAACTATAGCAGATAATTTTGTGCAATTGAATAATATTTATCAAACAAAAATTTAATTTTTTTTTCTACAAGTAACTAAGGCAAGTACTTATAACATAAGTAAATTTACCATCGAGCCTTGGATGACTTCGGGCTTGCTTCGTTGTGCTCGTCACCGTTATCTTGACCGACTTGTCCGACAGCATCCAAAGGATGAAATTCTTAAACTTTCTTATGCTAGGTACAGAAACTTCTACACTGGTCTGAACAAAAACACGACGAAGGGTCTGTGGAAGTCTTATTTTAAAAATCTGCAACCAACGGCTAAGGAACTGTTGTCTTTGGCTGACGATCCTTCTGACTCGTTGCGAATTGCTAATTAATTTTTCGCAACTGTGGGTAAGAATATTGCGAACAAAATTCTAAACGAAGTTGGTCATTCCGAACAGTCTCTAGCCGCATCGGTATGCACTAATAATGCGCCCTCGAAATCATTATTTCTGTCGCCCATTGACCCTGAGGAAGTGGACACGATTATAAGACATCTTAAAAATGACAGTGCTCCTGGTCTTAGATTTAGTAACCAGTTAGTAAAGTCAATCAGGGACAAAATAATCCTGCTTTTAACATCCATTTTTAACCTGAGCCTGAGTACTGGGTGCTTTCCTGATGCTTGGAAAATTGCTGCGGTGACCCCCATTTACAAGGATGGCTGCAAGGATTAGCGTGTTTTCTAAAGTCTTAAAGAAACTGGTTAACAATCGTCTCGTATCGTTCCTAGAGGGCCTTGGCCTACTTAGTGAAAGACAATTTGGTTTCAGGAGAAAAAGATCAACTGAAGACGCTGTCTCTTTGTTGGTCGATCTGATTTCCTCTACCCTCGAGAAAAAAAAAACTGTATCGGAGTCTTTCTTGACCTGGCTAAGGCCTTCGACACGGTATCCACCCCCATATTACTCCGTAAGCTAGAGATGTTGGGAGTCCGTGGAGAGGCCCTAGCTTGGTTCCGCAGTTACTTAACGACAAGAGGCCAACTTGTCAAAATGGGTCCGAGCACAAGTAATGTACACGAAATCACCTACGGTGTCCCTCAAGGGAGTATACTTGGCCCAACACTCTTTATTGTATACATGAATGACGGATGACACTGCAATTCTGTTTTCTTTAAGTCTGCTGAGCGGGGCATGTCTACTATACACAGATGGCTTCAAGAGAATCTGCTGACATTAAATACCAGGAAAACTAAGTTCATCTGTTTTGACAAGACTGCTTTCACATGTCCACCACTTATGAAAGGCATCAGAATACATGTTTGCAACCGATCGAATGATTCCTTTGATAGTCACTGCAATTGTGAACGCATTCAACAAACCAAGGACTTAAAGTATATGGGCGTATTGCTCGACGAAAAACTCAACTTCAAGTCTCAAATAACTGCACTAGCAGCTCACATTCGCAAGAGCATAAGAGTCATGAAAAAGCTAAGGGATGTTTGTGGCCTTGACATTCTAAGGACAATTTACCTGGCTGTATGTCAATCTCTTATAAACTATTGCGTTGGAATATGGGGCTGTGCAGCAAAAAATAAATTAATCGTACTAGAGAGAGAGAGAGCTCGACGGGCAGTCCTGTAAGTAATGCTTAAGAAACCTTTTAAATTCTCCACTAACGCCTTGTACTTAGAGGCTCAAGTTCTACGAGTCCAGCAGCTGTACATTGCTAAAGCGTGTCTAAGTTTACATAAAAACATCCTCGAAAGTAAAGATTACCCTATTTTTACTTCAAAAATTGTTTTTAAAATTCCAACTCCTGATGTGAAAACTAGTTTTGCAAAAAGATTCTCGGTTTATGCATTTCCAGCATTATATAATCATATCCTAAAATTCTGTGACATAAAACTGTCTACACACATTTTACTATCAGGCAACTGAATCAATCTTACCATTTTGAAAACTTCATGTAAAACATGATGACGACATTGTTTCTGGCTCACATCACATACTCATAACTACGTTATCCACACTGTTTGCACACCACTATTAATAATTTTTAGTTTCATTAATAAGTTGGCTTTTTTACTGAATTTTATTTCATTTCATACATTTTCATGAATTTAATACTGCAATACTGTTACTTAATAACTTATTTTTTGGTTGCCCAAGAAACAGGCAATGCCTAGTTTGAGATTCCCTGTTCCTTTCTAGATAAGTTTTAGACGTATTAAAAATATTGTTAAGTTTGAGTACTACTGCATATTATAAGTATAGTCTAAATTATTCTGGAAGTAAAAAATCATTTTTAATTTTTTATATATTTTTTTATATTAAGCAAGCAATAATAAGCAATAAAAAATAGTAATAACTTTTTACTTCTTGTAGGTTGGTCAAAATGGGGGCAATATTATTGTTAACAAAGCAAAGATCTGTAAGTTATACAAAACATCAAGATATAAAAAAGCAACGTAACGATCACATTACATTTAGTACGTACGTTAACTCCAGTCACGCCATCTGCCTATTACGGAAGGCAGTGGTTAAACTTGCTACTTTAAAAATATACTTTTTGTATTCCTCTTTTATTTTCTTTGTGTCAACCTAATATGAACAGTTTCTTCCTTTTTAGATACAATACAATATGGCAAACTCATTTATTATTTATTTATTTATTATTGGCCCTCACTGTCACTCCATTGAGTGAGGGCAACAACTTCAACTTATTTGCGGTCCTGAGCTCCAATTTTGGTTAAATATATCCAGCTTCATTTATTTATTATTATATTGAGCTGTTGTGTTACGACGTTGATATGTTTTCCAAATGCCATTTTACTGAATATGTCATGGTACACACGTAGATTTACCGCTAGTCTTTTGGCATAACATGAAGAGTCTTTATTAGCATTCTGTAATTTTTTTGTTTAACTCCAAAGAGAGACAGCATTATTCCTCTTATCCATTATAATAAAAAATTAAAAGTACGCTTGTAATTTATTTAAATAAGTGTTCGGCGCCCAGCGCCTGCTGCATTATGCATCGCGAGCGGGGGCGGCCGCTTTGCGCGAGTTTTAGGCGACCTTGGACAGCCCTGTTCTGTAGGGTCGCCTCTAGAGATTAAAAGAAATATCTTTCAATATCCCTCGTCTTTAGATATGTTTGTATATTCGATGGCGATTCCTGACTGCAAACAGTAACTGCAGACTGCAAGTGGCACTAAAAATGAAAATTATTGAAGTGAAAACTTCTTTAGCGGCGTTGTGCACTTTTTTTGGAATGGGTAAAAAATGTTAAACTCGCGTCAGGACACGTGACCGTCAGGACACGTGACCTGATCGAAAATTCGTAAGACGGATGGAGAGTAGACAGCTGGCGCGGCGTAATATAAATTTTTAATATAACTTAATATAACTTTTTAATGTAATATAAATTGTCATGTTTGTGTACGATAGCCCAATAAATAAATATTGTATTCTACCACATAAATGAGAGTACTTTTATACTGATAATTAAAGCAATTCGTGCAAAATTATTCCCTAACCATTCCAAAATATCAAAAATGCACAACGTTAATATTCAAGTTTTCACTTCTGTCGGCACTCCCAGAGTGCAACCCGTCGTTTTTTTTATTGCTTAAAAAATGGTTGATACGATGTTACATTTAAATATAAATAATATTAGGTAGAGATCAAATCAAAAGTATACAAAAATTCATCGGCATCGTAGATTCAGACTAAAAGGAGAACTTCTCTCTGTCTCTTCTTTTCTTTTTAAACCTTTTAAAGTATGTACCTTTAACTTTGAACGGTAATGGGAATCTTTAACCTGTTATTGTTTATTCACATTTGACAGTCGGGTTCTTTATCTACATCACCTTTAACGTCCCCTAGACTCAGCAAATTTTCTTAAGATTAGGCTTCACTATTTAGAGCTTTATTATATGCTTTCATGTGACCATAACGGGAGTGAGCGGTGGAATTGTCCCGTTCAGTGTTTGTATAGTGAGACGGTATTGTATTGTTCAACTCAATGAATAGCCATTTCATAGAGCGACATAAAGTTTGAGTCATGCCTTAGATATTGTTGTGAATGTGAAGGTCGCATTAAGACAAGCGTAAACCTACACGTTGCAGGGGTACGTATCATAATGTATAAAATTAAAATATATAAGTTTACAATACATAAGTTCAAAATACCTAAAATCAAAAATATATTGGTTAGAACAACTAATAACCAAAATCCATAAAGTTCATAATCCATAATCGTCCAAATACATACAATCAAAATTTATAAGTTTACAATGTATAAGTTCAAAATGTATACAACTAGTAAATAACTTGAAATATCTAATAATATAATCCCTAATGGTAAGTTGAGAAAATGATTGAGGATACTAGCTGCCCTACTCCTGTAGGTCACGTGATAGGTTAGAAATTTAAGACAATCGCGAAGCGCAGCGTAGAAAGAGTTTCTTTTTGGTAATTTTTGCTTTCTGTTGTCTAATAAAAAAATAACCTCGAAATTCAAGACAATCGCGAAGCGCAGCGTAAATTTATATATTTTAATTTTATACATTATGATACGTACCCACGTGGCAGCCCTACGTAGGATACGGCTGCTCGTTTCCGACAGTTTCCGTTTCTAACTGTTGACGCCTCCCACTTCCAATATGGCGGCTGCGCTACGCAATAAAGGTTGCTCGTTTACACAAAACATTTTGTATGGAGACCATTTGTTTTGGAGCAACAAGAATTTCTTCTAAAATCATTTTAAGAAGTAACTTAGGCAAAGTAAAAAAGGAATATTTGAAATTCACGTTTTCTTAGGTCGCAGTTTCAGTGAACTTTGTCTTTGGTTTGTCTTTCTACTTAAGGCGATTATTTATATCTAGAGCTATTTGAGCGTAATATATTATAATGTGAAGCCTAAGTGAATTTGTTGATGATTTTTTGTGTCAGCTTGTAAAGCAATGTATGTTCTGTGCAGTAAGACATTGTTGTGAAAATTATTATTTTGGAGTCCTTCTCACTCGTAAACTCACTTTGATCTTTATAATCCTGCAATTAATTTGTAGATTGTAAACGTTTAGCAAAAATATACACATCAAATAGACTTTATCAGGTGAATGTTAGTAACTTATAAGTCAATAACAAGCAGCACAAAGACTAAATGAATCAAACTGCGTCACACCTCGCCGTCCTTACTTGTATGTAACATAGCATACCACTGCGTAACATAGTTTTAATTTTATAAATAATTGTATGTGTGTTAGTCTCTAAGGTAGGTAGAATACCTATATTTATTCTCTGATCAGAACCCCTCGCTCCGATCCGAAACCCTCGGAGAATCTGGTAGGGCACGGGGACCACGCACTAGTGCGTGATGCCGTTCTCTCTAGAAAAGCTCTGACGGTGCTTTGTTTCACACGGCTTGAGGAACCCTTTAAGTTTCTCGCCGCCCCCAAAAAAGCTCGTTGAAGCTGAAAATGCCCGGAAATGAAAAGGCAATCAGCAAACTACCAATAAAAAGAAAAAAAGTTATCTATTAAAAGGGCCTCTATGTAATTTACTATATGTTCAATGTTTTTTGCCCAAAATAAATGAATAAATGAATAGGTATATAAAGATGATTGAAAACATAAAAGCTTCGTTGTGCATGAGTCACGCGCGAGGCCGCCGCTCGCCGCCGCCGCTGCACTCGACTTGATTACTCAGCCTGACCCAGCTGCAGTGACTCAGCCAATAAACGGGATGGGGCGATGCGATGACATTTATTATTCCAAAGGACACATGCCGCTCCATAAAAACTTACTCTACCAGACTCCGTTTAAAGGACCAAATGCAGTGCAAACATTTCGCCATGTTTATTGAATGAGTGCTTTCTGTTTCTTTCTTTTATTGATAAAAATCTTTTTCTGAGGCACACAGTATACATAATGTTCTAGATACTATATCTGTGCAGTCTCCATGTTAGTTTGGAATATGAAAATGAAAACGGTTCATATTAAATATTTTTTTCTTGAAGAAGTAGGTATATAGGTAGTTGCCCTTAGGTGGATCCTCCTTTCAGACTCAAAAAGATAAAGATAAGATAAATACACTTTTTGTATCCTAAAAATTAAAACATTTGACAAAAGAAACTACATAAAAGTACACGTACAAAGGGCATTCTTATCTCTTAGAGTGATCTCTTCCAGACAACCTTAGGATAAACAAAAAAGATTTAAGTTTTATTGCCGCGTCTCGGTACACCATGTACATATAATTATATAAGGTCACATTTTATCAACTGCAAATATTTTTATTTTGTGGATGAATTCAACAACATATATAAACTATTTTTATGGAAAAACCTTAAATTTTTATACGCTAGTTTTCAAGAAAAACTCCAAAAGACATTTGGATTAAAAAGTAAAATAAAGCACTTTCGGTAGTTTCAATTCAAAGGAACCGAAACAGAGAAGCCGCAATGTCTTCACCGCTTACACGTGCCCGTAGTTTCATTCAAAGGAGCCGACAGAGAGGCCGCTCTTAAAAATATTGCAATTTTTGTGTCAGGAAAAGTAAAAAAAAATCTAGCCTGTATTTTTTTAAAAATGCCAGGGCCTTATTTCTTTGATATAATTAGATGTTTTGTCAAAATATTTGCAGTTGATAAAACGTGACCTTATATAACAAAAGTCAAATACCACCCCAATTGACACAAGTGTAACTAGATCTATACAGTCTCCTTGTTAGTTTTGTTTAGGTGCCTTCCGAAGCACGGATAAAAATAAACAAAAGGTTAACAATGAAAAATGCTGTTCAACGTCTTTAATGTCCTAGCCGTCTAAAAATAACCCTAGCATGCAAATGACCATCGTCCAATGCGAACACGCCGGCGGGCGGGCGGCGCCGGTGGCGGCGGCGTCATCGTCGTCGTCGTCGTCGTCGTCACGTTACCGTCACGTCGCCATCACGTCGCCATTACTTTGCCGATCGATACGGCGCGACGCTAGTGGAGCCGATCGCATTCATCATAGATGCGGGCACACTCAATCTCGGGCTGGGACCGATGCCAGATGTGTTTGGCGTGTAAAAATTCAAATGAATACAATTTAAACCAGACGCGATCGAGTACGCGTCACTTCGATAAAAAGAGACTTAAATGTTATTGATTAGCTATTATGTATTATGTAGCTTAATAAAATATCTGGGTAGTACTGGTATATTATTTATTACTGTAATAATTATAATATTAAACATTTATTTAAAAATAGCAATCGAGGGCTCAGGCTTGACTCTATTCGTTTTTACCGATACCACCCCTAAGATTTAGCAGTATCTTAATTATTAACATACTTATGGGACTCATTTAAAAACGACAAATGGGAATTTTTACACTTTATGAAATGAATTAAAGAGGTACTTTATCCGCTTGTTCGGCACCTACTTTTGTCCTTTGTTTTTCTCCACAAAATAAACTACACAATACAATTTTCTTAATTTTAAAAGAATAAACATACTAACGAATGCCTTTCTTTGTTGCAGTAATAACAAATCCTAAAGCACCGCCCGGCACCAAAGATGCAGCCAAAAGCTTCAACTTCGATTTCTCATACTGGTCGCACAATGTAAGTATTACTTACTAGCTTAAAATGATTCTTTTATTTTTATTATTTATAATCTTAACAATGCATGATTACATTTGTATGCCTTATAGGCCAAAACATGTTAGGACATCACCAACTAATAACACCTGCACCATGTGTATACTCATGTTTTAACAAATAAATATATCTTTATCTTTTATCTTTAGCTGTTAAGAAAAGCATTGATTCTAATTAACATGAAAAATTCATAAATTGACTCCACTAATTACTGTCAGTAGAAACATATCTATGGTCAAAAATATGTTTTGTTTAAAATTAATGTTTTAATGTGTAACTTGTATTAAGAGCGTTTACGCCGCACACTAGCGCTGCCAATGAAAAAAAAACATATCTAGTAATTAGAGATAGAAAATCAAATTATGCTCAACAAACTATTTGAATGAAGTAATTTAGCATTTTTACGTCACCTAATGAACATCTCACATGTTATGGTTTAGTTAAATACGGCGTTATAGTTAAAATTTACCGTTTTTAGCTGTAACGTCTTATTTAACTTAACCATAACATGTCAGATGTTCATTAAGTGACGTAAAAATGCTAAATTACTTCATTCAAATAGTTTGTTGAGCATAATTTGATTTTCTATCTCTAATTACTAGATATGTTTTTTATTTTTATTGGCGGCGCTAGTGTGCGGCGTAAGCGAAAACTACAGGTTTAGTTAAAAGCATACTTTAATCTTGGTTAAGTTTTACCATTAGTGGTAACATTATTGGTGATGCAACGATCGAATTTGATGCTGACCCTACGTTTCAATTTCATCATTAAAATAATAACTTAATATCTTAAAATGTAAAACCACTAGCTCATCGGTCATCACAAAATCGATAAACACTTTGCTAAATCTTTGAAAGTGAAAAAGATCAATTTAAGATCGTTTCAAGTTGCATAAGTGCTCTTAACGCCTAATTAAAATGTATGATAGTAGTTGATCGATGCGATACATTTGGCACAGGAGAAAGGCAGTAGTATTATCTGCTTGGGCCTTATAATACTCCTTAAGATATAAAAGAGTTTTATCTTATTTTGATATCAGTATCAACACATTCACAGTTTACTAACTAATAAATGACTTTGTTTAAAATTCAAATTTGTTTGGAGACAAATCAGTGTGAACGCATCGTTCGTGCAATTTCTTTGTAGACATCGTTGTCGTGTTTTGTTAATTTTTATACTCGTTGTAATACCGGACGCGTCAGCTCTGTCTGAATCAATAGTAAACATAGAAGATTGCCACCCCGCTAGTCGAGTTTCCTGCAGGGGGGAGGGAGGGGCTGCAAGCTTAATGGAACCGCGACGCAAACGTTATTGCTTTTGCATTAACGTACCTACCTTTCTGACTTCCGTCGCTTTCGACGAGTCGACAGTTTCTACATCATGTTTTATTTCTTTTTACTTTTTTCTATCGATACACGACTAGGAATCCGTGGATAAATTAGTGTAAGGAGGTTGCTTCACCCCTAATAACATACACGAGGTCTGATTGCTCAGAGCGACTAAAGGTCTACTAAGTTTCTTGCCCTCTGACAAACCCCGTTAAACTGTTAACCGCGTATACAGACAAAGCGGGCTTACATTTCTTTCTCATATATGTAAAAAAAAATGGTGGTCAAGTATTAAGGTTGAAAATAATAAGGTTTTGTCTGCAATATTTTTGGCAGATGATGTTGCAGCTAAATGTTGATTGAATAAGTACTAAGTATGATAGAAGTAGGACTTATTTAGATCGATCATTGTGGTCAACCATTTGGTATTATTTTAAATAATTCTAGACAGTTTAACGCATGTGTTAATTATATTGTGTTGATGACGTGGCCCGCCCGGTAATAAGATTTCCCGCCAATTGCCTAGCTGGCGTGGTCCGTTTGTTTTCGACGGCGGCCATATTGGATTTTCCCCACAACACGATTATCGGATTTGCTCCACGATGAGCTCTAGGGTTTCTGTGGCCCATGGTTCAAGATTATTTTGTAATCGAGGCTCTTTCTTAATAACATTGTTACTACATTATGTAGAAGTATGGTTGGTACCTTTAAGTAATACTTATCTTATTTGAATCTCATCGGTTAACTCAAAATTAATAATATCAAAAATATACGTATTTAAATATTATTTTAATTATACGAGTACCTAGTAGAGTAGAGTAATCTATACTACTTCAGACAAATTTTGGGATAAATATTCGTTTTATGACTCACTGACACCAATTCTACGATTTTTGAAATTTGTGTCTGTCTTTCTGTCTGTCTTTCTGCATGTCCTCTTATCACTCAAGAACGTCATGACCGATCTTGATGAAAATTTGTATGTAGTAAGAACATGAGATAGTGCAAATGATAGGCTACATATGATGTTGGTAAACCTAATAAAGCGCTGGGGTGTTAGGCACCACCAGGTTCAGAAAGAGATTTAGAAATAAAAGGTGTAATCCAGTACATTCAATTTATTTTGCTCAGGGAAGTGGGTAACGTCGGTCGCTTGTTTTGCTCAGTACTTTCGCCCAGTTTAGAAAGAGGACTTAGCTTCTAGGGGGTCTTGAATACGCGTGCGCAGTTCGGCGCCTAGGTCAGCCTAGACCCGGGCCGTAGACTGCGCCGGTGGAATCTAGATCCCGAAGCTGGGACAGCCGCAGTAGCTGCCTCCGAAATGCAGGCGGGTAGGCGCTTATAGAGCTGCCTCCGGAGTGCAGGCGACAGTGTGCCCCAGGAATTCGCTGCCCGGTAGGGGGTAAGCGCTGCCCGGTACAAGAACCCTGTAATCGAAAGAAAGGAATGAACAGATGTTCAGGAAGTCCCGCCGCTTCGCGGTCTGGGATTAAGATAAGCTGCAGCAACTGAACCTGGCTCACTAACAATGACCACTAATGGTTAAGCAATTGCGACATAAAAAAAGTAAGGCTTAGAATTCTAATTGGGATTAATCCTGGTAGAAAACAACAGCAATGATTGAAAGAGAGCACTCATAGCTTCTATCATTGTTATAAAATTTAGGATATAGTCATAAATTGCACCTCCGGTGATATACAACAAAAGACAAGAACTTTTTTTTTTTTGAGAGAGTTTGCTGATTGCCTCAGACGGCATTTTCAGCTTCACCTGGCTTTTTTTGGGGGCGGCGAGGAACGTAAAGGGTCCCTCAAGCCGTGTGAAACGAATCACCTTTGGAGATTTTCTAGAGGGAACGGCATCGCGCACTAGTGCGCGTCCCCGTGCCCTACTAGATTCTCCGAAGGGTTCGGATCGGATCGGATACAAGAACTTGCCGATACGAACATGTTAAGTAAATGTTTCACGTACTTAAGTACTTACCATACACCGCCATAACATAAATGTTTGTAGCATTGTTGTGTTCCGGCAGTTAAAGATAAGACATAAGATAGCCAGTGCCTCAGTTGTTGAGGATTCCGGGTGAAGTGCGCTTCCACCTTCGGCCTTATCATCACTTAACATCAGGTGAGATGAAGGCCAAGTGCTTCATCATCATCATCATCATCATCATCATCTCAGCCAAAAGACGTCCACTGCTGGACAAAGGCTTCCCCCAAGGATCTCCACAACTAAGTGCTTACCCGTAAAGAATAAAAAAACATGCAGTCAAAGATAAGTTCTTTGTAACGAGTGTTCTAAATGCTTGTAGCAATATTGTCTGTGTCTGGCCGGATTTATCTGCGCGCCTCAGCGGCACTCAAAGCTTTAATATCCGCTGCAAAATATACCACGGCCGCACGGACCGCAAATTACTACAATTCTGTGACAATTCATTTCGATGTTCTATATCGCTGTGGTTTTCATTTCCATGTTCGAACAATTGTGTTTTGTGTAGTGCTGAGTGTGTCTGCGTGAGTTTTAATGACTATTCGAATTCATTCGATCACAATATTAACGAAAACAACAATTTGTATAGCATTGAAGTAGCGCCTCCTAGTAAGAAACGCCAAGAGTAAAAAAATAACGTTAGTATTTATTATTTACATATTTATTATATATCAAACTTACAATAGGCACCCTGTAGTTGTATAGATATGATTCAAAACCAAAACTTAGAAAGCTCAAATGGGAATCGTACCCACAACCTTTGTATATCCGGTCCAATGTGTTTCTAGTAATTTTTTTTCTTGTAACTGTACATAGCATTGTGAATGCAAAATAATAAAAACATCAAAACTTAACTCAAAATTCAATTAATTATTTGATTACCTTATTACTTTATCGATGACACTTCACTCATTTATATACTTATAAATTATTTCTTACAAACAAAACTAAAGTACAACAAAGAGCATTCTTAATTAAAACAATCTAAAGCATTAGAATTAAAAAGCCATCTTAATTGGCGGCGCCGGGCGTAGGAATGGCGGCGAGATCTGCTCGAGCCTAATTTGCAATGTGAATGGCTGATCCCGAACCATCTCCATTTATTCAAATGGAGCACTGGCTTTTGGCGTCAGATGCGATATTATGGTAATATTGTATTAGAATATAAATGACTGTTTTTGAAATTGCAATACATTTCTCTTAACAACAATATTAACATCCAAAATCAAATATTTAGGTAAATACATGTAAAAACTAAAGGGCTGCTCCTTCTTCAAAACTCGGAGCCAATTTAAACATTGAAATGGTAATCTAAACCAAAACGCACGACCTTTTGCATTTTTAAGTGATGGTTTAATACGCTATTAGGTAAATACAAATAGTATTATTCGCGTTGTTACATCAAATCATCATTGAAATATTTAACAGTTGATAAAAAAGAAACAGCTATTTAAATTTATTAAATTGTTATTTCGCATTGACATTGATTTATTTATATCGAAATACTTCAGTATAAAATGCAAAATTTTATATATTGAAATATTTGTCTATGATTTTAAGGTTTGTATGTGGAGTGAATGGGTAGATATAACGATTAAAAACTAATGTTTGTTTCAGCAAAATGATCCGGAATTCTCCTCACAAATTATGGTGTACAAAGACATCGGCGAGGAGATGTTGCAGCACTCCTTCGACGGTAATACAATATCTTGAGATATCCCATCTAATGTTAAATGATTTTAACTTTCGTGTTCCGTTCAAAAAATTATGGCGTTATGAACTGTTGAAGATAATCACCTATACTAGAGGTCGGCAAACCGCGGCTCATGAGACACAGCTCGCGCGCAGTCTAAACCGAGAGACTAATTAAAAATATATATTGTGATTATTCTCTTTTAATTAATTAATTGTATTCATATGTTTCTTGATTAGTGTAATTGGTGTATGTAACCGTGCTAATCAAGTAAATAAATAAAATATTTTTTTTAATTTAATATTTAAATTAGTAATAAAAAATATATATATTTAGACAGAATTTAATGTTGTGGCTCTTTAACGACTATTGTTCTCTTTTTTTGTTGTATTTGGCTTTTTGAGGTGAAAAGTTTGCCGACCCCTGACCTATACTCGGGTTAGTTCTTTTGCGCAGGCGGGTACTCTTGAAACACAATTGCAATAATCAATTTTCAATCCCAAATCTAAAAAATTCAATGGCATTCTTAATAGCGGTAATAGCACTACATTGGAATTAAATTGCGTGGAAATTGAGTGAACATATTATTATCGAGATGGGGCGTTCCGAAATTGCGAAACCTATCCCAATATCGATACATATTAATCGCATTGGAATTGTATTGAGATTGAGTTTGCGTCAAGAGTAGCCTACCTGGTCGTCTGGCACTTCTCGTATAACTTAGATAAATGGCTATAAGTACCTACGAGAAATGCTAGATGACCTTGAAAAATGGGTTTCCAACCACAAATATAATTACTGAAATTAACGAAATCAAGAATTTGTATGGCTTTCAAGCAGCGCTCCCAGGTGAGTTGCAATTTTGCCATGCAAATTCTAGTTTTCGTTAGAGTGATTTAATGGTAAGCTTCAGTTAGTCCGTCGACCGTAATGTGGGTACTTTTTGATACCTAAGCAGTTAGCGTATTAAACCTCGTAAAAGATTTCAACTATATTGTAGTTTCATGCTACATAAAACGTGCAAACAACTCTCTCTCATTAATACGTTATGTAAACGAGAACAAACAATATGACCAAAGATCTACGATAGCTGTGAATGTAACAAAGCCGCATCAGATTAATCTTTTAGCATTTATTTAATTGCTCTCTCCTATTATGGTGCGGTAATAAGTAATTTGTTATATATATTTGTGGCAAATGTAAATATGGATGATAGATATGGTAAATATCTTTGTTGTTATATACAAACATACACGCACTTATGATCAATGAACCTGCTTATAGAATAGCAAACTGCAGACATACAGTCTGATAAATATGATAAAACTCATAGATCTAAATAGAATCAAATCAATATAATTTTTATATCTTCATCTTTTGAAGTTTTAAACCATTTTGTTGTTGAAGTTTCGTTTAAAATAAAATATATAGATACACGTGTTAGACAACTACTCTCTTCTTATATCTGATGATGATGATCTTATATCTAATGGATAGGTAAAGATGAAAAGAAGAATGCGCATAGGTGTGTGTTTATATTAATTAATAGTTATTTGTTATAAGAGTACAGAGTAGGCACCCAATGGTGGTTATAATGACATGCAGTCTCTGTAAGCCACACTAGCGCCGCTAATGGATTTAATTTGATAACTGCTAAACTGGATTGTTTTTTAAACATTGCGGACCTTCCGACACTAGGCAAACATCTATTATTTAATAACTGTGCACTACTTTTAGGTTTGTTTGTGTATTCATTCGGTAACACCTAAAGTGGCCATTGTTTGTGAATAAATGCGATAGCCCGTTTTGTGAATAAACCACGCAACAAAAAGTAGTGCACAATTATTAAATAAATACTATGGATGCTTTCCTGTTGTCGAACGGTACGCAATGTTTAAAAAAGATCCGGTCCGTTAGTAATTGTCAAATTATCAATTGGTGGCGCTAGTGTGCCTTACTCTTCGCCTTCAGCCCACCAGTAAGGTTGTAAAACAAAACACGTAATTTCAATTGTTTCACAACGTTATGTAATTGCAGGCTACAACATATGCATATTCGCGTACGGGCAGACGGGCGCGGGCAAGTCGTACACGATGATGGGGCGCGGCGAGGAGGGCCAGGAGGGCATCATTCCGCAGATCTGCAAGGACTTGTTCCGCCGCATCCGGCAGACCACCAGCGAAGACCTCAAGTACTCGGTTAGTATGCACGTAGTGAAGAATCGTCATCAGCTTTTGTTTTATAGAGTTTTACACTATAGAAGCACAAAGGAAGAATGGAACACCAATTTAACTGCTGGTGTGTAGTTAAGGCCACCGGTATCAGACCCAGAGGTCCCGGGTTCGATTCCCAGCGGGGTGTACATACATGTTTGTGTTTTCGGTTTGGTTGGTGCATGTTTGTCCGCCTGGCTAGGTACTGCCACCATCTTATTTAAATTTGTCGCCATAACATCAATGTTAGTAGCATTGTTGGATTCCGACATTTACATGATAAAAGATCCAGCTGGAACTTTATCACCTCCTCAGTAGTCTGGAGTAAAGGAAAGTGTAGTTCCACCGTTGGCTTAGGGCCAAGCTGAAGGCAAAGCCTTTCTCAGGTAAGGAATAAAAAAAGACAGTCAACAGTGGTTTTCTTTTATCTGAGACAGCTGACCTGGCGGACTTCGTACCTCTTTGACAGTTTCCATGACAACAAAACAAAAAATAATTTTATTTTGCAAAATGAAATGGTCGTTTTTAGTATTTTCCATTACTTATTATTTATGTTTCTCACCGTTTAAACCTTCCCTGAACTTCCACAAATATTTCAAAATCAAAATTAGCCAAATCGGTCCAACCATTCTCGAGTTTTAGCGACTCAAACGAACAGCAATTGATGTTTATATATATAGATGAAAACTTAATCATGAATCTTTGTTTCCATGTTTACATATAGGTATTTTATATTATTCATCTGTTCAATACCAGGTGGAAGTATCCTATATGGAGATATACTGCGAGCGCGTGCGCGACCTGCTGAACCCCAAGAACAAGGGCAACCTGCGCGTGCGCGAGCACCCCGCGCTCGGCCCGTACGTCGAGGACCTGAGCAAGCTGGCCGTCACCTCTTTTCAGGACATCAACGACCTCATCGACGAGGGAAACAAGGCTAGGTAAGCACATATACTATTCTCTTTTTTTAGTTACTCAGCCGGCACACGAGCATACGGTACGGCCAGCATGGAATGCAGCAGTGTAAAAAATGGCGGCAGATATAGGTATTATTATTTCTGCACTCTGCTCTCTGCAATTCTCTTTTGTATGTGACTCAGACCCGGCGAACGAGCACAAGCAGCCCGCCTGATGGAACCGCAACTCATGTACGCGTGCGACCAAGGGTATCACTTACGCGTGGTTGGCTCTGAAGCTTCAGTTCTTATGTTTCTATGCCCCTGTTGTTTCTCTGGGTCTTGAATACTGAGTACCTTTCAAACCGGAACGCAGAAATGTCATAGAAAGTGGTTTGAAGAATATAAAAGAAGATTGGCGGCGAAAATAGGTTAGGTTATTAGGGTGGTTGCACAATTTTATCAACGGGTAAAATGTACTCTCTCTTGTTGCTAAAATGCTTGATAACAGGCAACAATAGCTTTAAACAAAGAAAACATTAACTATGGAACGCGAAAGTTTAAAAGTGTATATAACAATAGCTGGACTTCTTGGCGGGAAAGTGAAGAGTCATGTCTGCGGTTTTGTTTTATTTTCGAAAATTTGTGTTATATCGAATATTAATGTGAAATAATGGTGGATTATTAACCGTTAAGTGTTCGTGAGTGTGCACGAGTGTTGGCAAATAAAACAAAACAGTGCAACGTCACTTTTCAAATTCTCTCAAGACGTCCGCCCGAGGACTTAGTAAAGCCCCACATCTTTACTGAGATACTCGAGGGGTTGGGGGTATATCATTTCTCACTTCTCATTTCTATTATCATTCATCATCATCATACAGAAAAGAAATATTGTTTATTTATGTATTACTAATAATAAAAAATACTTGAAATTGGCTAAATGCTAAACGCGAAGCCATTAATTAAGATTTAAAAAAAAAATAACAATAGCTTTGGACTTCTTGGCGGGAAAGTGAAGAGTCATGTCTGCGGTTTTGTTTTATTTTCTAAAATTTGTGTTATGTCGAATATTAATGTGAAATAATGGTGGATTATTAACCGTTAAGTGTTCGTGAGTGTTGGCAAATAAAACAAAACTGTGCAACGTCACTTTTCAAATTTTCTCAAGAAGTCCGCCCGAGGACTTAGTAAAGCCCCACATCTTTACTGAGATACTCGAGGGGTTGGGGGGTATATCATTTCTCACTTCTCATTTCTATTATCATTCATCATCATCATACAGGAAAGAAATATTGTTTATTTATGTATTACTAAGAAAAATTACACTTTTTCATTGGCTAGATGCTTGTGCAAAGCCATAAAAAAGAAAAAAAAACAATAGCTTTCTCCCTTTCGAATATTGTAGCACGCACGCTGTCAAAGTAGTTTGCCCAGCATTTAGAATTCTTCAATCAATCCTATTTCTACATATAGATTCTAAGGACTCCTTATTTCAAGATTGAAACTAATAAAATATGCTTCTGTTTATACAGGACAGTGGCGGCGACCAACATGAACGAGACATCGTCGCGCTCGCACGCTGTATTCACGATATTCTTCACACAGCAGCGGCACGACAAGACAACGGACCTAATGTCTGAGAAGGTAAGACAGTAAATGTTTAAGCACTATCTTTTTAACTCGCAACCTAACTGTACTCTATAAAAAAGTAAATATTTTTGTTATCTCATGATATATTTCACTTATTAGAGAAACCAAAATAAATGTGTGCCTGATTATAACGTAGACTGGCAAGCTCTTTCTACAAGATTTGAAGCATACTTTTTATTGTAAAACAACATAAATCTCCGTTTCGTCATAAAAAAAAGGTTGCTTCATCTAATATATAAAATTCTCGCGTCACAGTTTTCGTTGCCATACTCCTCCGAAACGGCTTGACCGATTTTGATGAAATTTTTTGTGCTTATCCGGTATCTATGAGAATCGGCCAACATCTATTTTTCATCCCCCTAAATGTTAGGGGTAGTCCACCCCAAAATTTTTATTTTATTTTTTATGGCAAAACAACGTTTGCCGGGTCATCCGGTATCTATAAGAATCGGCCAACATCTATTTTTCATCCCCCTAAATGTTAGGGGTAGTCCACCCCAAAATTTTTTATTTATTTTTTTATGGCAAAACGACGTTTGCCGGGTCAGCTAGTAATATATACAATTCTGCTCTTAACGTTGTACAATATGGCATAGCCTTTGCGTCAAGTGTTGTTAAAACAAACGACATACTAATTACCTATAGTCTACAATAATAAAAGTCCATCACTGGTCCTTCGAGTCGGATTTTAGCCATAAGTCAATGTCAAATAATGATGCTACGTATTTAACCGTTGAGTTTATATGTTGCTGACTGCGGGGACCCTCCAGCGATGGGTAAAACACGTTCGGGTCTCAGCGGCCCCTCGGGAATGGTGTGGCATCGTAAAGTTACGTTTACGTCCCGCACATTACCGTGCCTCCTTTGCGTGAACGATATATTATGTCTACTTAAAGTATTATGTTGTACTTATATACAATGCCTACTGTTATTTATGAACGCTCAGTGCTATGGTAGCTTAATTTAATTACAATCTCCTTGTTTGGAAGACGGTTAAACATTTCTATGTACAATATGAATGGCCTCGTAACTTTAGTGGTTAACTATTTTGACCACAAAACCCGCCATGTCTATAAACAATATTGTAGAAGAAAATAAGAAGAAGAGAATTAAAAATACTATTTCCATTTCTATGTATATGTATGGGTATGGTCATCATCATCAAACATCACCAGCTTATACTGGTCCACTGCTGGACATAGCCTTCTTCAAGTGCACGCCTCTGGGTCACGATCCTCGGCTACAAATTGCTGTAAAACTTCCTTGAAAATAAAATAAAAAACACTAAGGGGTATGGTCATTCGTAACCTAAAGTGCAGTGTCGAAGCAGGATTCAATTGACGTTGAACGTTTATAATTGTTCGGCTTTTGTAAGTCGTATAATATTATGAAGAGGCTCTAAGCATGTTCAAGGTTTCCATAATTACGATCGTACGTCTTCACATAGCGCTGTAAGTAGCTATACGCTAGTCAGTATCGCGTTACGTTATTGATCAAATCGAATCGTTTATTTACATAACTAGGTGTTACATAAAGGTGGAACATAATTTTGGCAGCTTATAAAAAAGTAACCCCTTGCAGGTTTTACAAATTTTTCCAATTTTCAAAAATCTCATTTGGCCCGAAAGGGTATTGTAACACACTTTTAAGAATTTATATAGATGTACCCTAATATAGTACTTTTAGAGGTTATTTTATAACAACACCACAGACAACACATAAACCGCTATCGGTAGAGGCAAAATTTTATTTATTCATGTTCGCTTAATTCAGAAGCATTTTTGAATTGTTCTTATTCTTTTTACCTAACAAAACACTGTTTAAAAAGATAGTACCTTTTTAAACAGTGTTTCAACAGTAAATATTAATAGGCGCAAGAAACTACACGCTCTTAGAAGTAACGAACTTTCCATAGATAATGTTATTACCATAAAATTCAAAAAATTCAAAATTCAAAATCATTTATTCAGTTTAGGCTACAAGTAGCTCTTGTGAATGTCACTATGCCATCAGTTCGTAAGTCTACTCTGGGCGGGAGATCTTGTACTGAGGAGAACCGGCAAGAAACTCAGCAAGTGTCCAGCTCTTTTCTCCCTTACAGCGTCAAAAACATACTACGCAATTAACACATTTTGTATATTAAAATGAAACAACTATTAAAAGTTATATGTAAAATTAACGCGAGTAGATCCGTAAAAGTTGTTTCATTTCAATGTTTAGTGTTCGCGTAAACTTTAGAAAACAATACATTTTGTATAATTTAGTATGTTTGTTGTATCTTAGGTCTCCAAGATCTCACTGGTGGATCTTGCGGGTTCGGAGCGCGCCGACTCTACAGGAGCCAAGGGCACTCGTCTGAAGGAGGGTGCGAACATCAACAAATCACTCACCACTCTCGGGAAAGTTATCTCGGCGCTCGCTGAAATCGTAAGTATTTATTTAGCTATAAGTAAAAAAGGTTTTGTCAAAGATCGATGGCTGTCTACGTCGTTTCCGGAGTGTAGTATGCAGCGCCAGCTCTAGTCCTTGATAAGGTAGAGTGTAGAGCAAGAATAAAAAAATGATACATCTGAAAAAGCACAAGTGAAATTTTAATTTTTTGTTTGTCATTGTTTTTGCATTTAGCACTTTGGCGCCCCTTACCACCGGGCGCATAGAGTGACCGCTCCACTCGCTCTACCCTAGGGCCGGCGCTTGCAGTATGCGTGCGATGACGCAATGTATGACAAAAAGTTATCTTTATCGATAGTTATATCGATGGTAGATTATAGGGTAGTTGACTGTGTGTAGACAATAGATAAACGTTTTAGCAACTGTGAAAATGGTATAAATTGCATGGGAATAGCGAATTATGACGTCACGTATTTATTAACCACTAATTAGGTCAAATCAAAAATGGATAATGTTTTGTGGAACTGTTACATGATGTTATTTGTTCGTTTAATGTTATCGGTTTTATTGTTGTTGTAGTCAAAATTCCTATTATTATATTAATATTATTAAACTTACAATTTAGACAATTTGTATTTATTTGATGGGCTACTTATGGTTTCTTAATATTTCTCTGTGGTACTGCCGTACTCAGAGACGTCAATTAAGTTTCAATGACAATTAAGTCTCTTGCTGTCACTTTCTTATGTATAGTGCTAAATAGAGAAGGAAAGACATTTAACTTTCATTAAAACTTAATTGACGTCTCTGAGTACGGCAATTAGAGCATTCAACCAATATACAGTATATACAAAGTGTTTAGTAATACTTGTATAATTCCTAATATGACAGATAGGGTTCTGTTTATAGATCCTTGGAAAATTATGAACATAAATGAAAAGCACCAGTTGGCTGAGATATTAAGGTTCATTGTTACTATGTAAAACTAAAAAGTGACAACCCTAGGTCAAGCTGATACGTTGTTCTTGGTCGTCCACCTCATGGTCAAACATAAACAGAAGTCTCAACATTGCAGGAATGAACAAAAAAATTGTAATAAAATAAATTTTAGTTTTTTTTTATGGAAAAGTAAATCTACGTAAATATGTTTTGCATGTTATCACAGTGGTTTTTATACTTGGTCGCATGGCTATGTTTCGGGAATATATATCTATTACCAAACATCCTGTATACACATAATATGAAAGTTCATTACGAAGGTAACGAAAAGGTACGAAGGTCATGTTCTTTAAAATGACGTACCTCGTGAAATACAATTCTTTTTCGTCCTGTACTTTTCGTTCAATTCAATTTAAATTCGTTTATTGCATGTCATAAATTGCATTACAATTGTACAAAGGTTTCTTCATTTCTTTTATTGTTATTAAATGCTCCATTTTGTTATATTCCACTTCTTGTTATATTTATATATATATGTATTTACGACGCGTTTACTTTATAGTAGTCGCGCTACTGTGTTTCTCTCACATCACTTTATATTTACTGCACTTTTGTAACGTTATATTTGATTATTTTTAAATATAACAGCACTATCTGTATGTACTGTTTAAATGTTTTATAGTTAATAGAATGAATATTGTCGTAATTATATACTTTCTCAATTTGCTAGTGGTTCATGTAGATAACTCATATTTGTCTAAACTATTTTCTTTGCATCTCTATCATTTGGATTTATACAGTCGGTGAGTGCTGTCGGAGTTAAAATATTATTTCACCTTTTTCACATTCATCAGTTACAGGCTTGCACCACACATCACTCGATACGATTAGCCCTAAGCATTATCACTAGAAGAAACCTAGCTAGATCGACTTATCGCCCCCGAAACCCCCTGCATACTAAATTTCAATCAAATTGTTGGAGCCGTTTCCGAGATTCAGATTATATTTATACATATATACAAGAATTGCTCGTTTAAAGATATATAGGTAGATACATGTATAGCAATGGTTAAACAAGTAAAAAAAGAGAGAAATGCTTCACATGACCCTGATGTGTTAATGATGATCAAAATTATGGTATGTTTTTATACGAGTATGTGCTTAGCGCTAATGATGAGTGATCAGTGAATTTGAGTGCAAGTCAGCTTTAATCTTGTATTGTGACTCAAATGGAAAAGCTTCTTTATTGACTGCATGCGCTTATTATCTTGATAGGATTAACAAAGCATTGCCTAGATTAATAATAATCATATCTTCATTAGAAGTAGTAAATACAGATGTATAGTATATCTGTATTTATAAACCAAAACGCAGTTCAAACTGCGTCCTTACCACGTTCAGCTGGTTTAAGTTCTTATTATTTAACGGCTTATGTTTAACTTATCACCAGATATAGTAAAATATAACGTCAAAAAACACTTTTTACTGCTAAAAATAGTAAATGATCACCAAAATGAAAACTCCATTTTAATTTTAAATTATAAGCAAAATTTTTACATCTTGCTTTTCTATTAAAGCAAATGACTCCAAACTAATCTTTAATAACCCAAAAATAGTTAATGGCCACCAAAATTTTAACCGCATTTTAATTTAAAATGTCATGAAATTTTTTATAACATCAGTAAATTAAAGTAAATTACGCTAGAAATTTTTTTTTACCCAAACTTAATAAAATAACTCCTAAAATTTTACCTTATATTAATTTAAAATGTTTACTAAGTTCTGAGCTTTTCTGTCTCTAAATTAATTAAACACTACCCAAATTTGTTTTTCTTATGCGTTTATTTAACCAAGTGCCTTTAAGGTTAAAAAATTAAACTCTTACAATTTCAGTAATCCTTTTATTATAATTTATAACATAATAACATAATAACGTAACTAAAAATAATCAATTTAAATTCTTACGGAAGAATCAGTCTTCTCATCGGTAAGTACTAATAATAGGTACCTACTAATTTTAAAATCTAAAGAAGAATCAGTCTTCTGTAATCATTTAGAGGATCGGGTCGGGCGAGCGTGACGCGTGCGGTGCGGTGTCCGAGGGGTTAAGCGGGAGGGGCTTGTAAGCCGGAGACATAACTTTATTTGGTAAATTGCCTACAATTTATGGCAATCATATTGAATTATTTAGATAGAAATAGCGCATTATTTTGCTCGATAAGATTTGGTGATTATTTACTAAATTTAGTCTTTGAATACAATTTGAAGCGCAGTCGTGACTAAAACATCTAGAACTATTGTAATTTTAGACTTTATTTTTTGGTGCTTAATATATTTTTTTGGTAAGAAAGCTTAGGGTATCGAAATATTTTTTGGTGGTCATTATATTTAATCCCTAATTTAACTTACATTATTAAAAAAATATATGTTTAGAAATGTAAAATTAAATGTTATTTCGTGACTAATTTAATTTATTTTAATATTGTCGGGAAAACCAATGAAAATAATAGTTTGATTTATTTACTCGAAAATGCAGCGAAAAATAATATTTTTGCGCGAATTATTGAATTAAAATGCTTTTAAATGTATTTGTTTTAACTAATTTCGGATTTACTATGTAAAATGCATTAAGTGTTTCTTCACATCAAAACGTAGTAATGGACATGACTTTTTGCACGGAGATAGTTTTACAACTAAAAGTGCCTTACGGTACTTTTGTCCCGGGAAAACATTCCCATATTTAGAAAGAGCACATTTATACGCAGGCGAAGCCGCTAGTGATGGCTAGTATAGTTAAATGTGATATGAGTTCTAAGATTTCATCCATGACGACAACGGTGAGCTAACTTAGCTGCTTCGAATTACGTAACAGAAATTAAAACCATTTAAAGTGGAATTGCTTAAGTGCGCGCCGCGTGTGTTTTAGGAATAGAAGTATTTTTAAACATGTAAAACTGTATAAATGCAATGGTTGCTTTCCTGCAAACTCTAGATGATGCTTTATGTCGCTAGAGCTTAGTTGCATTTCTTATCCAGATTTTTTTTAAGTGTGTCATTGTGGGTAAATAAAAGAAAGCAGTTGAACTCAAATGTTAAGTTTCAAATTCTTGACTATTAGATAGGAAAGGCAGAGGACTCCAGTTCCTACAGCCATGTCTTTAGTAAATTTTTATTTAGATTAATAATAAATAGGAAAATAAGTAATGAAGATTGCAAAAACATGGTGTTCTATTTATTACCTATTAGCAAAACCGCCATCTATTAAAGTCAGTGACTACTAAAATAAAAAAGTTAAACACCTATTGTAAAACAGCGACTAACGCTTTTAGTGGGAAATAGAAAGATTTATGTTATTATTTTGTTATAAACGTAACACACTTTCTGGTTTTAATATAAGAAATTTGGTACTAACTAGATTTAAGTTTATTTGAACTTACTCAAGTTTAATATCGGTAGGTAAAAGGTAGGTCAAACGGTTAGGACCAAATTCACTATTATTTTTGATATGATTTTTTAAATCACAAGGCTGTACTAAAATTAAGATACATACATCTCTTAAATAAACTTTATCGATAACAAAGTTTCCGTCATTAAATCTAAGCAACAATTCATAGGCGTCGAAGAGCAAGAAGTCCAAAAAGGCTGACTTCATCCCGTACCGCGACTCGGTGCTCACGTGGCTGCTTCGCGAGAACCTCGGCGGCAACTCCAAGACCGCCATGATAGCCGCCATCTCGCCTGCGGACATCAACTTTGACGAGACACTCAGCACTTTGAGGTATGTAGAATCATAATCACTAACAGCTCATTATTATGTCCCCACTGCCGCGCCGAGACGACCCTTTTTTATAGATCGATACACCACAAGGACAACCAACACGCGGGCTCATTGCGGTTTGGCGGTTCTTAATGACTGATAATGCAGTCAGTACTAACGGCTTACATGCCATCATGTGATGATAAATTTTGGTCACCCATTGCCAGCCTTTGTGAAAGCGGCTTAACTTTAGCAATCGAAAACCAAGCGCTTCAGTACCTTAAGCTATCTATTTAATAATACACTGATTACTTACTTATTACTTTAAACCCATTTAGCCCGAGCAGGCATTTGTGTATTGTTGTAAATAAACCTCTAAAAGTATTATATTTGGGTACATCTATATAAAACTTTTAAGGGTGCTGCTTTTAACACCCTGTCGGGCCAAGTGGGTAATGTTTAACACCAACGATGGGTGTCGTTTATGAATGAATAAATTAATTGTGAGATTATTTTTGACGACCTCCTTGGTCGAGTGGCTTGCACACCGGTTTTCATGGTGTCGCTATCTCTGAGGTCCCGGGTTCGATCCCCGGTCGAATCAATTTAGAAATACCTGTTTTTCTATATTGTTTCGGGTCTGGGTGTTTCCTATGTATAATAAGTATGTATTTAAGTATATTAAGTATGTTTATCCGTTGTCTAGTTAACCATATAACGAGTTTCTTAAGGAAGCTTTTCTTGGGGCTAGATAATTGGTGTGAGTGTGGGAAACATTTATTTATTTATTTATTTTTATAATGATTTGATTACAAACAGTTTCTTTAAGTACTCGAAGATATTGTTACAAATGAAATCTTCAACCTAACTACTCCACAGATATGCGGACCGCGCCAAACAGATCGTTTGCAAAGCCGTGGTCAACGAAGACGCCAACGCCAAGCTCATCCGCGAGCTCAAGGAGGAGATCTTCAAGCTGCGCGAACTGCTCAAGGCTGAAGGCATCGACGTGGAAGAAGGTTGGTACCACGCCACGCGACTTGCACTTTGCCGACGGTCGATCGATGACGATGTGCACATTTGAACCTTTAGCGCATTGGAATAGAAACTATATTAAGTCAAGTGTACAGTAGTTCAAAGAAGTAAAGCTACTTTGAATCCTACTAACATTGAAATAGGATCTTTTTTTACTAGATTGACCCTTAAAAATACGCGCAGTGTTAGTTACAGTGACAGATGAGTAAGTGATAGAAATAATGTAGAAAACATCTAAATTATTAGGGCTCACTGCAGCGTTTAGTAGCAGCGTCCTGCAATGCTGTCTTCAACTTCGAAGAATGTAAGATGCGTCGCCTACCACCCACTATAGTTGGCGAATTCTAAATTACGTTATCAAATCATTATTTTAAAGATAAGCTTTTAAGCTAGTAATTATAAGGTCGCGTTTTGTAATACATTATCTGAAGAGTAAACTAATATGGGCATACTTAGTAATTACGTTAAAAATTACATCTATCGACCTCGACATGTAAACATGTGCGGAAAGCAAGCTGTTTAGTCGTCATGTGATTGATAGAGAGTGTTGTGTGAGTGTGTGCATTGTAAGATACTAGACTAAACGCCACAGCGTATTCCTATTCCCTATACTAAATCTCAACTTTTGTTTCCAAATACCACATGAACTAGGACCAGATGGTAAAGTCCATTACGAAAAGAAAGAACCGCCTACCTGTAAGTAATATACAGTTACAGTAAAGAGGCTTGCGCATTTTTGCATATGTACACCCCACCTGTACGCTTAACCTCCATGTTGGTTTGAGGTTGCCAGACTCAAAAAATAAAATGAGAAATGATGATTCGGAACGTTATCCAAGCTGGCAACCCAACACTTTAATTGAAAAAGTATATATGCAATTTATTTTGCACCCTTGTCTGGCTTGTGGCGTTCGTAGGCATAGTGTGTCGTATTCACTTCACAACAAATATATGCAAATCGAAGTGGATCATGCATAATTATCATACTTATTTGTAATTGCGCTTATATATATTATAATTGGTGTTGGTACACTTTATATATTTAGGATATCGTATTTTATTTTGAAATATTTATTGGAGTATGTAAGGGATGGTTTACTAAGGGTTTTTAAATTATTACTACAACTGACAATGACAACAATCAAAATATCACGAACACACATGTTTAAAAAAACAGTGGATTTCTAAAATCCTATCTTATAATTATTATTTTATAAGTTCTTCTGTGATGTTTATATGTCTTCATACCATCATCATCATTATCATTATAGTCTATATAGCCCCTATATAGACTCAGGCCTTCCCACTTGAACAATGTACATGGGGAGATCAGGCCATAACCTATCACGGTGGCTTAATACGTTTGGGCGGCATTTGCACAGGAACAGTGCGAGGTAAGCGGTGCGTAAGAAAAAAATCCACCAATAGCATTACTTCCTTTTCGTTTCGGTGTAAAATCAAGTAATCCTATTGGTGGATTTTTCATCACGCGCCGCTTATTTACCTCGCACAGCTCTGGTGAAAACGCAGCCTTAACGACTGTCATTAAACACAGTTTTTATGTAATATATAATTAAATCAGTGGAAGTGGTAAATAACTGATTTATATGGGGAGGCAAAACTACTCCGCCTCAAAACAAAACAAGGTCGCGAACGGCTATTATATGTTATTTTATGCTATAAAAAGCTTTATAGCTTCTTACAGCCTTTGCATGTTTTAACTTCTATTATGTCGATTTTCATATGATTTTGAATGTATTGTTATTACTTTTTTAAACTATTTGTCGTATTAAACATCCGTTTAGTTAAGTTAAAGTGATGGTTATCTATTAATGATATAATAAGAACGAAGTGGGGGAATCCTCCATCAGAATTATTCATCATAACTAGTGGTGACTAGTATTATCATAATGCAGTTCCAAAGAAATAGTTTGAGACAGCAGTTGGGTAATAGCGTGATCATATACTACTGTAGGGTTACTCTTGAAACACAATTGCAATAGTCAATTTCCAATCACAAATCTAAAAAATTCAAATGGCACTCTTAAAAGCGATAATAGCGCCACATTGGAATTAAATTGTGTGGAAATTGAGTGAACAAATTATTATCGAGATGGGATAATATCGATACATATTAATCGCATTGGAATTGTATTGCGATTGAGTTTGCGTCAAGAATAGCCTACCAGCCGTCAAAGGAAACTTGAGTTAATTATGTTAACTAAATGTTAGTTAAATGTGTTATATTAGAACATATATGTTAATTGTTTCACATCACACGATCAGCACTTGGGTACCATGATGACTGATTGCAATCCAATATAGGTTCGAGGTACGATATTGAACTGTTCCATTTTGTCTCTTTCAAATTAATTGTGAGCGTAAACGAAATGAAAGTGGAAGTAGTTCATTGTGAACCTAAAATGAATTGTGGTAAGGTCTCTTATGTATATTCAGACACTATTCACTTGTGGATTGTTGCGATTACACACAAGAGGAAATCGGTAATATAGCACGGAAATGAGGTCAATGTTATTTTAGCAGCAACTAGTTGGGTATTACATTTAAGGGGTGATAGATATGACTTTATGTTTAAGATCCGTTTTTGTTTTTTCTTTACGATGTTACTGCCGATTTTGTAAAGTATATAGGTACAAATATAGTAAAATTCTACTTATATTGCAATTTGTTTGTGAAAAGCGACATCGTGATTTTACTTTAGTTTAGAGCCAAACAGTGAAAAGAATTTTAATCCGATCTGGCGGCTCCCCAATTATCTAAATTAGGTGTCTAATTTTATTCTGCTCTCGTTTCCGAAACATTAAAAAAAAGGTAACCTTACATTTATTGGCAGTCACATTAAAAAGTCACGTGTTGTGACTATTTTTAAAACGGGGAGCGGTCGTAAAGGAAACCTTTCCAGGATACTTTTACAGCAAACAATTAAATACACCTCTTTGGCGAAGTAGCTTCTGTTGTACCGAGGAAAACTTTTTCGATTTAATATAATATTTCGAAATTAGAAGATCGGTCATGCGTTATTTGTAACAGTCGCGAAAGTTAAGCAATTTTGTGTGTAATTAGTGCTTTTTTTTTCAATTTTCCTTCTTAATTTAAAAAGCATATAAGCCGGTTGGCTTCTAGAAGCTACCATGAAATTGCACTCTTAAAAAATTACACTCAGAGGCTATAAAATGGGTTAACCTTATCACTTCAATTATTTTATTTCTAATAAACTAGGTTACGATTAGGCTGAATTGCTCATTCACTTTACAAAGCCTCTATATAAAATAAACTATTAAAAAAAATCGAACCTCGCAGTTTTTCAATTGATAAGACCTTAGCGTGTTCTACGGCTTGTGTAATGGGATATTTTCATAAGAATCAATCGACATGATGCCTAATAAAGTCTACAAATGTTGTATGATGTAGCAGGCGACGAGAACGCGTCGCCGGTGCGCAAGAAGAGCGAGGCGGAGGTGTTGTCGCCGAAGCTGTCGCGCGCGGCCACCACCATCGCCGAGGAAGCCGTCGACCAGCTGCAGGCCTCCGAGAAACTCATCGCCGGTGAGTACTTTTTGTTACCAGACGTACAGTTCACCTGGGATTTCGATCCGAACGTCTCGGAGTATATAGTAGGGAACGTGGACACGTTTGCGTGATTCCATTCCTTCTAAAACACCTTTAGGATGTTCGATCGCCACCGCTTGAGGAACCTTTAGTTTCTCGCCGCCCATAATAGTCCGGTTACGCTCAAAGACACCAGCGGAGAGCAACAAACACTTTTTTCTCAAAAAAAAAAATTGGTGGAAGGCTGGCAATGGAACAGATTAATAATTAACTCTTATTGCACCATAGGCATGACTTGCGTATTATTTGAGGCCTTTGTTGTTATACCTCTATGCTCTGTAATACCGTAAAAAAAGATTTATTGTTAGACTTTTCAGCCTAATAAACAAAACTGATCTCCTTGATATATTATTCATTCATTGAAAATAAAGTAATATGAAGATGGAAAATTATGTATGTATTATATAATATCTTTATTACAGTTGCCCTTGCCCACGCAGGGCGTGTGAATGTTAAATGAATTGACTCGTCTCCAGAGACATAAAAAAAATTGCTAATAATAATTATGATAGTCCTGCTAACCCTCCATATAAGTTTATAGCACTTGTGGTGTGGTATATAATTTATTTTTTTATTTTAAACATGAATGATCCATTGGTAACAGTGACAATCCTACGTCCTATCAATTACAAAGTACTTTAATATATTAGGACGTTTCAAAGTTTTAGGTTAAATTAATTGTTGTAGAGATAGTTCTTTGAAATAAATAAATGTTTCCCACACTCACACCAATTATCTAGCCCCAAGAAAAGCTTCCTTAAGAAACTCGTTATATGGTTAACTAGACAACGGATAAACATACTTAATATACTTAAATACATACTTTTATACGAAACACCCAGACCCAGACCCGAAACAATATAGAAAAACAGGTATTTCTAAATTGATCCGACCGGGGATCGAACCCGGGACCTCAGAGATGGCGACACCATGAAAACCGGTGTGCGACCAAGGTCTTCAAAATAAAAACAGCTTTCTCTGATCTACTCGCGTTTATCTTATACATTGATTTATATTATTGTATCCTTGGGGGCCCATGGTCACAGGGAGACTGTGACCACCGACCACATAAATCAATGTGTAAAATAATCGAGAGTAGATCCATAAAAGCTGTCTTATTCAAATGTGTAGTGTTCGCGTAAACTCTAGAAAACAACATCTCTTGTTACCTGACAACAATTTTTCTTTTCATATTTTTTTTTGTTTTTCTTCTTTTCGTTTCATTCAAACATTAAACTAACATATCCATCTATCCTACAGAACTAAACGAAACTTGGGAAGAGAAGTTGAAGCGCACGGAAGAGATCCGCCTACAGCGCGAGGCCGTGTTCGCGGAGATGGGCGTGGCCGTCAAGGAAGGCATCACCGTCGGCGTGTACTCCCCCAAAAAGACCCCCCACTTGGTCAACCTCAATGAGGACCCCAACTTGTCGGAGTGCCTGCTTTACTACATTAAAGACGGTAAGTGAGATGGGGATGACAGTCAAAGCCGGCACAATCGTACTTATCTAGAAGCTCCCCCCATCTAAGAGAATTCGATATAAAATACCTTAGTTTACTTTGACATCTACTGTAAACAGTAATGAGTAACCTGTCTACTTTGTATAGATAACGATTCCAATACTGTGCAGGTATAACACGCCTCGGCACCGCAGAGGCGAACATGCCCCAAGACATCCAGCTGTCTGGCTCGCACATCCTCAGCGAGCACTGCATTTTCGAGAACACGGATGGCGTGATCTGCCTCATCCCGCACCGCGCTGCGTTGGTCTACGTCAATGGACGAGAGGTACGTTTCTTTACCTGAGTCAGCAAACATGCGTGCTTTCCACCAGAGCGATCATTATAAAAGCAATTTATTTCTCTGTCACAATAGTCACACATAATACAGCAAGTTTACAATATTAGCGTAGTAGTATGTAGACAATAGCATACTTTGAGGGCGCCTGCCGTCAACGGATGAATTCAAAGCATTTATTCGACTTAGCACAATTTGGTTTATGTTTTACGACGTATAGGATAGGACCCCGCTCTGTTTCTGCATATGTTGCAGCTTCAAGAAATTGCGAGATGGACACGTTCAAGGCCGCGATTTCAGAGTAACCTGTGATATGTGTGTGTGTGTGTGTGTGTGTGTATCAAAAATTATGTTATAAAAAAATATTTATATGGAATTTTAACTTTGAATAGTATAGTTTAACATTTATGAGTACATGTAAAGGATATTGCAAAGCATGTTGTATTTAAAAAGGAAAAAAGAAAAACATTTATTTAGCAACTACACAAGACAAAAAAAAAATCTGTTCAAGTTTCATCATCGCAAGCAAAGTTTCTTAAGCTTCTTTTCATATAAACCTCAAACAACAATCACCTTTATTGAACAGGTGACAGAGCCGATTATTCTGAAGACCGGGTCTCGCGTGATCCTCGGCAAGAACCACGTGTTCCGCTTCACGCACCCCGGCCAGCCGCGCGAGGAACGCGTCAGAAACAAGGAGGAACCGCAGGACACCGCCGCCTCCGCCGATGGTAAATAAACCAAAAGAGCGAACGTTATATTTAGCATACAAATATCATGCAGCAGAGACAGATCATAAACAATTAAATTATGATATATGAGTCTCTCTCACTCTCTGTTTTTCTCTGTCTGTTTCTCTCTCTCTCTCTCTCTCTGTTCATAATTAATTTGCCAAAACAACTTAAGAATGTAAGAGAATTGTGAACTTCCGGTAAAGTTATTATGCCATGCCACTTAATTGTTTAGCGTCTGTGGTTGCATTGGCTTCTTCTTAACAAGGCCTGTAACTGTCCTTGGCTTTCTTCCTTGGCACTCGTATTCATTGACTACGAGGGCCGTATATCTTTTTACTTCTTTTCTTGGAGGTCATGTGAACGTTATACGGCAAAATCCAGTACACAAACAAATATTTTTTTTGTTGCCATTTCTATACACTTCTAAGCATCAGCAACGTTTACCCGTCGTCTAATGAGCCGTAAATCCCCAGCTCCCAGCGACACCGAGACCGTGGATTGGGACTTCGCGCAGTGCGAGCTGCTTGAGAAGCAGGGCATCGACCTCAAGGCGGAGATGCAGAAGCGGCTGATGGCGTTAGAAGAGCAGTTCCGTCGCGAGAAGGAGCATGCTGACCAGCAGTTTGAAGAGCAGAGGAAGGTGAGAATAGTCTTGCCTTCTTATCATAATCATCATCATATAGATTGCTGAGTTTTCGACATAGACAATAGGAGACGTCTAGCTAGATGATGGCCTGTTGCTGGTTGGTGGGTTTAAGAACTGCCATCTTACGCCAACTGAAAAATAGACGATTGAGACATTATTTAACTGAAGAATTTCAATTGCAATATTATTCCGATGTCACTGATAATGACTGGAAGCTTTTGAGGTGGCTGTTGTTTTGGTTTGGATGCGGAATATTAACTTTGAAATAGGATTTTTAACCTACTTCTACAAAAGATTCCAACGAATATTTTTACCAAAAACGCCTTCCATAATACAAAACACGTAAGGGGGGGATTTTCCCTAGAAATCGACTGGACCGACCGACCGACTCGAAGCGACCACTCTGGTACCTATTTCTGCCGCCAAGCAGCATTATTCTGCATTGCTTTGTTCTTTTTGATGGGTACTAGATCCAGTGAAATAACAAGGCATTGAAGTAAAATGACCGCGACTTGGTGTCGCAAGCTTCCATAGGATGCAGTGGCCGCTTTCCATCAAGTGCACCGTAAGCTCATTTGACTGCTCAGTTAGAATATTTTTCAATCTTTGAACCATTATTCTTATGTCAACAGAACTACGAAGCTCGCATCGACGCGCTTCAGCGGCAGGTGGAAGAGCAGAGCGTCACCATGTCCATGTACTCCTCGTACACGCCCGAGGACTTCCACAACGACGAGGACATATTCGGTGAGTTGATGGGATCCGCTTGAGGGATAACTTTCTCTGTGTTACCTTTGACACTTGGTTCATGTTAATATGGATACGTAATACTTCTTCTTAGCTTTTCTTCTGATACATTTATAATACATTTAGTAATTTCGACCACTTCTGTGGTCTAGAGCCCAACCAACGATCTCTGGGTTTTTGACTGTTGGTCTAAACTAGACCAACGGTTCTAGTCTAAAATTAATAAATTAATAAATAAAAAATATTGATGGTATGGCTTGTTTGGAGTCCGTCTGGCGAGTTAGCACCACTTTATTTATGTTTGTCGTAAAAACATCAATGTAAGTAGCTTAGTAAAATTCAAAATTCAAAATTCAAAAACATTTATTCAGTTTAGGCTACAAGTAGCTCTTATGAATGTCACTATGCCAACGGTTCGTAAGTCTACTTTGGGCGGGAGATCTTGTACTGAGAAGAACCGGCAAGAAACTCAGCAAGTGTCCAGCTCTTTTCTCCCTTACAGCGTCAAAAATATTGGAAAATGCCCTATCATAGCAGGACACTTTCCATTACAATAAACACAAAAAAGACAACCACAACATGTAAAAAAAAAAAAAAACACAAAATAAAAAATATACGTTAACAAATTTGCATCAGGTAACAGTTGCAATTTCCACAATGTCATACAGTACCACTACAGTACTATCGTAAAAGTAAAAAATTGTTTAAGAAAAACAAAGTCAAATTATAGTGAATAATACTAAAAATAAGATAAGTATGCGTGAGCAGACCAGCCTCCACAGGCGGCACCCGTTCACGAGTATGACATATGAATCAGCCATCGCTTCACTCAACCATATTTTAGGGAACGTAACGACCCGACGCACACGCCACCACCGCAGAGACAGTAAAGAGAGCATGACACACTCAAGATACTCTAAATAAAAACTTAGTGATCTATTTAACGCAACGCTGTTTGTTATCTGTAGGACACTGTTGATAAAGGCTATCATATCAGTATAAAAATTATATAAATTAATTTTATTATGATGATTCAAATAGAGTATAATGTGTTTTTATTATAACCAGGCTGTTTTATCATCTAAATATTCTTTTACTGTATAATAACCTTTTATGAGTAATAAAGATTTCACATGTTTTTTAAACTTATCTAAAGGTAAATCTAGTACAGTACTTGGTATTTTATTGTAATAGTGTATACCTTGCCCCAAGAAAGAACCAAGAACCTTTTGTAACCTGAACAGTGGCATTACAAGTTTTGTCTTATTTCTAGTATTGAAATTGTGTACGTCACCATGTTTAGTGAAGGAGTTGATATTGCAACGTACAAAAACTATACAATTATAAATATATTGAGATGCAACTGTCAGGACTATAAATATATTGAGATGCAACTGTCAGGACGTAGTAGTAGTACAGGTACAGACGTAGTAGTGTTCGGAAACATAAAAAATACCCTCATAATCGAGTTCAGAGGCAGAAAAATATATGTTTTAAATGACTCTGCTGCACCTGATGTTAAGCAGAAGCGGAGTCCAGATGCGAAGATAACTAGTTTATGCCTCACTAGCCGTCCTTTACCTTTTTGTCTTTGGTATACAATTACTGAGAGCTACCATATTTTTACCTTGTTTACATGTTTGTGTTCGTTTGATGCGTTTCAAATAGTGACTATACGCTCCCTCCCCGTTGTAGTGAATCCCCTGTTTGAGACAGAGTGTTGGTCGGCGCGCGAGCTCGGGCTGGCGGCGTGGGCGTTCCGCAAGTGGAAGTACCACCAGTTCACCTCGCTGCGGGACGACCTGTGGGGGAACGCTATATTCCTCAAGGTATACAATCTACGTAGCTAATAAACTCTTTAATTGTAGCGGTGACTTGATTTCAATGATGGAAGCCTTTTCTCAGCAGTGAGTCAATATGATTATGTTTTTATTTTTTATTTTTTATTTAGTATAATATAGTGATAAACTAATATTATGGTAGGTGGTATTCTTCATTCAAACTGGTGATAGTTTTAGAATTCTTTAATGATACCTCTGTGTTTTCATTGTATAATATTGCGGTATATTATTATTATAAATGTTACTGCTGTAAGATAATAACAGTCATCTATGAGTCAAGAAAAGTACGTCTCCCATGCCTCCATGTAGGGCCACGGGAACACCCAAAATTTCGAGATATTTAATTCCGATTTTTTTTATTTTAACTACCGCCGTCGTCGGTCAAGTTAGGTGAAACTTGTATCCACGCGCAGCGAAAAGACAAAAAAGGGATAATTTTTCAAAGTATTTTAAATTTTGTGATAAGTATTACATTCGGAATTAGGCCGAATAACATCACGTCAACGCTCAACTCACCGTTAAACGCCCAACAGGAGGCCAACGCGATCTCCGTGGAGCTCCGCAAGAAGGTTCAGTTCCAGTTCACCCTCCTCACGGATACTCCGTACTCGCCGCTGCCGGGCGAGCTGGCGCCGCGCGACGACTCCGACGACGACTACCGCCCCAGCGCGCCCACCGTCGTCGCCGTCGAAGTCACCGACACCAAGAACGGCGCCACGCATTACTGGACGCTCGAGAAGCTTCGGTGAGTGAACGAACGCAGCTGACGGAGTTGGCGGAACCAGGGCTTTGTATAAATTAGGTAACGTATCTAAAGGTGAGTCCACATTAAGTATCATGTTATATAACATGAGTAACATGTTATTTAACACAAGTAGCATGTTATATAACTTATGTTATGTAACATGTTATAAAACTATAAGTATAAGGTTGTTTTGTTGACAATTATCGCCCACACTAATAAAATATGCTCCATAACTATGCTATTTAACATGATTTTTCATATAGTCTGGACTCACCTTAAGAAGATAACGTAATAATAGCAAAGGTAACGTTATACTGGGTATCGTTGCCTAGGTGGTATTTCAACCGCTCTGTGCGGATTAGTTAAAGTGCAAAAATAACGATACTTGTATTACCACTAACGTAACCTGAATTACCGCTATCAATTTAACTATAATAGACATAACGTTACTTAACGATACTTATAGTGTGAATTTGGTAATGTTATTAAACCCGAAAGTGGATATTTAAATTAGTAAGTACGTTGAGAGTCTGAAGTGGGTAACGTGTAAATGACTCTTATATTGTTACAAGCATCTGTGTTATTAGAGCTGTGTGATACTTAAAAAAGTCAAGCTAGCGAGAAGCTGCTCGGTGTAACTACACTAGTCTAACTAGAGGAGAAAATAAACTATATTTTTGAAACTTAGCTTTTAAACTAATCGATAGTTAGGTTAGAGAAAGTAAACAGTTAACACAAATTTTTTGTCTCATTTTGTCTTTTCTGATTATAATAAATATAATTATCTTCTTGTTTTCATTCACTTCAATTCAATATAGTTCCAAATCTTCCTCAATCGAACATTTGTTTGTTTTCGTACTTGTTTATAATTTATTTCTGTAAAAGAAACTCGCCCTCTTACTTACGTTTATTTTTTTCTTTTGCATTTTGTTGTCTTCCCTCGTTTCCATGAAACTTTTTGATTTGATTTCTTTGCGATTACCCGAGAAAAGTTTATGAAACGTCGTTTTTGCTAGTGCTGTGTCGAATAAACCTTATATACATACATTTGAGATCCAAAATCATATACGGTAGTATAAGGATATGACCTAACCTTTATACATTTGAACGTAAGTATATTTTTCCTATAACAGATATGATATAAATGTATAGCTGGCGATGTTCCGATCTTCCATAGTGCTTGTTTTAGTTGCCGCTTGTTTATTTATTTTTCTCATTCGTTAACATGCTCTTTATTTATATAATTATTATGTATAATAGTTTTACATAATATTTCGTTTTAGTGAAGCAAATGATAAGAACTTACCTAACATTATAAGTTAGGCGTGGAAGTGGTTTTGATGTTTTGACTATTTGTTTTTAGTGTGTTTAATTAAGCAGACAAGTGTCTCGTTGCGACAATTTTGTTCTCGTCATTTGCTCAGAACGGGGCTAAATGTGAGGACATGCGGAAACGTCAACAACGAAAGTTTTTTTTTAAATCAGCGGGCACGTACGTTATTTTAGCCCTAGGAACATTGAACGGGATCATCTGAATATTTAGGAACTATACTGGCAGACGAAAATATACCAGGCTGTCAGTTTGAAAGCCGGCATGTCTTCCCATGGCCACGGGGCGGTAGGCTACATGGCGTGTGTTGTCCGTAGCCACCGCCTGGAACTCATGCGTCAGATATACAACATGAACGAGAACGCGTACCCGGAGGACGAGGAGCCGCCGGTGGCTCCGGCCGCGGCGCCGGTGGCGCAGCCCGACATACTGCAGTGTATCTCGGCCGCCGCGCAACACACGCGATTGTCGCTAGCCAACCTGCTGCCCTCGAGGTTTGTGGCCTCGCTTGCTGTAGGGTTAGCCCCGTGCCCGACCGCCACATCACCTTAAAAATGTGACGTCATTGAAACAGCACGCTATGTTGGCATCAGAACGAGAATGTGTTGCTGCTTTGTTTGTGGCCTCGCTTGCTCGTAGGATTGATTACCTTATATATGAATAGGCACTACCCAAATTAGACCTTGTGACGACACTGGAACATACAATCACAACATACAAGTTTACGGAAGTGATCAAAAAAGTCATTTATGTCTTCGCTTTGAAAGAAACAAGGGCACGCCTTAATTTTGCTACAGCCAAATTTCGAAAGAAGGTGAAGGTATATCGAAGGCTATCGATGTTTTCGTCTGCATTTCTGATCTTGCTTGCTTTTTGGGTCAGCTTCCGCTGACGCAAAATCCGAATGGCCAGTACAATAACAAGGTTTGTAACATCACAGAAACTTACACGCGCCTTTATTGTGATAAATTATTGCGTCAATATTGCAGGGGTGCTGCGCTGTCGATGTTTGTTACTTCGCTTGCTCGCTGCGCGCTTTGTTCGGATCAGCTGCATCATGTAAAAGACAAGATTGTCAAATACCAATCAACTCCTCTAGACAAGTAAAATAACGCTTGTGCAAGTAGAAATGGGATAGATGAATAAACTTATAAGATTGACATAAAGTCAATCAAACATTATTTATACGTATCGTTGGCTTATGTCAATCCCATACGATAATTCCATTTCTATTCGTTTGTTAACGTTAGGCTACTTGTCTAGAGAGCTGCAGATATGCTAGTATGAAAAATAGAATTAAGCTGGAGATGATCACGATAAAACAACCCGCCGCCAAAAAATGCCAGGAAATATTAGGAAAAACAACAAACAGTCCCGTAGATAAATGCAGATTTAGATTTAAAACAATTGTAGATTATACCTAACACGTGTACTATTACTGCCTGGATAATAAACATTTACACGCAATGTAGCTCTACGTTTTATTATTTCCTGATATTCAATCCACAATCTGTAGTTTGAACATTTATGCAAATATATGGTTGGCATAAATGTCGTGTTGACCGAAATCATATTTCCACTTTTACGTATTTCATTACAATTAAAACAAAATTATAGAGCAAAAACACTTTCAGTGTAATGCGTAGAAAGTAATAGAACTTATGTTGCTTGCAAACCTTGAATTATGCCTACGTTGGAATGTTTCCACATTTTAAGCTTGCTTTATTCAACCACTGTATAGATGTTGAGCATGCAATGGTTGCCGTATGCATTTTATAGATTATTTATAATTAATTTAATTATAGAAACGAAATACGTAAGTAAATATAAAGTTCTATTATATTATACACGGGTTGTTTTGAAAAAGGGTTCTACTTAAAGGAGTCGATCTTACTGTTGATATTATGCGTCGGCGTTGGTCCCCTTTCGGGATTTTAATCCTTATCCAAACTATTAATGAAGAGTCCAAAAACTATATTCTAATGTTGTATTTAACAAACTCTAATTGATGTATCGTTTGTTAAGAGTTCATACACTCTCAGTTATCCAAACACACACAACAGCTTGTTGTAACGACACTACATAGCAGTGTCTTAACACAGCTATGTATTGGCGTTACTTGTGACCGACGCGCTATTCTAATAGCCGTATACTCATATCGTGTCACTTTGCGTTATTCTAGTAACGTCTACTACATTGTACACTTCATATCAATCATTAAAAATCTTTGACTCATGCTCCATCCCGCAGGCAACGCCTAGAGCTGATGCGCGAGATGTACCACAACGAGGCGGAGCTGTCCCCCACGTCGCCCGACCACAACATTGAGTCGGTCACCGGCGGCGATCCCTTCTACGACCGCTTCCCGTGGTTCCGCCTAGTGGGACGGTGAGTTTACAATGTTTTGTAGCACCTCTCTGCATTTAACTTAGTATGAAACATACTAGGAAGTCGTCAAATAATAATTACAACGACAAGATGGCAATTGCTCGTTGTTTCTTTTATGAAACTTGAAGTGTGTGTCTGTAGGATTTGACAAACCATAGCTCGTAATTATTAAAATATTTATTATTGCTAAGAAGTTTTTTAGGCTGATTTCGAAATGTCTTCGAGAGCGATGGCATTTGATTAAAATCTATTTCAAGATCAACCGCACTTTTTTATGTATAATCGTTTATGTTCTATGCAAAATAAACAATTTGTTCCGCCTGGTCTGACAGAGAACTTTGACTTTTCTATAGTTTTATGTTTAACTTAATACAAACTTTTATGAAAGTTTAAATAAAAAATATTATAAAAGCATCTAGGTGTATGGCAAATTTGCATCTTTTTCTTAAAGTTTTAATTATAAAATGTATATTTCTTTAACAGGAGTTTCGTGTATTTATCGAACCTGCTGTACCCGGTTCCGCTCATTCACAAGGTGGCTATCGTGAACGAAAAAGGAGACGTGAAGGGCTACCTGCGCGTGGCCGTGCAAGCAGTCATCGACGCCGACAAAAGTCAGTATCGATTACTTATTTACGAATGTTCTCATAAAATTGATATTACCATTTTTTTATTGACATAATAAAATATCACTAGTTGTTGATATGACTTCTTATAGAAGAGATTATTGTGGCTAGGTATTGCGAATAATGAAATATTTCTTAAAAAGTGAACAATTGTTGAACACTTGTAAATAGCATAACCATTCAATCCTGTTGTCACACAGACAATGCCGAGTTCGTGGCAGGCGTGAAGCAGTCCGCCAAGATCTCGTTTGACGACGACGTAGTGCCGGCGCGCTCGCGGCTGAAGACACTCGCCAGCGTGGATAAGAACAATGCGCTGAACCTAGAGGAGCGCATCGTGGATAACAACGACTCCAACATCAAAATCGAAGGTATAAAAAGTGAGATACGATACATCATCCATAGTAGAGGATAAAATCAAAGTGATTGTTAGGTTATTATTCTTTGAGTTTAATTACTATGAAAGCATTCTTAATTAACTGCTTATGTAGTCCAGTGGTTCAACTGCCGACCAATGAACGAAACAGTTTAGGTTGGGTTAGTTGTAGGGATGGTTCTAAAACGGCCTGACTAGCTGCCACCATCTGATGAGAGTATATCGCCATAAGACTAATGTTGGTAGCATTGTTGTGTTACGGACAGTTAGATGTATGATATCCAGTTCCTCAGTAATTGAGAATCCCGTTAACTCGCTTATTTTAAAGTGACATGAAGAACTTTTCTGTTGTTTTATAAAAACTTCCCCTAACTGCTTCTTTTATTTAAACATAAATATACCAATACTACTAATATAACATACCAGCATTGGTAACAACCCATGCTGCACTAGGACGTGAAGAGAATCAGCTGCCTAACTTCCCGTGCATGTCGTTAAAGCTGAGCACACCACGCGGTCGGCTAGCAATCTATCGCTGATGTTATCTATTCCTCTTCGGTGCCCTACTTTGATTATGCTAAATGACGCGTCGAAGTCACTATAGGCTTATTCATTCAAAATATGTAGGTGATTTTGATATACCCCTTTTTGGGAAAAGGACGCGACGTGAGAGTATGTATGTATGTATGTACATTTTTATGTTACTGTGTAGATTAACCTTTGTATTCTATTCTATGTACCCTAGAATTGGCAGTAGGTGAATGCGATGCAGACAGCGGTCGCGGAGACAGTTCCCTCGCATCCGAGCTGAAGGATGAAGAACTCCCTGAGCACCTGACGATGGGCCGCGACTTCACCTTCCGCGTCACAGTGCTCCAAGCGCACGCCGTCGCCGCCGACTACGCCGATGTGTTCTGCCAGTTTAAGTCAGTAACAACTCCTTTTATGCTACCTTCTCTCGTTTATTTTCCTTTTTATCACCAGCCGGTAATTATAGGCTTATAATTCTGTTGGTAGCCGAAGGATTTGCTCAGATTGTATGCGAGTTTATACATTATACGATATACGATATCATTAAATAGATCAAATTCATCATGTACAGTTTTAGCGAAAGTTGTTTAGTTTTTACGATCGTATTCAAAATGAGCAGTTACTGTCCAATTAAGCTCCTATACCTATTATTATTATTATTTCTGGCCAGTTTCGAGACAGGTTGTTCCTTATATTGTATATGACGACTTAAGCTTCATCGTTAATTTTATTATTACAGCTTCCTGCATCGCAACGAAGATGCGTTCTCAACAGAGCCCGTAAAGAACGCCGGGAAGAACACTCCTCTCGGCTTTTACCACGTGCAGAATGTTAGTACTACCTATTGATTAAGTCAACTTTGAAGACTTTACCATACCTATACTTTAGACCTTATTATACCAACCTTAGAGGTCAAAATCTTAACTACCATTTACCAAATATTTGTGTGAGAAAGTTAATTTTTAGTGTTTTTCTTTACTACTGTACATACCTGCCTAATATTGGTTCGTTTATCTTTCCGCCTCTTCCGCAGATCACAGTGCCAGTGACGAAATCATTTGTCGAATATATAAAAACACAACCGATCGTTTTCGAAGTCTTTGGACACTACCAGCAACATCCTCTACACAAGGTAAGCATTTTTACCGTCTCAATCTTCATACGCTTGCTATAATTTTGTACGTAGTTGATAGAACAATGACACTTGTTTACAATTGCTCGCAGTTTCTGATGGGATCACACATATCTCAAGTTGTTCGGTCATCTAATCAAAGCAAGGTTATTATCATAGCTCTTATTTGGTATAAAGGAAAGTTGAAAATGCAGACTATTTGACGTAATAAATTGAGAAGGCCTGTGCTCTAAGATCGTATGTAGACTGGTAACTATACAGATTTTTTTAAACTATATCAATTACGTGGTGTGTGTGAAAAGGACAGCGACATGAAGTAATTTTTGTGACACATTTACTGCTGCAGATTTGTTTATATTGAAGTTCTGTCTTAAACAATATTATGAACCCAAAGTTGATATTTGCTCAGCAGCAGCCGTTTGGTTCAACTTATGGTTTAAACTGTTAGGCAATTACAATACCAGTTGTTTGACTTAAGCTGTCAGCTGACTTCGATATCGTCAAATCAAAGGATGATTTATGCTAGACCGCGGCGGGCGCGGGCCGTGCCTCGTACGACGGGCGGGCGAGGCACGGATTTAAAACTTAACGAACGTTTTATATGATTTGTTTTATAGTTAATTTTTATGTAAGTAATGAATGCGTCACAAGGATACTAAAAATTTTTGTTATTGAAAATTGTATTGTAACAGTGTCCACATAGTTGAAAATCCAAATAAATAAATAAATAAAGAAACAGCTGTGCTGTACTGTGAGGCGCTTGCGTCCCGGACGAGGCTCAGCCCGTGTTCCGGCGCCTACACATCAATGCCAGTCTTACATGGCGCGCGTTCTCAACGGACTATCATAAATCATCTTTAAGTCTGCTCAATGGGTTGACGTCAATCAGTAGTTATCGGTGAAGGGTGGGTTTTCTTTCCCTATAAAATTTACTAAACGACCTTTGCTTGTTAGGACGCGAAGCAAGATGGCATGGTTGGCGGTAGGACGCCGCCCCGCCGTATGCTGCCGCCGTCGATCCCGATCTCGGCGCCCGTGCGGAGCCCTAAGTGGGGTGCGGCGAGTGTGGCACCCCCTTGCTGCTCCAGCCACTTACACTCTAAACATGACTTGCTCGTATGGTTCGAGATATGCGAACTCGCGCCTAGCGGAGAGTACGTGCCTGCGGTGAGTATTGAACCTATGATAATGTGCTGTAATAATTCTTTTTGTAACTACATTATCCGTTATATACGGATGTAATATACAAGTTATTTGAGCAAAGAGTGGAAACATCTTTTTGGATAAGAATTTGAACCGTTTAAATCATTCATTCGCTATACAAAAACACACAAACACGAACATTTTAAAAAGACGTAAACGTATTCCGCAATTGTGCAACAACACAATATTCCAAAATGAGAATTTAAAAATAGACTAAAAAAGAAATGAAAAATTAAACAAAAAATAAAAATAACGATATATTATTAAAAATAGGTATATCACATCATATACATATCAGGAGATGAGGGACTTCCTAAAGCTGCGAATGTGACCCATAAATAAACACACAAAGTGTGGCACTCGGACTGTTACACTGTTGCGAGCTGTTACGAGGTTCCGTCTGCGTGAAAAGGTCTATGTGTACGTTGCTCGACCGCGTCTTGTATTTATTTTATTTTATTTTTCTTTATTAGGGACAACGACAGCATTTTACAGTAGTAATTGTATAAAGGTAATGTTACAAGTTCGTAAGCCAATTATAGGTTGAATGAAAGCGTACTTCTACACAGGGGCGTAGCTACCACCGTATCAGCCGTATCAATGATGCGGGGCCCCCGGGCTACAGGGACCCGAACGTCTGTTAGCAAAAATTCGTAAATTATGTTAGCCACAATATTACATTTCATTTGGGCCCCCAATAAATTTTTCATACAGGGCCCGTCAATGGCAAGCTACGCCACTGCTTCTACAGTGTCGTTATTTAGTGGCAATGTTTTGTTGAGTGCCCCGTCGGCAGGTGGTGGAGCACAGCGACGAGCTGCCGTGCCGCGGGCTGTTCGTGCTGCACCAGGGCATCCAGCGGCGCATCCGCATCACCATCCTGCACGAGCCCTCGCACGACCTGCAGTGGGCCGACGTGCGCGAGCTCGTCGTCGGTATGTGATGCATTACTTACTTTGTTATTTACTAGCTGACCCGGCGGACTTCATGCCGCATTTCTTTTTTTTTTTTAATATAGCCTATGTTACTCAGCGCTAATGTAGCATTCTAATAGTGAAAGATTTTTTTAAATCGATCCAGTAGTTTTTGAGTTTATTCGTTGCAAACATACATACAAAAATACAAAGCTTTCCTCTTTATAATATTTGTATAGATTGAAAAGGCGTGTTACGAATCAAATAAAATAAAAAATAAAGAGGGTGGCATGTTTTCGGACAAACCCTCAAAAGTCCACAGCCAGAAAAATAGAAGCCATAACTACAACAAAACAACGAGTCAAAAACTATTCTGAAATAACTATTGACGACAACCTAAGTGCCTATTTGCCAATAAAGCGGTTATACAATTATTATTTATTAAGGCTGCTACTCATATAATACAACTGAATAAAAACATAAGTTCTGTTTAGTGCTTACCCAGACAAACGCAACTACAGCGAAAATCATCAGATATTTAGACATTCAAAACAGTATTACTCAAAAATATGCTCTAATTCGACTTTGATTGTTTGTCAGAAAGGCAAAAATGTTTTTGATGATTATCATCTTAACATAACATTAACTCGCTCCTACATTTTGGTCCTTCGAGCATCATGAAGTGTGTGGTTATTACTGAATTAAGTTTAGTTCAATTTGAATTTAATTAAGCAATTTCAAATAACTAATAAATCATTGTAGGCCGCATCCGCAACTCGCCTGAGGCCAACGAGGACACAACAGACGGCGACGAGGACGGCGCGCTGTCGCTCGGCCTGTTCCCGGGCGAGCGGCCCACGCTCGATGACCGCGCTGTGTTCAGGTGAGGCAGCACGAGATTTTGTAGCATTAATAACAATAATAATTAGTTCCAGAACGTTAACCTCTCGTTGTCCATCAAACCAGACACAATAGAAATTAAATTGTTCTATGGTTCCTTATGGAGCCACTGGGTAACGAGAGGTTAAACGTATAAATGACATCACATAATAGTTCTTTAAAACAGTAACCTATTTTTTATTTGAACACCAAGCATGAAACATTCTTATCATCAGTTCATTTTATGTCCCCACTGCTGGAGCCTATAGGGAGAACGGGCCATAAACCACCACGCGGGCCCAGTGCGGATTAGCGGTTGTTAACGACTGCTAATGCAGCTGGGACTAACGGCTTTACGTGCCTTCCGAAGCACGGAGGAGCTTTCGTCACCCATCCGATGACACGGCCTATGCGAAAGTTGCTTAACCTCAGCACTCACAGACCGGGCGCATTAACCATTGCGCCATCGAGCTCCTCCTCTGATGTTTAGCGACAGCAGAGAATAAAAAACAGCACAAAAATGGTTATGTGGGACTTTCCCTCCGACTCTCCGAAGGGAGAATTTCCACAAAAAACTCCCTCTCCCCACTCCCAGAGTGATTCAGGACCGCCATGAGAATCGCGATAAACGATTCATCTGTTCTGCGGTCAGGTTCGAAGCGGCATGGGACAGCAGCCTGCACGGCTCGCCGCTGCTGAATAGGGTCAGCGCCAACGGGGAGGTGGTCTACATCACGCTCAGCGCGTACCTCGAGGTGAGGGGGCTAGGGAAATCAATCGTATGTTAATTTTTTTTACAGCTTGACCGTCAAATGTATCAATTGGTATTTTTGTGGGTAACTATCTGCATATTAGTTACATGACTATGAGCAGGGTAGTTATTAAACTGATAGCAGATGAGTTCCCCATTTGTATTTCTTTTAATTTTGTTGTTCAAATTTAAAACAAGCATCCTGTGTTTATCCGCTAAAGTTGTGCATATCTAAGTTTTAATTGTCGTTATTACCAACACTTCGCGTCGTTACAGAAGACTAATGGCGTTTTGTCTAAAACCAACTATATTAAAAGACGAAAAGATAGAATAAAAGTTTGACAGGAACGAATTTTACGTGCCTTTATTTGAACAACCACGCTTAAGAACCTTTCATTGCCACCCATGGTCATTATTTAATACGTACGCACGCATCTTAACGTCCGTCAAACAAACCCTTCGTTACCCGTCCAGGTGGAGAACTGCGGCCGCCCCGCCATCATCACCAAGGACCTGTCGGTGGTGGTGGTGGGCCGCGAGGCGCGCTCGGGCCGCTCGCTCAAGCGCGCGCTGTTCGGCCCGCGCGCCGCCCGCGCCGACCGCATCGCCGGCCTCTACGAGCTCAGCCTGCACCGCGCGCTCGAGCCCGGTCAGTACATACAGACATACGCGCGCCGGCCCCGATATAGTAAAAAAATTGTCACCGGTCAAACGTTACAGTCAGTCTACCATTTCAACTAAAAAAACGCAATTACTGTGCGCATTCTACACATACGTTCATTATCGTATGTTTACGTGCGAGTGAAATTCGTACGAACGCGCGTACAAAGTGAGGTTGGCTTTATTCTCAATACTTATTCTACACATAGTACAGGCATGTCTCTCTGTCTTTCTAGGGGGGCGATTTTTGAATCTCACCGGTGATCTCTAAACTAAAAGTGACATGAAATACAATACAAAATATAATAATTTTTGCATTATTTACAATTTAATTATTAAAATACATACCGTTCGAGTATTTTCGGTGTCAAAACTAAGTTATCAGTGCCCCTGAATACGAAAAAAAGAGCACTCGTAATTGATATCATAGCGTGAGAAATTGTCACAAGTTTAATAATCGCCCCCTAGTTTGGCCGTATACTCATTTGCTGGTTCATAAACCTAAAAAACTTCCGATATTCCCCGATTACTTAAGAATGAAATTGACAGCAATCTTTGTGTATCACCAGGCGTGCAGCGACGCCAGCGCCGCGTTTTGGACACGAGCGGAACCTACGTGCGCGGCGAAGAAAACCTGCACGGCTGGAGGCCGCGCGGCGACTCGTTGATATTCGACCATCAGGTGAGGCATTGCAGACTTTATGTGCTCTGAACTAAGGTTGATTTTATTTTCTAAAATATATAGAAATATGATTTAAAAACACAATAAATGATAACAGATATAGTACTTATATTCCCATAATATCATACCATGATAAGTTAAACAAGTGACAGATAGGTTATAGAATTCTGTTTGACACCATAGTCGGCTAAGAGAAATCTCTCTTTAGAGATAACATTAAAACTATTGTGCTCTAAAATGGAAAGCATTTTCATTATATACTAAGAAGTTATTTTTAGAGATAAGATTAGTAATAGTTCCTCTTCGTCCGCAGTGGGAGCTGGAGAAGATGACCCGCTTGGAGCAGGTGGGACGCACGCGCCACCTGATGGCGCTGCGCGAGCGACTGCGGCACGGCCACGACAACGCCGTCGCCGCCAACGACTTCACCAAGACGGAGAAGGCGAGTGCTCTAGGGACACTATGGAACTTATGTCAATAGGCAGTGGGGTATTATTAATAATATTATAATAATGCATTTAGTTCAGATAACCAATGATCCATAAAGTAAAACAAGAATAAATTTACAATTACAATAAAAATAAATTAAAATTAAATAATGTAAGATGAGTTACAATAAATTCATATTACTCTTTACTATTACTACTCATAATACACCGTATATGTGGCCATAGCCAACCTGTCCTTACATAATAACAGTAAGTTCAACTATTACTACTAAAATATTATCCCAGCAGGGGCTTGACAAGATTTACTTTTCCATACAAAAACTCTAATTTATTTATTTTTTAAATTTATTTTCTTATATTATTTTGATTAACCCTGATGTTTTGACTTCTGTTTCGTTTGGAACATAACGTTGACTATTGAATTTTACAGTAAAAAAACAACATCGATATCTCGGCCATAAAGTGCTTTTCAGGCATGTTTATAATTGTCTATCTATGGTTTTATGTACAGACGCCTGCACATGAACCTATCAAAAAACTGTCAATTTCTTCAATACTCAACAATATGCCAAATACATAAAGTTCAAAGTCCATTGAGAACATTTTATAAGTTGTGGCAGTCTGATGTGCCGTTGTGTACTGTTATATATACCCTTTCTGCCATATTCGGGATTATACAGCAGGTATGTATTACCAATCATTCTGTATAATTAATGAACATAAATTTTCCTTCAACAGGAAGTGTCAAACATGGCGGCTAAAGCGGCGGCGGAGTGTGCGCACGCGCAGCGCGACGAGTCGGTATACGAGCCGTGGGAGATGACGCCGCGCGAGAAGGAGCTCGCGCTCAAGTACATCAAGCTCATACAAGGTAATTATAATTGTAATTGCAGGTAACAACTGATTAGGGTTAGAGCCGCCAATTTTGAATCTTACCGGGGATCCTGAATAGCAAACAATTGTTCATACAACGTTATTTATAGTATACTTAAACAAAACCTGACAACTAGATTTTCTTTTTCAAACCTATAAGCTTGTTTACAAAAACTCGAGATATAAAAAAAAATTGTTTTCCAAGAAATTCCTAATCCATATTGCATCTATTTAAAACGTTAAATTGTTATTCTTGAAATTACCTAAGTGCACTAGCAAGTCCACTTATTTCCGAAACTGAATAAACTGAATAAAAATACCGTTGTATATGAATACATGTGTAACACACACGCTTGTACCACAAATTATTAAATTTCCTCAATAGATTTTGAACTGTATGTGTATGGCATATGGTTTAACATTAACTGAATAAATTTGACAGTATTGGATAGTCTGATGTGCACGCGTCTGTATTTATCAATGATCGGAGTAGAGTAAGTAGTACGATTTGGGGACAGTGATCTGAGACGTGTATATTAATATGGATATCCCTTCGGAATTCCAATATTTTTTAAATTAAGACTTTTTTCTGATATTTTAAAATTATGAGATCTGATGTGTTGATATTTACCTGTTTGTTTCATTCTATCTTTACCTTTACCTATCAAAGAACAATGCCAAAGGGTTTATCTAAAACTATTTACAAAAAGTGTCAACTAAACGTTAGACATCTATAAAATTAGCATCAAAAGTATGTTACAAGTAAAAAAACTTTTTATTCGTTTTACTGCCTTTCCCAAGACTACCTTAACCTTCACGAACAATATTGTTATTTTTTATTATGTTATATTAATGTTCACAATGAGTAGAACGATTTTACGTACTTACGTAAAATCGTTCTACCTACTCCGATCACTGGTACTTATGTTCTACGTTTTATTGACTGACCTTTCCTCAATATACTTAGGGCTTTATGAATATGGCATACGGTTGGACATTTATTGATGAAATTTTACAGTTTTGGATAGGTCGATGTCTGTACAAATAATAATCAGAAAGCATAAGTTGAAATTGCTATTATGTGTTTAAAACCTTTTTTGAAATATAGTTCAATGTTTACGTGTGTTTGACCTAACAGGCCGGATAGGGTCGTCGGGCAAGGAAGTAGAGACGGCGGTGTCCCCCGCCACGCCCGTCGACGAGGGCGTGTCCGCGGACATGTCCACGCCCAGCCTGCTCTCCTCCATACACAGCGCTAGCAGCTTCGAGTGAGTACCAATTTGAATAGTCCAAATATTATACGTTATTGTTAGCTTCGTTGCCGTAACCATTTAATATTCGAAATTATTATTTTTCTGAAACTGTAACCGATTCTGTCATAAAAGTTTCGGATAGGGCCGGAGTGTAAATGAGATATGTTATGACAGGTTACAACTTATGTAACACAAAATTATGGAAAAACGATAATGTACTACCTAATTAAGACATATACCATATTATCTACATGAGTATATTTATACATTTTTAAAATTAGTTATTCAGAACAATAGAAATAAAATATTACAGTGTAGACAAATTTACAAAATTGCCAAGTAAGACATTCGTATTGATCAAGTAGGTTCCGGCCATAATGATATTTATTTACTTATGCACTTACACCTATTATAATCTGTCACTATCTCGCTTTCACACAAAAAGTCAATCTAAAACTTTGCTATCTCTTTCTTTTGTTTAACTTTATATTAGACGCCACATTTAGTACTAACAAATTAGGGTTCCGAGGTGCAATAGATAACACCAGTGATAGGTTGCTAGCCGATCGCCTGATGCGCCTTAGAGCCATCGCCCACGTCCGACAATCGGTGACCGATTTTTTAGTCGGTGAAAATGAAACGTATGGAATTCTATGATGCAACGCACACGTCCTGCAAAAAGTCGGTCACTTAATCGGTACTAAAACCTCGGTAAAAATATCGGTTCGATTATCGGTCCTACAAAAAGTCGGTTGTGCGTGGGCCCCCTTTTACGACTTTTTTGCACAGGAAGTCAAGCAGTTGATACATTATTTTCACGTCCCAGACCAGCAAGACTAATGATGACAATAATAATAAAAAACCAAACTCACTCCATATCCATCCACAGGGAAGGCTCGTTCCCCAGCAGTGGGGACATAAAAATGAGCTAATGATTATGATGATGATGAAACTCACTCCCACAAGCTTCCCCGACTTCCAGTTACACACTTTTTACACTGTTACACATACTTCCGTCCCATTTTACGAAATCACTTCCACAAATTGCTTATATAGAAAGCGAACGGAAAGATGTTACACATCAATAAATAACATTATTTGCCTTTAACAAGAAACACAGTATACAGAAGGGGTAACATCCCAGCAGAGTACACGCCATTATAACCCATTTAGAGTAGCGATCCCGTATAATTTCCGATTCGTAACAATGTCGTTTGTTACTCAGGCTGTGCTCGCCGGAGCGCGCGCTGCTCGAGAAGTCGATGGCGGGGTGGGTGGGCGCGGGCGGCGGCGCGCTGGCCGGCGGCGCGCTGTACGTGCCCGACTGCGAGGAGGTGCGCGTGTCCGCCGCCGTCGCGCGTCGCGGACACCTCAACGTGCTGCAGCACGGCACGCACGGCTGGAAGAAGCGCTGGCTGGTACGTACGAGGAAACCTATGCGCGCGCAGGTGGGGGGAGGTCTTATTAGGGCCATTCCATACAGGACAAATAGCATTAGGCATACCACTGCACTCGGGTAGACGTAGATGGTTATGTGGGATCTTAGTGGGAGTTCTTTCGGAGTTTTACGCCCGATTGCGAAAAGGTGGTGGAGGTAGTGAAAACTCATTGGCGAGTACTACCGTGTCTATAAGATTTTGCACGAAAGATCCTGATGAGTTGTAGTGCTGTTGGGAGAGAGGAACCTCAGCAGACCCCACTAAGACCATGTCCGGGTAGACCGGGTAGTTATTTGGAACTCTCATCCCGACCTCCCTAATCCCGAAGGGCTCGGCAGGGCTGTAGGGGAAAGTGAGATATACCCATAAAATACTTTATACTTGGCTGTTACATGCCTGTCTAAACCACTTCAGTTCCCAACGTGGATCCGAAAATTACATATTATAGTCGGTTAATTGTTGGTAGTGCTTGCTTAAAGTGCGCCTTTTAACCCACCTAGAAAGTTAATATTAATACTTGTGTAATGGTATGGTATGCATTCACATCAGTAGTCTAGGAGCTATGGGGATGGAACCACGATTGCTGGCATAGAATCCGATCATTTATCCGGTTTTATATGTATGTTACTAAGTTGGTCGTGTAACCGCAGGTGGTGCGACGGCCGTACGTGTTCATCTACCGCGACGAGCGCGACCCCATCGAGCGCGCGGTCATCAACCTCGCCAACGCGCACGTCGAGTACTCCGAGGACCAGGAGCAGATGGTGCGCATGCCCAACACGTTCAGGTAAGACACTTCCATATGCTATGGTCACTTACATAGAACGCTGCACTTTTAATCAAACTTTTGGTTAGATTGGCAAAAACTCAAATATTGAAAAGTGAATGACATTGTATACACTTTTAAACTTTCGCGTTCCATAGTTAAACAAAGAATTTCAACGGGGATTAACGCAAACTAATTAGTAAAAAGGTATCATACCTTCTTTATACCCGACGTTTCGACCGAATTACAACGGCCCCGTGGTCACGGGCTGACTGCTGTCGCGATGTTGCGCCTCCGTTTGTGCGGCAGAGTCTTCATCCACCGTTACATTATTTTGCTAACACCGCCACACACAACACTAACGGTGTCCCTATTAGGTATACAAGCCTTATTCTGGTTGTTTACCGACTGCGAAGAAAAATGAATGACACAGAATATTAAAAACTTTATAAAAAGGGTACTGTCACTCTGCCCTTCTAGTTGCCGGTATCTATAAGGAGGATAACAAAGGGATGCTTACACTGCATTTTTTGCCGTACGCTTGAGATAGGTATTTATGTAATATAGTGTGTTGTACCATAATACCTTTTTGTAAAGGCGAAATTTATTTCTCATTTCGAATTTCAGTAATGCAGGATCAGGACCAGGAACTTTCCATCTTTTGCTCAATATTTTAAAGAGTATTTATTTAATATTTTTTTTTGTTAATAGTGTGGTGAGCAAGGAGCGCGGCTACCTGCTGCAGACGTTAGGCGACAAGGAAGTCCACGACTGGCTGTATGCCATCAACCCCCTGCTCGCAGGCCAGATTAGGTGAGGCCCGTTGCACTGTTTACTAGTTTGAACCGGTTAACTACCTTCCAAAGACAATGTTCCTTTATTTGACACATGGACTGCGCGTCATATTTATTTTGACACTTAAAGCTTTTTATAGCGTTACATTTAATTCTGTCAAATCGATCTCACGGCCGTTAACAGAGTAATTGACCGGTATCAAATTTTAATCTTGATGTTTAACTGCTAACTAAGTGGTGCTTGCTAATTCGAGACTTTGTTAACTAACTTTCACTTTCAAACATAGTTAGGTATTTTGTTACATAAGACAGACATTTACTGTACTATAGATCTTCTCTTCTGTTTTTCTTTAATTTCTCTAGACATGCTATTGGAATATTTTCACGCATTCAATAACTAAGTCTTTTTTAAACATATTGATTTTGCATGTTAGAAAATCGAATGATGACGATATTTTAATTACTGTTAAAAGTTTTTACTTTAACGCTATGCATCGGTATTCTAAAAAAGGCGCTTTTTATTTTGAGTTTTCTTTAGACCCTTTACTAATAATAAGACAAACATATTTAAATAACTTTTTACTTTCATTATAATATAACAACTTCACTGTTCCATTGTTATGTATGTATATGGACAGGGAAGTTCCTATCATTCAAAGAAACAAAGTTATTATCAGTAGAGGGTCCAATGAATCCCGCGAGTCCGCTCGACCCATGTCAATATACACGCATAAAGGTATCCACACACAGGTCCCGGTCGGCGCGCCGCGGCGACAAGCAGCTGCCGGCGCCTGCGCAAGCATGAGACAACCTCACAATGGAGTCTATCCTCGTTTATTAAAAGCGTCACCGATGGCCATCTACACGCGCACAGAGCTATACCCAACGCGCATCCCTTGCCAAAGTATTGAAACTGCAGATAGACGTCGCTTTCAGTCCCCTAAACATTAAATTACCATCGATATATGACGGTTGATTACTGAAATCTATTAACATCGGAAGTTTTTTTTACTGGTTTTTGAATTAGGGCGCTAAGTATTCCACCTGTGAATACTGTAGATGCTACTTTTAAATATTTAAATGAAAACTTAGCACATATCCCACTTTTGTATATAAATGGAAATTGTCAATATCCCTTAGAGAAATCTAGGAGTTTGGTATTGACTGCATAATGTTTATTGGATTACATGGGAAATGTTCTAAGTAAATAAAAGGAGGACTAAAGGCGACAAAAACCCGTCATTAAAGAGGGATTTTATCTGTGGCTGGTTTGGTGGAAAGATTGTCAGACTCAGAGTGCGCTCAAACACTATGTTTGGTGCCCTTACGAAATGATTTGTGGTCCATCATAGTCTGATTTTATTCCTCTTATTTTTTATACAGGGACCACAATAGTATGGAGTAGAATAAAATCTTATATCAGTAACTATTAAATCAATTATTTTTGCATATCCTCAATTTTTAAGCAGTATTAATAAAACCAGGTGCATTTAATGCGAAATACGATTTATACGTAAAATATATTTATATTCATGTGTTAATTATATTTTTTAAGTCTTTTAGTCGTATTCGATTTTGAAAAAATTAGTTTGTCAACATTGTTAGTAGTCGGGACCAAACCGGTGCACTGATTAACGGGATCGGGGTAAAGAGATGAGTAATATTTACTGTGGTTTTGATTTTAACATTTCTAATAATTATGTATTAGTAGAGTTTATCGATTACGCTGTTTCAATGTCTGGTAGGATGGATGCTCGTTGTCTATAGGCTTTTTTACATTTATCCTATCTTATTGTAATACAATATATACGACGACGGTCCTTGGGCCACGATGTTCTTGTAACTAGTTTATAAAGTAAGTTTATGGCGCCCATACGGGGAAGATTATAAAATGACGTGTAAATCTTGTGGGTTTAATTCATAGGAACGATTCTGAATTATATACACTTGTCTTCCTCATTGTTATTGAATTTCATCGACGCTTCATCATCTACATCATGAACTGAGAAGGTAATCGTGGTACAAGACTGGTACAGTTGACAACAGACTCATTGCGCTTTACCTTTGTGTAATAAGTGTGACCTTGTTAAAATGGCATTAGTGTTGCGCACAAACATATTTTGTCGGTGATGAAAGATAGACTCCATTTTGTAAGGCAAGACATAAGAATTTAATATGATTGTATTGAGAGGAGAAATTACTGAAAATACTAAATAGATTTTCTTCTAATGTTGAATACATTATTAATGTAATTTACCTTGTATATACGTATGACCCGAATGGTAGAATAAATATATTTTGAGGCTCAAAAGGCCAACTGAAGATGGCTATAGTCCGTATTCGTATGATGTCATACGTAATGTTTTTTTATTTCACATTTTAGTATTGATTGTAAATACATAACATAATATTAATTATAACAATGTAGTTAAATATAGACTATGAGTTACAAAAAAATCATGAAACATTTTTATTATTACTTTATTTGTAGACCAGAATGTATGTATACCTTGTGATTAATGTTTTGTCTTTATTAGTTTTATGACGATTTATCAAAGATATTATTTCAAAGGTTTGTATAAAGTAGGGTAATGTGGATGTCACTGGCGTAGATCATGTTTTCTCGAATATATCTCCGAATGTTTAGTTGATGTCGCCAATGTCCAAACATTCCAATTTATTGTATTATCTAGTCATGTACTCTCGTATGTGATAGGGGTAGCTTCATAGTGACATGAGCGCTGTGCGGCGGCCAATCACGTTGTAGCATGTTGTTAGATGGTCGATTATTATATTTTGTCCACAAATACCGGCGAGTTCACAAGGTTATGCTTTTGTCCATAAGTCACAATAATATTTATACAGATATTACATTTATATCATTGTAGTTAGATAATGTATGTGACAGTAGTTTTATGTGGATGGCGATTACTTTCTTTCGTCTCTGGAGTCTGTTGTAAGTCCAACCATTATTAACTCTCGTTACCGCTTTTGATAAATGTTGAAAAAAAAAAGGATATTGTCACTGTACTATCGCTTTCAGGTGACTATTTTCCCATTCGTAATAAATAAAAACATGAATAGTTCTAACATTTTAAGCTTAAGTGACTTTTAGTCGTTGTAAATATCTTAATATTTGGTACTTATATTGGTTACAGACCAACTGTATTGCTTTGTTCTGTTTAAAATCCTGTCACCGGCTTACACACTGAATTGTAGACATACTCGGCTAAACACTAGGAAATATCCTGATAATAATTTAGCATAGACTAAAATAAATAGTTGTAAGATCAAAAGTATTATCCAAATTAGACATGCTGTGTGTTATAATATTTCTAAAGAATTGAAATTATTACATGCAAGTTATTGTCGCCGATACTATAGTGTTAGATACTTCAGTTTCTATGGACTATGCTGATGTTAATTTCTTCCATTTTATGTAATTTTCGGCAGTGTGTTTAATGTTTCTGGAATTTAAAATGCTTATGAATGTTCAAAAAGTTATTATTGTAGTACGTCCTATTTCCTCGAATGTAGCTAATTTATTTTAAAATCTTCATAAAGTTTTTGTATTAAAAAAATATGAACGTTTAAAAAGATCTCAAAGGGAAATGACACAATATTATAAATTAAATACTTCTTTATCTAGTCATGTTGTTTTACATTCCAAAATGTGTATTTATTGTCTTTTTTATTTTCAAAATAATAGGATAATGTATTTTGCATAGCAAAATCGTGTTTACGTAGTTATATAGTGGGCAGGAATAATCACGGGTGAGTGACGCGGCGGATGTGTATGACTTTTTGTGATCACTTTATTTATTTTTGGGGTATTCGTTTGCATAGTATGTTTATTTGTTATAGTTTTGTAATTCTAAAATGATAAAAATGAAATTAGAGATTACAGCCGAGGCTGGGATTATATTTTTATAGAGTATACTGTTCGCTATTTTTATAGGACTAGCTGTTACTTTGGGAGGTTCCGTTCACTGTTTATTGTAATTTATTTTGAGTCGAAGGTTGATTGTGACTGTTTTCGCGATACTCTGAGCTTGTATACTTTGTTCGGCGCTTGCGGGGCGCGGGGCGCGGCGGGGCGGGGGCGCGTCGGCCCTTGTGATTCGATAGTGATTGTTGATTGTTGGGCGAGAATGATATTTGAGAAATTATATATTCTATATATAATTTATGGATTTCATTCAATTTATGAAAATAAGAACAATGTAATGATTGGTAATATACTCATTGCTCTAAATGTACTATCAAAATATATTATACACAGTGTTAAAGGTCATAAATAAAATGCTTTGAAAATTTCCACACTATGGTTTCTGTTGACTCCCTTATTGAATAACAAAAACTAATCATTTAGTTATAAAACCTGATATTCACAACTGTGGCGGCAAGTACCTAGCCAACATGTAAGACTTTGGAAATAACTGTATTGAGGAGTTCCTTCTTAGACACCGTTAGTCCGGATCTTCCTTTTAGACAACTGTTTTCACGTTATTATAACATAACAGCATAACAACATAAGCCACAGCCCCGCGTAGATTTTATAAGAATTTGAGTGACGTAACAGCGAACGTCTTTCGTTCAGATTCACAAGCACACAGACACTGATAGCAACTGCCAACGGAAATCGCGCGAATAGGGCGCAACAAACCATCAAGCTGACGACTGACCGAAGCGTATCATCGTAACGTACCATTCGCGGCGAGCTTGATACGTCAATGCTGAATCTATACTAATATTATAAAGGAAACCTTTGAATTTTTGTATATATGTATGTATGTATGTATGTTTGCAACGAATAAACTCAAAAACTACTGGACCGATTTTAAAAATTCTTTCACCATTAGAATGCTACATTAGCGCTCAGTAATATAGGTTATATTAAAAAAAAAATACTAAAAACGACAATTTAATTTTCCAATACAAAATGATTTGTTTGTTTTGTTGTCATGGAAACCATTGATATATATTTAAACTCAATGATGAAAACTGTCAAAGCGGTACGAAGTCCGCCGGGTCAGCTAGTAACTGATAAACAGGGCGGAGCGAGCGGCGAGCGGCGAGCGGCTCGGCTGACTGTACTGACCATGCGAATGCTCTCAACAAACCTTCAACCACCGGTTTAGACCCAGAGGTCTCGGGTTCGATTCCCAGCGGGGGGGTACATGTTTGTGTACTCGGTTTGGTTGGTGGCAGGACTTGTTTGTCCGCCTGGCTAGCTACCATCTTATCTAAATATGTCGCCATAACATCAATGTTTGTAGCATTGTTGTTCCGGCAGCTAGAGATAAGATAGCCAATGCCTCACTAGTTGAGGATCCCGGGTGAAGTGCGCTACCATTTTTGGCCTTATCATCACTTAACATCAAGTGTGATAAAGGCACTGTGCTTATATGTTACGTTCCGGCAAAATGCTCCGGTCAGTCTCGACCATCAGAACGATAAAGTGCGAACCACAAGAATGCGTTCCAAATCTAGTTGATTTTGCAAAATGTCTATATAAATAATGAATAATTACTAAGGCAGAACTCTTGAACACAGCTTAATAATACTCGTATACGGCAGGAAACTTGAAAGTGAAAGTGAAAGCGAGAAAGTGATTTCTCAAGTCAATTGTAACCAGTTGTCGTCGCATCTGGATTCCATATTCACTTAACATCAGGTGAAATGGAGTCATTTGCCGTGCTAAGTATAAAAAAAACCAATCAAACAACAAACATTTTCTAGAAGTTTGTATCACGCGATTTGTATTTGTACCTCATATTTTCATACTAGGTTCCCTGAGGCGCTTGAATCAGGTATGAGGAGATCGACTGAGATGTATGACATGACATGATTTCAATTCAATTCAATTCAATTTCTTTATTGCAAGCTAACATTGTGTATATAGTATCTTATAAAATTCGTACATAGGGTGTTATATACAATGTAGCGCCCCGTGAGGGCATATCAATTTACATAACAATATAGGTAATACAAACGCCTATTCCATTCTTACATTATTACTCAAATTTATCAAAGTCAAGGTAATAAATAGAGTAACGTATATTCAATTTGTGTTTATTGATATAATTTACACGAAACTTAAATAAACATTGTATAAAATAATACATTTCAGTTCTTTACTAAATATGAATAAATATCTATACATTTTACATCATCATCACATCATCATCAGTATTTAATTACTCTAATGCAAGTGACCATAAAAGTTTAAATAGCTTTTAACTGTAGTCTTACAAGGCATGTTATCATGAAGAGTTACAACCTATTTTGATTATAATGTTTCCTATCCTATAAGTTATAGCTTTAATTGGGATACCTTTTTGAATGACTGCGGATACACTTCGAGTTATAATGACAAACAACATGTATTCAATCTTCAGACAGACGGATATTATAGTAAAATCAATAAATTACTCTAGAAACGTGCAAAAACGATTAAAAGTCAGCTTATACAAACATTTAAGGTTGACTTCTCTGAGCTTCTCATCGAACTATTACTAAAACTAGTTTATATTATTTATTACACAATGTGATCTAATTAGTTGAGGACTAACGCTTTGAGTTTGACTTATAAATTCGTATATATACATAATTGGCAATTTCATTGCCAATATATTTTAATATCGAAAATAATTATCCAACCCGGTACATAGATTTCGGACATATGTAAAAATAAATGTATAGACGAATTGAGAATCTCCTTTTTAAAGGCGGCAAAAAAGTATTGTACCGTGTTACTGACAGTATTTTTCGGCATTAACATATATTCGCAATAAAATTCTTATATGGAACTTTTCCTTAAAATTAATTTTAAAAATGTTAATATCGGAAATCGATGACTTAGTTATCGATGTCGCATAGGGCATTTGAAGTACATTAAAAAAAATTGTGTTGACTAAATATAGCGGTTGCAGCAAACTAGCCTACTTGGTATTATAGCTCCCGATAGAATGTGAAGATGCAGTATCGAAACCAGCTTATGTTGTTATTTACAATAGATTGTTACTAATGCGCTATTACCACACAGTCCTGTTAACCCACGTTACGTTTAGGTTTAAGTAAGTGTAAGGCTGTTTCCACCACTCGATATTAATGTATGATAAAAAACACAAATGTTGAAAAAAAAAAGTTTTTTTACCTAACATTGCTTCACGAGAAAGGGTTCGAGTTCGAGGTCTCGTCCTCCTCGTCGTCCATGCTGAACGGATTGGTGGGTTCATTGGCCTCGTCAGCGAACGGGTTTTTCGTTTCGTCGTACGGCTCCTCGAAGGGGTTGCTGGCTTCGTTGGCGATGGCGGACGATATATTCGGCGAGCCCGCGCGGGGCTGCTCTTCCCTTCTGGTTGGATTAGGTGACGTTAGAGGTGATACCCTGTAATTGAAATCGTGTGAGTGAAGACTGTGTGTAAAGGACAGAGGTTACAATGGCACCGATTAATGGGCCTTTTCACATTGCAGTATTTTTAAATAAATAAGCCAATATTAATGATTTTTTTATTCAAATTTTATTTTATTTTATTTAGAAAGTTAGTTGAAAACACAAAATAAACGTTTAATTTATTTCTTTTAAACTTTCCTAGTATCTGTGAGTATTTTCCTCAATCATAGAAAGTTTCATTAATACTTTGAAAAAAAAATTAACTTGGTCGTATGGGATACCAAAATATTATAAAAAGGCTCATAGAGAATACATACAGTTGATATGAAACAAATTTAAAGCGCAGGCCACACCACAAGCAAAGCGGAAGTAATACAAGTTCGTTTCGTTTTGCTCAAATTGCTCCCGCGACTTTTTATACTTGGGATCACACCGCGAGCTACAGAACCCCCGATCCGATCCGAACTAGTAGGGTACGGGGACACGCACTAGATTCTGCGAGGTGTCCGAGGTGTACTAGATTCTTAGAACGGTGCGTGATGTCGTTCCCTCAAGAAAACTTCCGAAGGTGATCGTTTCATACGGCTTGAGGAACCCTTTAAGTTTCTCGCCGCCCTCAAAAAAGTCCGGTGAAGCTGAAAATACCGTCAGAGGCAATCGGCAAACTCTCTCCAAAAAAAAAGAGCTACACAGCTAAATTATGATGAGTATGAAAAGAAGCGGTAGCGCCATGAACGAAGCGAAACAATGTTATCTTCGATCTGTTGTCTCACTCACTTTTATTTTACACATTTGGAAGACCTCCATGGCGCAGTGGTTAACGAGCCCAGTCTGCGAGTGCTGAGGTTAAGCAACATTCGCAAAAGCCGGTCATCGGATAGTTGACCAAAAATGTATCATCTCGAGCTCCTCCGTGCTGTGGAAGGCACGTAAAGCCGTTGGTCCCGGCTGCATTAGCAGTCGTTAACAACCACCAATCCGCACTGGGCCCGCGTGGTGGTTTATGGCCCGTTCTCCCTTTCTCGAAGGCTCGTGCCCCAACAGTGGGGACGTAAAATGAGCTGATGATAATGATGATGATAATGAGAGAAGATCTTTAAAAATTGGTTTATTTCAATGTGCAGTGTTCGCGTTAACGCTAGAAAACAATATAATGGAGTGTTTGACGGACGTGTGGTCGGTTGTAGTCGGCAGTAGCCGCTTACCGCTGTGCGGGCGGGCGCGGCTGCAGGCGCGTGAGGTTGGCCTCGAGGCTGGAGCTGTACCGCGGCCGCTCCAGCAGCCGCATGTGGCCCTCCGGCACCGGCACCACGCCCGACCCCGCCACTGACACGCCGGTCACTGGAAACGACTTGTCGATTGGTATGCTGAGGCGAGGCGTTTTTCTCAGTTGAAATGTTCGGATCGATTCTGGACGTGTCGGAAAAATACGCACGATCACGCACGCCTAGCGTAGAGGTAGCGTAATAGTAGGCGGAGGTCGGGATATATCTTCTCGTACGACTCGAATTCGTACGAAAACGTATGCGAAGTTTAGCTGACTACGGGTACGTCGGCGGCCCTGTTTACCGGGCCGCCGGGAGGGGGGTATATGTTGTGAACTCGGTTCGGTTGATGGTAGGGCTTATTTGCCCGCCTGGCTAGCTACCTCTATCTCATCTAAATATGTCGCCATAACATCTATGTTTGTAGCGTTGTTGTGTTCCGGTAGCTAGGGATATATTTTTAAATTTATTAACCGATTTTCAAAATTCCAACTTTAATGCACATGATAACACCATTACCATGACGATTGGTCAATAATCAAATACGGAAATACCCGTTTTTCTACAATACCAAATCGGAATGGGTTAATAATTGTGACCACCTAGGTCACAATTATTAACCGATTTTCAAATTTTTTTCGCTATTTTGTAGCTAAACTAATACCCTAGGACCCTTTTTTAAATATTTTCTTAAATCGGTTTTTTTTTAAATATTTACAATTTAGTATACAAACACTTTACCCAAAAAACCCGTTTTTTTTACATTTTTCAAAATTCAAAAAAAAGTTTCCACCAATTTTCAAAATTCAAACGCTCACACGTGTCTCAATAAATTCCTCAACTCTTGGTAATACTTCCATCTCGATTGTCCCAAAATCCTCGGAGCTGTGGCCAAAAATACGTCTCAGGCGATTTGCATCTGATAACCATTTTCAATGGTAAAAATGTTTTGAGTGACCTCCCTGGACCTCCTCTGCTACTAAGATCACGTATTAACGTTCAGCACGATAACAACGGTACGGCAAGCAATATTTATGTAAACAAACTAAAATAACATCCTGCGAGGTCTCTTTATATGTATGTAAGAATGTGTTCTCGATTTGTTACTTTTGAAATGGAATGAAAGACTTACCAATAAGTAATTCGAAACAAAGAGAATATCATAATTTACATTGGTGACAGATAAATTAATGTTAGGGATCCCATTATTCACACGTGTAATTTTAAACCACGCCACTAGTCACACTAATATTATAAATGCGAAAGTTTGTATGTGTGTATAATTGTTGCTCTTTCACGCTGCAACGGATGGATGGATTTGGATGAAATTCAGCATACAGATAGTTTTTATCCCGATATTCCCACGGGAATGAAACATATACCTTTTCTTTATATTTGGTTCCACAATTCACTACTTAGGTCTTGGATTTGATGTTGGGAATAGAACCTATTTGGTAGTTTTTTATACTTTTTTATTGAAATTTTGACAGACTTTTGAAACTGTCAAAGCGGTACGAAGTCCGCCGGGTCCACTAGTTTAACTAATAAAAAGAAAATGTTAAGCATAGGACCACTTTACACTGTTTGCTCTTCCCTTCCTGCTGCCTTAGTTTAGCTTCAGCGCCGGGGCCGTAAGTCTGAGCGGGTGCGGGCACAGGCGCTGAAGCGGGAGCGGGAGCGGAGGCGGAGGCTGAAGCGGGCGGCGACTCCTGCGCGCCCGTCACCACCGTCAGCTTGTTGAATAGACCGCGCCCGTAGTACTCCGAGACCACTGCGTACCTAGAAATGGTTTATAGGTTATATTATTAAAATATATTCTATTATTGTTGTCAAGGATCGTACATATTTATCGGAAGCTGCATCTCGCTATTTAAAGATAGCACCACGACGTGATTATTTCATAATAATTTTACAAAAAATTGACTTTTAAACAGTAAAAAACTAGTAAAACGAAAATTTATTTCATTATATTTTGGGTAACTGTCATATTACACTAGTTAAGTTGTAAATTCGTTATGTTATGTTATTTTAAGTACTTACTACTACTACTACTGCACTTACGTCTATTATACACATTTTTAATCAATTAAATGAGTTAATATAAGAAAAACAACAGTCTTCTTTAATTTTAAATGGAAGTTAACTGTAACGGCATTTAAAAGTTATTCTTGACCGCTTTTTTAATAGCATTAAGTACATTATATTTGTTACATATTATGTCAATTTTTTTTCATTACATAAAGGGACTCTTTTACATGCCAGTCCCATCGTAACTAAATATTATATCAAAATACATCGGAAAATAAAACACATTTAAGATGAGGACTTTACATTTTTCGCGTTACTATTATGATATTATATTGCCCTCGTTTTACTTTACTTTTGCTTCGAAAATATTATTTATTATGTAGTGTGAAAACAAGTAAAGTTTCCTAATAAATATGAGCTGTTTCTATTCGCGGTCAAACTTGACGTTATCCAACATTAGTTTTAAAATGAAAATGAAATCCACACCACGACAAATGAAAACATTCAACAATCCTTTGATATTTGATAACCCACAATTCACTTCACCCACTAAACAATAACACAATCAACAACGCCGATAAGATTGTCAGAGATAACAACTTTTAAAACATCACATTCATGAATCTGACTACGAGTATAACAGTAACAGAAGCGTCTCACCCTTCATCACTACGTGCTGAGAAACAACACGAAAAAGGTAACTTAAACATATCAAACGCAAACTTATAATCAATATAACATAATTTAATTTAAACAAACTATTATAATGATGATATAAGTTAAAAACTCCGTGGTAAAATTGAGTTTACGACCTACTACTGATATGGCGAAATAAAATTTAATACCGCGTTAATCCGCGCGATGACATTGGGTGACGTGTTGCGGCTTACGTAGCGCGCATGTGAATGCCTCTCGCATTCGAACGTAACTTTGATTGCTTTTACGGTCGGTCACATCACGACACGATTTAAATATATATTTTTTAAATTTTCAAATAACACTTCACACTAATATTATAAATCGCGAAAGTGTGTGTTTGTTGCTTCTTCACGCTGTAACGGATGGAAAGATTTGGATGAAATTCGGCATACAGATAGTTTATAGCCTGGATTAACACATAGAATACTTTTTATCCCGATATTCCCACGGGAACGGAAACCACGTGGGTGAAACTGCGGGCGGCCGCAAGTTTTACATAATAACACATACATTATTCTGATCCTAAGGTAAGTAACTAAAGCACTCGTATGATGGAAATCATAAACAACTCATAAATAAACAAATCATAAATATTGTGTCGGGTCTGGGTGGTCGATATCGAAAAGTTCGATTTCGACATTGACCCGACCGGGAATTGAAACCGGAACCCCAGAGTTAGCGCCGCCCAAAGTCCGGCGTACAAGCCACTCGGCTACGGAGGTCGTTTTAATGTTTTACAAAAACACCTAAAGCATATATGAAATCCAGTCTTTCACCAGCTTAATTCTAGGATAGAATAGAATAAAATAAAATACTTTATTGTACACATAAAAAGAAACACAGACATGTCAAATAAATAAAATAGGTGTACAATGGGTGTCCTTATCATTAAAAGTATTATCTTCCAGGCAACCTAGGGATGGCGAAGATTGATATTAATAAGATGGAGGCGTTGAAAAAAAAGACTACGAAAAGAAGTCCACTGTTATTTATTACAAACAGCATTGCTGAACTACAGCAGTGATAATGGCTAGTTCCTCATAAGGTTAATTAATTGAGTAAAGTATGTTTTCACAGTATTCTACAATAGTGACTTGTTATTATTAACAAGTCACTATTGACTTATGTCAATAGCGTACTTTGTGGTTAATGTTGTGGATACTACGTCTATCAGTGGCGACTTCCTAACCTAAAACTGTTTTGTTGCAACTGGCTTCTACTAGAGGTACAGACGCGTGCACATCAACCTATCCAAAACTATAAAATTTCTTAATTAATTTTGTAATAAAAAAAAAATATTTTGTAATTTGTTTCGCAACAAAATTTGCGTTAAAATTATATAAACAAAACAAAAACATTTTATAAATAGCTTGCCTACTTCTTAACTGATCTTTAGTATTTGTAAAAATATTATGATCGGATGTTAACGACGACGGTAGTTGTTGACATTGAATGGGCGCCTTTGGCTTTCAAAGTAAAAAAGTATCTTCATTCAATATTCAACCATATGTCATATACCTAAAGTTCAAAGTCTATTATTTGACAGTATGTGTCAGTCTGATGGTGCAGGCGTGCGTACTAGCAGCAAATAAGTGTTGCAGCGACAGCGACATGCGCTGATAAGAACTTTCATCGTTTGAACAATTATTTGTTACAATCAAAACATTTTTATGTAAAAAGGTTAAATATGTTTTTTTTAAAGAAAAGATTACTTTTTGTCTTTAAACCAGTCTACAGATATTTTCTTTTAAACGCAGCGGGTATCACCACACCGTTAATTAATCATAATTAAAATGAGTTCAAATACGAGGTTAGTATGTCGGACCTTTTTATTTCATAATATATAATACTAGCGGCCCGTCCTTGCATCGCATGGGTGGATTTTTTTTATATATAAGTAGCCTATGTTACTCAGCGCCAATGTAGCATTCTAATGGTGAAAGAATTTTTTAAATCAGGCCAGTAGTTTTTGAGTTTATTCGTTGCAAACATACATACATACAAAAATACAAAGGTTTCCTCTTTATAATATTAGTATAGATTAACTAGTTGACCCGGCGGACTTCGTACCGCATTTTTTAAAATATAGCCTATTAAAGAATTTTTTAAATCGGTTCTATAGTTTTTGAGTTTATTCGTTGTAAACAAACATACATACATACATATAAAAATAGAAAGCTTTCCTCTTTATAAATTATTATAGATATAAGTAGATAAAATTAACTTTCATTTTGTATGTATTTTAAAAATAGGTTCAACTCAGCTGCCCTTTTTATCTGTATAATTAAACATAGCACCCGTACCGACTAACAAACAATAACAAGAGATAACAAAATAACTATTTCAGTACCAAATAAATTAAAATGAATAAATGCAAAAGTCACCAGTGTCGATAATTTTCATAAGGATAATGAATAATAATTAGTACCCAAAGTTATTTTCTATGTAAAACAAATATATCTATATCAGAATAAGATTGGAATGAAAATCTCCCTGTGACCACGGACCCTGCAAAGGATTCGAAACGTCAGCATAAACATTAAATAATGTGTAAAGTAAAATAAACGCGAGTAGATCCGTAAAAATTGTTTCATTTAAATTGGAATGACAATTAAATATTTAACCATGATAAGTTAACTTTTTATTTACATTTCAAAAACTAATAGAAAACTTTAATAAAATATACAGACGAATTGAGAATCTCTTTTTATGAATCGGTAAAAAATCTGGCCGCGTCAAGTTTATTGTTGTAATGTTTACATGGCAGCGTCCACCTGTGACTACACGGGCAGCGGTTGTTTATCATTTGCTTTGTACACGATTGACACCTAAACAAACGGTGCGTACTCCAATACGCTGTATGGTTGAAATTTATGATAATAATCTGATATATTTGCTTGCAACTCAGCTAAATTGAATAAAGTCCCTTCTAGATACATTATCTGTTTAAATTGTCATATTGTTTCCCTCTCCCGTGTTCGAAGTATTGTACCTTTCTTAGTCTTTTTAGTTTTTGGTGTCTGTTTTTTATAAATTTTGTAAATATAATTTCCATTATTTTAAGAAATTATTTAGAAAATTCACTTACATAATTATATTTTAGATAATTTATCATGGTGTATTATAAGTTTAAATACTAATATATTACGGAAAAGTTATTTTAGAATGTCTACTAGGTAGGTCCATGTACTGTTTGTAAATGTAATATGATACACAGAAATAAATAATTGTTGATTGTTGATAAGTTGTAAGATAAAATGTTACTAGAAAAAACAACAGGTCCAATGCTCTGACGTCTGAGCTACCGAGAGCATTGGATCTGTAATCCAAGAGTCGTGGGTTCGATTCCCACTCGAGTTTTATACCATTGTGAATACAAAAAAATAAAACAATAAAAATACATTTTAAGTAGTGTAACTCACGGGTCGTGCGTAGAGCGCAGCCTCGCGTGCATCGCCTCGGCGGCGGCGTGCGCGGGCGGCGCGGCCCTCCTGCCTGCGCCGGCGCAGCCCGCCGCCGGGCACTCGCTCTCCGACTCGCAAAAGCTCTCGAAGCAGCTGGGAACAAAAGGGTTACAATCAAAAGGTGGCATTTCCATTTATGTTGATCATAGTCATCATTTTCAGCCTTTATCTACTCACTGCTAAGCATAGGTCTCCAGAACTGGCACTCTAGAAGGTTGTAGCTTGTAGTCGTCGACGGAGTCATAGACAAAAGCAGGATGTTGTAAAGCATCCACGCTACTCACTGCTGGTGAGGTGGAGCATAGAATAAGCGGAACACCTGGAGCTCTAGAAGGAGAAGCAGGTGGTCTGTATTCAGCTGTCGCTAAAGACTAAAAACAGTTGCTGACTCATATTTTTAACGATTAAAGGAAAAAATACTGTCGATCACCAGGTTCTGTTGACACTGGTGCCACATCCCTAGGTTGTAAAGCATTTATACTGCTACTGCTGGCTGGTGGAAGAAATGCTGTCATACAATAGGCAGAACACCTGGAGCCGTGGAAGGAGATCCGCTCGTGCTGCAGCCAATGCATACATGTCTCTATATCGTTGGAGCCATAGAAAAGACAATGCTACTCACTGTTGGTGGAAGGAATGTTGGCATAAAAAGTG
>OY720038.1:13911898-14010432 GCA_963082485.1 Eudonia mercurella
ATTTAATCGGATTCGGTCCAGTAAAGAATTACATTAAAAGAAGTCTCACACGAGTTTTTTTTCTTTCAAGCCTAAGTTACATGTTACAAGTATAATAAATAAATAAATAAAACTACTTACTTCCGGACATCGCCTAGTGTGTAAGTCGGCGTGCTTGCGAGGCAATCGATGACTAGAATTGGGGACAGCAGTTTCTGACTGTCTGTAAACAATTTGTATACAGTTAATAAATACACTAATTGTAAATAAAAATATCGTTCAGTTTTGTGACAGAAGATCATTGAGAATAAAATTTGACTTTGTCTGTTTCGAAAATTAGTGTGACTCGCTTACAGCCCATGCCTCTTCGTCAAGTTAGTTCGTAGTAGTGAGTCTTTATGTTAGACTTGAGAAAAGGGGAGTATGTTACCGATACCGTACAGGCAGCGCTTAAAACTGTAGAGTTCGACCTACTAGTCTAGCAGCTCCGCTCCGAAACAGCGCCCGCTATCTAACAACCCTGAAATGCATGTTTATCAAGTTGGCAGTCCTAGCAGCACCGATTTGCAATAGCGCCCGCTGTCTATAAAGCATGTTTATCATGTGGCAGTACCAAGCAACCTATCAGCTTGTCTATCTACCCTGTAATGCATGTTTATCATGTTGGCAGTATCACGTCCTAGCAGCACCGCTCCGCAGCAGCGCCCTCTGCCTATAAAGCATGTTTGTCATGTTGTCAGTAGCACGTCCTAGTTGAACCATTCGCTACATCCGCTTCATTTAACAACTTCATGTAGGACTTATTGGCGGGACAGTGAAGAGTCATGTCTGCGGTTTTGCTTTATTTTCTAAAATTTGTGTTATGTCGATATTAATGTGAAATAATGGTGGATTATTAACCGTTAAGTGTTCGTGAGTGTTGGCAAATTAACAAAACAGTGCAACGTCACTATTCAAATTCTCTCAAGAAGTCCGCCCGAGGACTTAGTAAAGCCCCACACATCTTTACTGAGATACTCGAGGGGTTGGGTGGTATATCATTTCTCATTTCTATTATCATTCTAATTATCATCATACATAAAAGAAATATTGTTTATTGATGTATTACTTGTTAGAAAAATTACTTTGACACTGGCTAAATGTGCTAATCGCACAAAGCCATCAACAAAATGAAAAAAAAAAAAAAACTTCATGTAGGCAGTCCTAGCAACCTAGCAATCCATCAGCAGCGCCCGCTATCTATCAACCCTGTAATGTTGGTGTATCACGTTGGTAGTACCGATGACGTAGCAGCAGCTCGGGCAGGCAGGCGGGCGGCGGCGGGCACCACAGCACGTCCAGCCACAGCCGCGGGCACGCCGCGCCGCGCCGCCGGCACGCCGCCAGCGCCGCCTCCCAGCACCCGCACCGCATGTGGAACGCTACTTGCTCGCGCAACTGCCACCGACACAAACATCAGCGTTCTATACAATTCCATACAATCCATGATCCAAAATGAATCATATTGGCCCATATTCAAGGGCACTGCACTCAACCGTTATACTCTATTACTCTAAAATTAAACATGTAACTAGTTGGATTGCGTGACATCGTTCCGAGCGTTGGATTCCCAAACATTCCACAATCCATTGATGTGGAGTGATGGAGTGGCGGGAATGGAGTGCCCATAAATTGGCAAGTTAGAGTTTGCAAGTGACTCCGCTCTACTTGATGTTAAGCAGGTAGGTATCGACCGTTGACAGACTTTAAAAAGTTAGGTCGTTGAAAATTCCAAGTGCATATTTTTATATTTGATAGGACAACTGTGACTTTAAAATTTACTTTACCTGAAATTATAGAATATCTTTTATGAAATCAATTTATTTAGTTTGAGGTCATTAGCTTGGAATAGCTCGATCACTGCTTATCAGACAGTACAAAAACCTTTCTGGTCTTTCTAACAGCAAACAAAAACTTTTTGTGTCAAAATAAGTTAGGAGCACTGGAGCACTCGTAAGTAAATTAGTCACCCAACCGCGTAACACTCTCGCTTTCGATCGCTTTGCAGGCGAAGCCCTCGCCTCGCTTTCTAATATAATATCGAAATATAATATCGAATAATATCGAAAGCTGTAGCCAATAGCTTTCGATATTGCTTTCATATTGCTTTCGAAATGACAAGATGACGCCTCCTCCTCGCCTCGCCTTCAAAGCGATCGAAAGCAAGAGTGTTAGGCGGTCGACCCCCTGGTCATGTCATATTTTTATTCTTTATGATTAATTTCATTATAAAATAAATGTTGTATATATCTGTAACAGTCAACATACACGGAAATAATAAAATGATACAAGTAAGTAAACTGATGGTGGTTATAATTAATTAAATAAATATAATTTTTTAAACTATCATGGTCACTTACATTAGAATAATTACTATTAACGGGATTATTACCATGTTTATTGTGTGTGCACAGTTGCATGCGCCATGATCATGGATGTACTGAAGTTATTGTGGGTGGGTGATTATGAGCAGACAGAACTACCCTTTTTCTTAGTAGTTTTTTGCGCTCGATACTCGTACCCTTGTCTCCTATGTCACTATTCACTCGAACTTGTTCTCGACACACTACACTGACCGTATCTTTACTACTTTTGCTCTTTTTGCGGTCTTTACATAAGCTAATCACTGCATTCCAGATACGCGACCGTTTAAACCCATCTTCGCTATTGAAACTGTGCTGAAATATCGGCACATATACACTAAACAAAAAACATTGTAATAATCCCGTTGATAATTATTATTCTAATTACATAAATGTGAACTCACACTCATGCGATACTCACAGCTTATTCTCTTCATATAGGTAGAGGACGCCGGCGTTGAATCCGAGCATCTGGCAGATGACAAGCGTCTGGTCCTTGTCGTAGTTGGACTCGGGGTCCTTCAGCACTTTCAGCACTTTGGCCTCGTAATCGGCCTTTTCATCGTCCGGAGATTTTGCCCTGAGAACGTAGCGTAACGTGAGGTGTGCAAAGTTTATGTGTGTATATAAGTGTGTGTCGTCCAGTGATCGAAATTAAACCATATTTATTTCTTTTTAAACTGAAAATGGCTTATCCTTCAATCCTAATGTGTTTGACATTAACAGAATCAAATCATTCAGATTTCGTTACTTATTTTGAAAATTTTTGTTGTTACACATTACGTTAAACTCGCATCTTCGCAATTTTATCCGTCTCCATATAAACTTGAACTATGTCAAATGCTACAAACCTTTTGTATGCGCAAATTGTTTAAAAAGGGGCAAGAATTTTGACTTCACGTATAAATATAATTTATTTATTAGACATAATATGCTCTAAATATATACATATAAAGTCCCTCAAGGCTTTAATTTTTCAATAATTTTTGGACGCGTGTATACTCATACAACGCTTTACGCGTTTCGTTTTCATAACGACAACAACACTGCTTTAAGACATTAAAAATACAAAGTGGTGGTTAATATGCACGTGTTGGACATAGCCAAATAAAAATAAAATAAAATAAATAGGCAATTGGTAGTGCGTCTGAGAACATCATCAGCTTGTACTGTAATGGTGTTGAGACGGAGACCCGAAATGAAACAATGTCTTGCGTTTAATGAATAATCTTTATCCTCTAGTGTATCATCTTAAATACTAATTAACATCACATTTATACGTGACTAGAGGAAGGACGCCTTGTCAATCAGGAAGACCTTAATTATCACGTACTATTGAGTACGTGCTGATAGTGTAATTCACTATATCACACCTCCCCTGAAAAGGCTAGGCATCCCTTCCCTGAAAAGTAAACTCTTATTTTCTAAATATCTTAGTCCTATTCTTATGAACTATATATTCTTTATTATTCTTTAATATTTTTACATTAGTACCTAGCTCTTCTAAAACTTCAAATGGACCTAAATACAAGTCATTCAATTTATTATAATTTTCATTCTTATACAAGAGTAGATCACCTTTTTTTGTAGTGTACTTCCTTACAATCTAAATCATAATTAGTTTTTCTACTTTGTTTTGATATTAATAAGTTGTTCCTGGCATCATTATGAGCTTTTTGCAATCTAAATTTTAACTCCGATGGATAACTGTCGTATACATATAAGGGATCAACTTTACTAACTAAATTACTAGGTACGTTACATGTTTTCCCAAAAACTAGTTCATAAGGGGAGTATTTGGTACTAGTATTTACAGAATTATTATAAGCAAAGCACCAATATGGTATCCAGGTACTCCAATTTGCCGACTGATTCTGTGTTTGTATTCTCAAGTAACATCCGAGATGTTTGTGCCAGTTTTCTAGCGAACCTATACTCTCATGATGATAGGGTGTTGAATTTAACTTATCAATATTTAGCAATTTACATACTGTTTCTAACGTGGAATTAATAAATTCCGTTCCACAGTCAGTCGCAATAACCCTGGGAGTACCATATCGTAAAATAAAATTTTCAGTAAAAACCCTAGCAACAGTTTCAGCTGACTTATCAAGTATTGGGTAAGCTTCTACAAACTTTGTCAATTCGCATTGTATTGTTAATATGTATTTATTACCCAAATTATCGACCTCCAACGGCCCCACAATATCTAAATATAATTTTTCAAAAGAAGTAGATGCTGTAGTGGTTATTACCATTTTCTCTTTATTATTTTTATTACAAAATTTCTGCTTTTGGCAATCTTTACAGCGAGTCACATATTCAGTTATGTCTTTTTGCATATTACTCCAAAAATATTTTTTTCGAATATTCTTAGTCATTTTATTTATGCCTACATGACCACTTGTCGGCAATAAATGATAATCATTTAGTATAACACGTATCAAGTCTTTATTTGTAACATGTTCAACTTGGTTATTAATAATACATAACCGCGGTAATTCTTTATGTTTCATGAAAGTTTGGGTCAAAATTTTAATAAACTTTTTATTAAACCCATTTTTAATCACAACGACTTCTACAATATTATATTTTTTACATAATGCACTCAGTTCTCCTATCGTTGCGTCTCGGCGCGCCTCCGTTAGTAGAGATTCCTGATTTATGTAAATAGTAGAGTCACTAAATAACATATCACCCGTCTGTGAGACGTATCTTTTCTTTTTCCTCAACTTCACGAAGTTTTCATACGAACAAATATCTAACCTTACATCATTTTGTGATTTCTGCATAATATCTACCACTCTTGGTTGCCTATGATCAACAGGGGGCTCAACCCTGCTACTTCCAGAGGTAGCGGGTTCATTATTTTGCTCCATGGTTCTTTTCATTGAACGGGTTAATACCCCCAAAAAATTTGAATTTAGATTTTTTAACTCGTCTGATGTTATAATGACTCTCGATAAGGCATCTGCCGTTACATTTTCGGAACCTTTTATGTATTCAATATCGAAATCATATTCTTCTAAACAAAGTCTAAACTTAGTTAAACGGCTACTAGGATCTTTTATGCTAAATAAATGAACCAATGGTCTATGATCTGTTAATATTTTAAATTTTCGTCCGTATAAATATGGTCGAAAATGTTTTATAGCCCACACTACCCCTAATAACTCTTTATGAATGGTTGGGTAGTTTATTTCTGAACTGTTTAATTGTCTGCTTGCATAAGCTACGGGCTTATTATTTCCATTTGATAATACAGCCCCCAAGGCTACCCCTGACGCATCGGTTTGCAACCGGAAAACATTATCTTTTCCAAAATTTGGATAATCTAAGACAGGAAATGAACTAAGTGACTTTTTTAAGGTCTGAAATGCCACGTCACATTCTTCCGTCCACTGAAACTCGACATGTTTCTTACAAAGACGGTTTAGTAGGTACACTATTGTGGCAAAGTTTTTTATGAATTTTCTATAAAAGTTCGCAAAAGCCACAAAACGACGAATCTCATTTACATTTTTAGGTACTGGGAACTTTTCCAAGACCTCGATTTTACTGTTGTCTGGCAACACCCCGTTTGGCGTAATAACATGCCCTAAATAATTAATTTCTTTCCTCAAAAATTCGCACTTACAAGGGTTTAGTTTTAAATTAACTGACCTAAACCTCTCAAATACACTCATTAAATTTGTATTATGCTGCGATAGGCTTTTCCCGAAAACTATTACGTCATCGAGATATAGAAAACATATCTCGTAATTTAAACCCGATAGAGCCATAGACATAAGTTTAGAAAATACGCTAGGACTCGTTTTGAGACCCATAGGTAATCTTTTCAGTTGATATTGCTTATCAGCTGTAAAAGAAGTGAATTTCCTACACTCTGGTGATAACCCTAGCTGGTAATAACTAGAACTGAGGTCTAAATGAGAATAGTATAAGCATCCCGAAAGTGAGTCAATAATTTCTTGTATATTTGGTAACGGGAACTTTTCGTCTACTATTTTTTTATTTAAAAGTCTATAATCTATTACGATTCTCCACTTTTTTCCACCGCTACTGTCAGCTTTTTTCGGAAGTAATAATAATGGAGAAGACCATTCGCTGGTACACTCTTCGATAATATCTTCTTCTAACAATTTACCTACCTGTTTTATTAACTCAGCCTTCTGAGCGTGCGGTATTCTATACGGTTTGACATAAACAGGAGACGCGTCATTTTGCAGTTTAATGTTGTACTCGTATAAGTTTGTAACGGATAGCTTATCACCCGGCATATGAAAGATATCTGCATATTTTGCACATATTTTCTCAATAGACCGTCTCTCTTCATCACCAAGATATGTTTTTAATTTAAGAAAATCGAATAGTTGTTTAACCCTCTCGACAGATTTTCCGTTTTCCGTATCAAAAGAGCATACGAAATAATCCGAGTATTTTCTAATTTTCGGGCTAAAGTTATTTAATTTTACATCTTCTTCCCGTGTGTTTAAAAATCGCACCGGAATCTTTTTCCCGTCTCCTACTACTACGGCGCCTGCTACAAATACGCCTGCAATAACTTCCTCCGCTAAAATGACACATTCGCCCTTTATCTCTGACGAAACATATTTTACGACCTCACATCTCCCTGGAATAGTCGTTATTATGTTTTTACCTAAGCCTAATTCTAGACTTATCTTATCCTGTAATGTAACCAGCTTATTTTCATAGTTAATTTTACAACTATATTTTAATAAAAAATCTTCTCCTAAAATTCCATCATTTTTACAGTGGAAGTTGCTAAACACATAAAACTTATGCCTAAAATTATAATTGTTAACACATAAGTCTAGATAAACATAACCTATTGATACTAAATCCCCACATACTCCTTTAATCTTAATTTCATCCCTTACTAGCTTTGCGTCGCGGGACACGCTACGGAGTTTATTTAACCAATCTAACTTTAAAATTGAAATGCTTGCTCCTGTGTCTACTAATAGAGAAATTTGAGTTTGACTACAAGTAAAACAAACGTAATTACCACTACCATAACTACAAATATCTACCTCAGCGCTATTCAGAACGAAAAAAATCATCGCTATGATGTTCGTTCTGACGTATACTCTGACGTTTACTTTCGTTCTCGTCATTAGACTGTTCTGCTGAGTCAACTAAGAAATGTACATTCCTACGTTTATTATGAGGTGACGTAAACCTGGTGTTGCGCTGACCCTGAAACCTATTCGAGTTATAGTAGGCACGACCCCGACCTTGCTGACTCGTCGCGTTGTTGTTACGTGACTTATTATATTGTTGATGATAGTTTTTATTTATCTTTTCAAATCGCTGGTTCGAAACATAGTTAACATAATTGTTTATTGGTGGTTTCACTACCGAGTCTTCTTGTTCTAAGGCTATAGTTATTGCCTGCCTAACTGTGCTTACGGACCTAGACGTAACTATAATGCTTGTACGAGCATTGTTTAGGCCGTCAGCGAAACGCTTGATAGCCATTTTTTCATTAATCGGCTTTAATAATTTATATGCCGACTCGTCTCCATTAGCCTGTGCTGTACTTAAATCGTTGGACATTTTTTCGATTTCACTACCAAACACTTCTATGGTCTTGTTTCCTTGCCTACATTGTAGCATTCGGTCTAAAATGGCTGTGTATGATTTAATCGGAATTAAAACATTTTTTATATCTTTTATTAGGTCTGCCACAGACACATAAGACTTATTAATTTTTGTTTTAGCACTGCTAGAAAGACGAGTTTTTAAAACAAAATTGATTAACAGAGGCTGGTCCTCGTTTCTAAGGGTACTACTATAATACTCTATTCCGTCTATTAGTTGGTTAATTTGCGTTTCGTCGCAATCTACTACTGGGAGGAGCGTGAGCGCGACTTTTAGATCGAACGTGGCCATGGTTGTGATCGTTTCTGAATGATGCGGGTTAACGAGTGACTCGATTTCCTCAAAATTACATAAAAACTTTGACGATATTGCTTTTGTTATTTGTAATTCTACAGCATCTATCCCTTTTTTACATAAGTCTGCAGATATTTGTTCAAAAATATTTTTAATTTCCTTTGCTCTTAAAAACTTATTCTGCCCCTGAGCGGAATAACGTTTGTCCTTACTTAATTTAATAATAGAGTCTCTAATAGCCTTAAGCTCACTCAAGAGTCCTGTCACGGTCGCCATGTAATGGTGTTGAGACGGAGACCCGAAATGAAACAATGTCTTGCGTTTAATGAATAATCTTTATCCTCTAGTGTATCATCTTAAATACTAATTAACATCACATTTATACGTGACTAGAGGAAGGACGCCTTGTCAATCAGGAAGACCTTAATTATCACGTACTATTGAGTACGTGCTGATAGTGTAATTCACTATATCACAGTACCACTTGTGAAAAAATTTTAAGGAAACCATACCAACAAAATTAACTAGAACGGCACACCTGGAGCTGGCTCGTTCTACAATAGCTGTATGCGTTAGGGCATGCATTACCGGTTTCCCGATTTTAATTTTTACCGGTAAAACGCTCAGTGCAAGCTTAATAAATTACCGTTAAAAAATTAAACCGGTATTTTACCGGTAAATGATATATTATTACATACTCACCACACATGTATGTAGTGTTCTATAAGGGCATCATACACCAGCTTGGAGCATCCGGGCGTGGCGCAGATATGTTCCAGGAACTCGATGAGCCGCTCCGAGTTGCTAAGGAACATGTGCAGAAAGTCCTCGGGCGGGGCGCGGTCCGGCTCCCTAGTGCGCCCTGTTAGCGTCGCTTCGTCCACTAGAGGCTTGCTGAGAGGTCTGTAGTCTGTGCACAGCACTGGGGGTAACGAGAGGTAAACGTTTGATTAAGCTGTAAGGGAGAAAAGAGCTGGACACTTGCTGAGTTTCTTGCCGGTTCTTCTCAGTACAAGATCTCCCGCCCAGAGTAGACTTACGAACCGATGGCATAGTGACATTCATAAGAGCTACTTGTAGCCTAAACTGAATAAATGTTTTTGAATTTTGAATTTTGAATTTTTTGAATTTTAACCTGTATGACATTGTGGAAATTGCAACTTTTACCTGATGCAAATTTGTTAACGTATATTTTTTATTTTGTGTTTTTTTTTTTACATGTTGTGGTTGTCTTCTATATTTTTTGCGTTTATATTGTAATGGAAAGTGTCCTGCTATGTTAGGGCATTTTCCAATATTTTTGACGCTGTAAGGGAGAAAAGAGCTGGACACTTGCCGAGTTTCTTGCCGGTTCTTCTCAGTACAAGATCTCCCGCCCAGAGTAGACTTACGAACCGATGGCATAGTGACATTCATAAGAGCTACTTGTAGCCTAAACTGAATAAATTATTTTGAATTTTGAATTTTGAATTTGAACCTTTTTGGTGAAGCTTAGAATACGAGAGACAGTAATATACCTATGTGCGAACCAAAAAGGTGTCATCTACTTGGATTGCTGTCTGTAGTCCATACATATACATACTGGAGAGAGAACCTTTTTACGGAAACGCACTGGTGGATATAAATGAGGTTAAAGCATAATCCTTATTAACGAAACTTAGAAAACAAAAATACTACAATTACGGCCAGAGGACCAAAGTTAGGTACCCTGAATTGTTCGCGGGGTAGCTTGTTGGTGCGTTTTTTCCGTGGGTTAGTTCATGCCTATAAGTAGTGTCCGATACGAAATTAACTAACAACTATTTCTTATATGTATATTATCGAGCAAATCTTTTTTAAGATTTTGTAGGCTTTAATAAATATCTTCATAGGTACAATTGTTGAATTGATACGCCTTAGTAATCAGAACAAAGAATTTCTGACCTTAAAATACATACAAAATAATTAATTATTTATGATAGTTTTAACAATATAAATCCGTGTAAGGCTTTATTATTTTTTATATAAGATTTCTGTATTTGTTTTTAAGAGCTGTAATCACACTAATATTATAAATGCGTTTGTGTGTGTATATTTGTTGCTTCTTCACGCTGCAATGGATGGATGGATTTGGATGAAATTCGGCACACAGATAGTTTATAACCAGGATTAACACATAGGATAGTTTTTATCCCGATATTCCTACGGGAATGAAAGGTCTCGGATTTTATGTTGGGAATAGAATCTATTTAGTAGTTTTCTATACTTTTGTATTGAAATTTTGACAGACTTTTGAAACTGTCAAAGCGGTACGAAGTCCACCAGGTCCACTAGTAATAAATATGTTCGTAAGATTTAACTAAACGTAGATAAGATTTTTTTCAAGTCTGCTTGGCTAGCTCAATCAACTAAGTCGTCAAAACAATAATGTCGGTAGCTTAGTTGTGTTCCGAATTGTACGCAGCAGTTGGACGTTAATATGCAAAGGCATATTTATGAATATATTTATAAAGATATACCCATTGGAATCGCTACTAATATTATAAATGTGAATGTGAGTATGTTTGTTACGCTTTCACGCAGAAACCACTGAACCGATCATCATGAAACTTTGTACACATATTCTCAAAGGTATTAGGAAGGATATAGGATACTTTTTATTAAAAAAGTGAGCTTATTTTTTGTTTGTTTATTTGATACGCTTTCACGCGTAAACATTTAATTATTTTGTATGTTTTGTTGTCATAGAAACTGTCAAAGCGGTACGAATTCCGCCGGGTCAGCTAGTTATACAATATATTATGAAAAAATGCATAAATTTTTTGTTCGTAACTCACATTTCAACAGCTGCGTGCTCTCACCAGGCTCATGCTGTATGAGCGTGTGGCCGTACTTGCGCACATACTGCTCGGCCTGTTCGAACTCCAGCTCGGAAATATAACGGAGGGCCCGCGAGTACTCCTTGCGATCCTCCACGAGTAGCTTTAGTACCCAGTCGTGGCGCTTATGGACCGTCGCTAAGGATAGAGCATCTTCTACGCTTACCTGGCGGACTACCTGAAAGGTAAAGTAAAAGTTTTCTTAACATCGATGGTTTTAAGAAGATTCTTAAATTGAATTCGTAGTTTGTAAAACGACTCGATGAGGAGCTCGATGGCGCAGTGGTTAACGTGCCCGGTCTGCAGGTGCTGAGGTTAAGCCACTTTCGCAAAGGCCGGTCATCGGATGGGTGACCAAAAATTTATCATCTCGAGCTCCTCCGTGCTGCAGAAGGCACGTAAAGCCGTTAGTCCCGGCTGCATTAGCAGTCGTTAACAACCACCAATCCGCACTGGGCCCGCGTGGTGGTTTACGGCCCGTTCTCCCTATCCATCCATAGGGAAGGCTCGTGCCCCAGCAGTGGAGACAAAAATGAGCTGATGATGATGATGATGATAAAAACGACTTAAACGCCACAAAAAAATCTGTGAATATAGTTTACGCGTGTAAGTGCCACTTCAAACTAGCGTTTCTCTAGCGAGACGTGCGATAAACATATGCGCAGAGTAGATGCCACGACAACGCATCGCGTACGCAATCAAAAATGAATTGTGAAGGCAAAAAAATTAAATTAAATAATTAATGAGGGTTGGGTATCGAGCCGGAGACTTTAGGATTTGAGAGCGGCAGGGTCATAATCTAACCGCCTACGTGGTCTAGGTGGTTAGCGGTAACACCACCGATCTTAGACCCTTATAGAGTTTGTACTTGGTTTAGTCATTTTCACTAACAAAACGTAGATTACGTTTTACAAAAGCAGATTTGAGGCACAGGTGTATTGAAAACCAAGTAGGTACTGAACCGTTGAAAAACAAAAATAATAATACCAGAGGCGCAGTTAAAGTTAAAACACACACATACCTTAATAGCCACATCCACGTCGAAGTCTATAGCTTTATCCTTGGAGTTGATGAACTCCTTCAGCTTCCCCAGCTGGTCGTGCTGATCGATCTTCACGTAGCAGGTCAGCAGTAGCGTCGTATGGTCTTCAGTGGCGCATCCCTTCTTATGCAGCTCTTCCAGGTATTGCACCAGTGGTTCCAAGTGCCGGGACTCGAGGTACTTGCGGATGACGTACGAGGTCTCCAGCCAGCCGATGGTTTTTACGTACTGTTCTATAGCGCCTTTGAGGTCACCCTGGCGGAGTAGATTTGTTTTTAGAATTACGATTATTTGCTTGAACTATAAGAAGGCTAATATTTTTACTGTAATATGTCTAATACTGGCTAGGAAAGGAATTGGACTTCTGGAATTTACCTATCAGATACCGGAAGACTGCAAGCTCTTCGCTCTCAAAGACCTCATTAAGTTGGGATTGATTTCGGATGTCGGAACTCGCGAATACGAAAGCATTTACATAAAAACAATTTAACTCTTATTGCAAAGGAATAAGAGTCAAAACTAGTCAAAATTGTATACACTCTTGACTGTATACACACACCTAGCTCGCACCTTCTATGTGAGTTAGGTACATAGGCAGTACAAGAATCGGAATTTATTATGCGTATTCGTACGTGTAAAAACGCATTAAATTCGTACAAAAACGCATCTAAAGTGCGGCCAGCCCAAAAGCTACTGAAACACGATTTTTACAAGTCCTACATACCTTACTGTACAAATGGTCACCATACTGCTTGTATATCTCAGTGAGCCCTTCTACATCATAATGCTGACTGCTCGCTATCCTTATAGCGACGTCATACAAATTCTTCTTGAACAGCAAAGACAACTTCGATTGTAAATCTTTCTCATCCAAATATATCATTTCCTTACTCTTGGTAAGTAAGTATATCGATCCCCATTCTGTAATGACAGCGTCGATAGCTTCGAAAGTCTTCGAGAACACTATGAACTTGTTTTGTATGTCCAAAATGGTGATGTGATGAGCTTTGGGCGATGATGAAGATGAAGATGATGAGGGAGCGGCCTGTAGCTCGTTGGTGGTGATGACTAGGTAGGAGCGGAACCAGTTTAGGCGGACTTTCTCGCCTTCAAGAGCGTAACAGGGTCCGCGGCCTTCAGTAGTGTAGCAATATATGGCCTGAAAAAAATAATTGATTAGAAGAGGAAAATACATTTATTTTAACAAGGACAAGAGACAATATAGAATAGAAAGAGTAAACAAAAAAGAAAAAAAAGAGTGATTAATAGTGATAGTGAATTAATTGACTTTCGTATTTAATTAAGCTAAATGGGCATGAAGCGAAAACATATATTACTTTTCTCATTTTCTTTGTACGATTGGGTAGTTAATTGTAAAATAAAAAAAATCATGTAATTTAATTCTCTCATTTATTTTTCAAATATGTATCTTTTTTGCTTTTTTTAACGAATGTGGTCTTCGCCTATAACTATAATAACATTAAGCTTTCCTAAACTGTACCAAAACCATAATTGTATTAGTTGATGTTCATTATGTTGGTGATCAATAAATAAAATAAAATAAAAAACGCTTTTAACAAACGGAATCTTATATGGCTAAGTCGTCGTTATCTTCAAAGTACTATGTCCTTTCTTTAAACCATGTTGGGCGAGGGCCAAAATAATCTTCATCGTCATTAGTTAATAAATTGATTCAAACGTAACGGAATTTTGTTAGGTTATCTATAAAATTTGTCCGTGACAGTTATTGTGACGGAACTTAATCTACGAATAACAGCTTACTCGGCCGAAATCAGCCGTATAAGAAGTTACTCTAGTTTAATAAATTTATCCTTGGGTTAAACGTTGGTGAAATGAAAAGTTCGTTTACTTTCGAGTAATTAGCGATTTAGTCTCGGAATAAGACTTATACCGGCGATTCTTTACGTCTGACCAGTTGTGCCTTTTGTACAAGACACAGGTACGGTCTTGAGTGGAGTATTGCTCGCAGAAGTCACAAATACTCTTGAATCTCTGCAATTGCGTAGAGATTGCGTCACTCAGCGTGTTTTACCGCTTATACTATGGCGAGTGCTCTGAAGAACTATTAGACTTCATCCTACCTTCTCCCTTCCTCCATAGGAGTACTGCTCTCCGGAGTCATCGCTTCACTGTCTCAAATATTCCATCGCGCACTAAGAAATTTGGTGACTCGTTTCTCTGTCGCACCTCCAAAACCCCTTCCCTTCCCTTCTTTCTATGATATGGGGTCCTTCAAACGAGGTGTGAACAGGCACCTTGTGGGCCGGCAGAGTAAGGGTAACTGATGCTGTTCAGTTGTTTTCACGCTGCACCAGTTGTCGCCGCATCTGGATTCCATATTCACTTAACATCATGTGATTTGGAGTCATTTGCCGTGCTACGTATAAGAAAAGAAAAAATACTACCTTGGTGAAATCCGCCCTTAAAGAGACAAAACACGGAATAACTATTCAAAGCTTATTCTTCGTTTATTTGTAAGATCCTTAGTAATTATTTAAGAAAAAACGTCTTACGTCATCGATGGCAACGGTGAGCCGGTGCTTGTCAGCGAGCACTGCGCATGCGGGCGGCGCGCCGCGTCCGTCCAGCGTGACGTAGCGCTCGCCCGCCAGCCAGCATACAGCCACGCTGGCCCGAGACACTATGAACAGCTTGTCCGCGCCCCTAGGTGGGAACTGAGCTGTTAGACACACAACGACAGCAAAAAAGAACTGATTTACTAGTAGAAAAAACGACTTCTTTAACCTTTCTCTTAAACCCAATACAATTTATAATTTTATCATTATGCCATCCAATACAGTCCAGTACCAAGAGCAAACTTTTATTTAGTATTATTTTATTGTCTGGAATACATTTTTTATTTTTCACATAGGTCTACCACAAACTGTGTTTATATAGTCTAAGGGTGGCACAGAGCCGCAGTAGGGAAAAACAAAGCAGAATTAGACAAAGTCCAAAGGCTAGTGGCCCTAGTGAACACGGGCGCGCTAAGGACAACACCCACAGCAGCGCTCGAGATCCTACTAGGGTTTAATCCCCTGGACTTAGGAATAAAGAGAAGAGCTATTGAACAATGGTTCAAGCTAAGAAGCACTGGCATATGGACCGGGAACTTTATGGTTGAGGGACACGCTAGTATAAGCAAAAACTACGAAGATAGGCCGTCAATGATCCTCTCCAACAACGACCTAATACGGAAGGAAAGGATCTTTGACAAAAAATATAGAATACACATAGGATCAAGAGAAGACTGGAGCATAGAAACTGATGGCATCACTTGCTATACAGACGGCTCCAGAAAGGAGTCGACAAAGCTCTCTGGATCCGGCGTGCACATTAAATACGCAGACGGGACGGAGATAAACAAAGCGATACATAGAGATCATAACAGGACATTGTCGACTGAATAGACATCTAACAGTGATAGGAGTGAAAACCGACCCCATATGCCCGGAGTGCACGGAAAGTGAAGAGATCAGCCTCCACCTACTAGCTGAGTGCCCTATGTACTCACTGATAAGATGGGAGCTCTGGGGGTCGGACACATTAGACATAGAGGACCTGAAGGATCTGAAGGTGGAGCAGATAGCAAGATTTACAAAAGAGACTAAAGCTTGAGCAACAAGTGACCAATCTTTTAGATAGGAGTCAGGGTCGTCGCGCTATCTCCTTTTTGGCCATAACGCTAAGCTAATAAAAAAAAAACAGGGAACTCACTTGAAGGCCAGTGCCGTGATGGGGCTGGTGCCGGTGTCGGGCAGCGTCTTCATCTTACCGCTGCGCTGGCGCGCGATGTCGCCACGGAACAGCGCCACCGACCCGTCTTGGAAGCCCACGGCCAGCAGGCTCTGGGACAACCATTTAATTTAAACATGGTCAGAAATTGAAATTGCTGTGCGTGGATATTACAAATAAGTATTAACCTTTTGAGCGCCACGCCAAAAACGCATTCCCGTGTCCAGCACGCCAGAGCACAAAATAAAACAAAAATACCTACGAAAAATATAGTGCTGCCAAGGGTCGATATATTGGTAACACACGGCGACCTGTTTTTGTTGTTTTTATATGCAATAAATTACTACCTACTTATGATCTGGGATCATAAGTAGTCGAACGAACGTTCTTCGCAGATGGAGGGGAACCCGCGGGGAAGCGGGCGCTGCGGCGAGTGTCCCACAAACAAGCGCAGTTTGTGGGAGCTACCGTGAAGGGCAGCCACGTGCGCGTACTGCGTGTTTTAAACGTTTTTTTTTTAAATTTACGTTCAATGATTCCTATTGAATATAATGGTGCATACACATTGTTTTGTATACGGTTGTAAGTCGACGCACAGTGATCAATAATTAGAATTTTGGATGACAAAAATATTTTAACCTGGAATTACAATGATCTAATACTGTTATTGAAAATATCAATATGTAAATAAATAAATCTTTATTAAATTAATGTATTTGAGATTCTTACATACAAAAAAAACTTTTAGTGCGAATATTCTTCCTCGTTTGTATCAAAATTAGGTTGTTCTAATAATTTTATGACTTCTGCAGGAAAAATACCTTTCTGCTTTTGAGGTAAAGGGCACAATATCGATATCTGAGTATCTGATGACACCAATAAAATTTTGAATAAATCTTCATTAGTCTGCTTGCGTGACATTTCGGGTATAATATTTTACATCTTTATGGCGACATTCCTGTGCGTCTTCCCCTAATTGTCCAATAGGCAACAACAAATGATTCTTCACTTCTAACAACTTCAACTTCTGGATGATACTTCGTCTTTTAACCTTCTACGCTTAGTTCTGTCATCTAAATCCATGAAATCCTTTTTCGGGCGTCCTCTACCTACAGACCCTGAAGTTGAAGGCGGTTCAATATGATCTCCCGATGTTATTATGCATTTACACAACCAATTCTGATATATTTTTTCAAATTTGGAAACATCATTGCCGATTTTAATCCAATTTCTGGAAGCTGATAAACAAAAGCTATGTATTGAATTTCGTAACTCATTTCGTTGTTATGTTGTCAAATCTGATACTCCAATGACCTCATAAATATAGTTTAACAACATATCTTTAGATTGCTTAGTTGCAGGTTTAATTGGAGGGTGTTTTTTGAGGTAATTAAACAAATCGGAATTTCCAACTGTACCACCGTTTCCTGCAAAAATTAAAAGTTTGTTCAGGCAGGGGTAGTTTGGGGTATTTTTTTTTATTGAATACCATAATACAGACTTCCAATTATCTAACAGTGTAAAAATATCTGTTCTAATATGTTCCTTGTAAGATACAGGCTTTAAAATATAAAAAAATATGAAATTTTAAGCTAAGTTTTGAATATTTTTTCCTAAATTACTATAACAATTAACAGTTACTAAATGTTATACAAAATGAAGTACATACCTTCATTAATGTGCACCATATTTATTAATACACAATAATGCACTGTTAAGTCACAACAAATAGATAACTGTCTGCGAAAACAGGAAATAAATTGAATAAATCAATACAATTAGCGAGAACACTGCTTTCACTAGCTGATACCTCAGTAATGACTTACCTTCAACCGTTCATATTAAACAAGAATATGAGGTAAGTACCCCCAATCACGTCGCGATGATTTGTTTTAACTACCCTCACAATGTCAAATTTGAATATTATCCACCTAATATCTCATTATTGATCACTGTGCGACGTCGAAACAACAAGAATTTAAAATTTCATATATAATTTCCCCGTGACGCAAGGTAAGTTTTTCCTATAATTTCGTAATAACTTGTAGGTACTTTGTCTTTGTGAGAATGTATGTAGCTACATGGATGGTAAAATGTATATTGTTGGTGAAGTGCAGGGTACTCCAACTACAAGAATAAATGACCGAATTCTTGAGCTCTAACAACAGAATGACTAAATAGTTTTTATATTTATTTTGCCAACTTCTCATTAATTAATAATGAACATTTTTACAACACAACTATTAACTAATACGTGCCAATACAGACGAGGTTCTATAAGCATAAATTCTTTAAAGTTTATATATTAAAGATTTCTGGGCTTGTTATTTTTCATTTTTTAAGCAGTCCGAATGCGAATTCATTATATTGTTAAAAATTTAAGTCTAAAATAAACCTTCACGTAAATATTAAGCAGTGCAACATTTGTAAATATGTACGAGGTGTGTTCAAAAAGTACCCGGAATTTTTAAATTTCGCGGGTCTGAAGAGTCCAATTATCAAAATTTTTGTATATTGTGTTGTTATACATGCCTCTAAAGTATGATGAAATTTTCAGCTGTATTCACTGTTTACTTTTTCTGTGGTAGTCGCTAAGGTTCGACGTGTTTTTATGATCTCGGCGATTTTTGTTTGTTTAAACAATGGAAGAATTAAAGAGTCAAAGAATTTGTGTTAAATTTTGCGTTAAAAATGAAATAAAGTGTAACAAAGTGTGTGAAATGTTACAAAAAGCCTATGGTGAGTCTGCTATGAAAAAAAACAAGTGTTTACGAGTGGTATAAGCGTTTCTAAGATGGCCGCGAAGACGTTGAAGATGACGAACGCTCCGGTCGACCCAGCACGTCAATAATCGATGAAAATGTGAAAAAAGTAGAAAAAATGGTTATGAATGATCGCCGAATCACAATTAGAGAAGTTGCTGATGAAGTTGGCATATCAATTGGCTCATGTCATAACATTTTTTCAAATGTTTTGGGCATGATAACCACCACGATAACGCACCTGCTCACTCGTCGTTGCTTGTTCGTAATTTTTTGGCCAAAAACAATACCGTAGTCATGCCCCAACCTCCATATTCACCAGATATGGCTCCGTGTGACTTTTTCCTGTTCCCAAAGTTGAAGAGACCCATGAAAGGACGGCGTTTTTCCTCGATTGAAGAAATAAAGGCCGAATCGCTGAGAGTTCTCGAGGAAGAAGGAGAAAAAGTGAATATCAAAAGTGCTTCGAAGATTGGAAAAAACGCTGGCATAAGTGTATTATATCTGGGGGGACTACTTTGAAGGGGACCACATTGATGTAGACGAATAAATAAATATTTTTTTGAAAAAACGAAAATTCCGGGTACTTTTTGAACACACCTCGTATAATAGGTTATTCTTGTTAATAAATGATTATTTTATAAAAATAACGATTATTTGATTTCGAATTTTATGACATCCCTTGCATATCGGCGAACGATCACGTGGATACCTACGCGGGCGGCGGCATCGCCCCACATCAAAGGCGACCCTACTGTATGAAATAGTAATACTGTGGCCATAGCGTCCCGGTTATTGAGAGCACTAACAGATTCACGCCGGGCCTGTTGTCCTGACAAGGGAACCAACGAGGCGCTACATTCTATAGATTATTTTATTTTCACCGTACCTTGTTGTCGTGAGCGGCGATCGCTACGAGATAAGTCCCACACGCTGATTAAGGCGGCCGCACTTTGGATGCGTTTGCGCACGAATTTGACTCGTGAAAACACGTACGTATACGCATGATACAACCCGATAACTTATTTATTTATTTTTTATTTTTTTTTCCCTCATGTGATTGTCCTTTATATTATGGTTTTTTATTTGTGATGGAAAATGTCCTTTTATGATAGGGCATTTTCCAATATTTTTGACGATGTAAGGGAGAAAAGATCTGGACACTTGCTGAGTTTCTTGCCGGTTCTTCTCAGTACACGATCTCCCGCCCAGAGTAGACTTACGAACCGATGGCATAATGACGTTCATAAGAGCTATTTATAGCCTAAACTGAATAAATGATTTTGAATTTTGAAATTTTTGAATTTTACGCCGATGGTACCTCGCACAATAGATACACGTACGACTCCTAGGTATCCAAAGTACGGTCAGCCTAAGGGGGCTCGTCGTCCTAACAAGGAGACCAACAAGACGCTACATTCTAAAGACTATTAGGGAGCGCGCTTACTGCGAAGTCGCGCTGTCGCTGGTCCGTTAAGGTGCGGGCAACTATGCTTCGTTTTCTGAATGCAGCTAACTCCAAAACGATATAACAAAATGGCAGCGACGTTGCGGCGCGGGATTAGACATCGACTCTGCTTCGACTCAAGTAAATGAGCGCCACATCCTATATAAATCTATCCGTAATCTTAAAGAAAAACTATAGGCGGCGCGCCGCTTATAATTAGTTTTAATTTAAATTCATTTATTCGGATAAGTGCACATCCAATTCAATCCATTATAATAACATTTGACAAAACACAGAAACACATAATTAAAATCAAAATTTACAATATAAAATTCATAATTTAAATATTACTAGTGGCCAGCGGGCCATAAAAAGAAAAAAAAAATTTTTTCTTATCTCCCGCCGGAGCAATAATAATTGTGAGGCACTGGTGCATGCAAAGACATCCAATGCCCCATGAAAGGGCCATCCACCCTACCCGCAATTAACCTCAGGAGGCTGTTACCGCTGGAGCGCGACCGCCGCGCCATGAGGTGGCCCTCTTACGCATGATGGTGTGGAAACCATCCAGGCGGGTTCCGCGAACATTCCGGACGCACTACAAAAGCGGGGCAGCCGCAACAGCGCCCTGAAGGCACTTTTATATTGAACGCGAAGGGAGTCTAGCGCGCGTCGCGTATGTCTAACCCATAGGCTGCACGTGTAAAAAGGGGTGCAAAAGGCACGGAACAGTGTTAATTTCACTGGATATGAACAACGTGCAAACCTTCGGGCTATCATGTTCGCTCTTACCGACAGCGCCCTCCGTTCGCGCTCAATATCCTCGTCATCCTTCAGATCATATCACTACATGACTAAGGTACTTAAACCTATGCACCCGCCTCAAGGACAAGCCAGCCAGCATGACGGGTGGCACATCTGTCGGGCATTTAGACCCTGGTTTGAAAACCATAAGTTCGCTCTTCTTTGCGTTGTATTTGAGACCGTGGTCATGTGCATATGCTTCGCAGATACTTGAGTTCTCTTAAGCCACCTATCGACGCACTTAGAAGAGCCATGTCGTCAGCGTAACTAATATTATTAAAGCAGACCTCCTCCACATGACAACCGATATGGCGACCGCTCAGGGCGACAATCAGCTCGTTCATGTAAAGGTTGAAAATCGTCGGTGAACTCAGCCCCCCCCTGTCTTACTCCACACCTCAGCCTATACGAGTTCGTTATGCGTCTGCGCCTTGACGCTGACCCGACTCCTGATCGTATGAGCGAGCGCGCTCCGACTAGTGCCGACTGAGCGCGCGCGCTAGACTCTGGGTTACCCTACCTTGTTGTCGTGCGCGGCGAGCGCGGTGACGGGCGTGGCGCGCATGTGCGAGGGAACTGCTCGCGACACGCGCACGCACGTCGGGTTGCCGTGCCGGTCGCTGCGGGACCAGTCCCACACCTTGATCAGTGGATTCACGCCCGGCTCGTCATCCTGTCAGAGACCAACGACACTTCGTTATTCTGTGTTTATTTATAGATGAGCTGTTCCCCGACCCACCGCGTCACATCGCGTCGCCCGAATGCGCTAATACCTTGTATTCGCTTAGCGTCTTTTCTGACTTTTTTTTTGCTCGACTCTCGTGATGTTAAATAACCAATAGGTAATTCATTAGAGTCGAGCAAAAAAGGTCAGAAAAGACGTCAGAAAGTAAAAGGCTAATAAGCCTTTCACAAAAATTAAGCTTTGGTAGCTTCTGCAAAAACATTTTTTTAAATCTGACTGGTAGTTCTAGAAATTAGCGTGTTCAAACAAAAAAACAAACTCTTCAGCTTTATTAAATTAGTATAGATTAATAGATTTATTTATTTAATGCAACAATGTACAAGAAGTTGAAATAGAAAAATGCCTATAGAATAGATATCTTACAGACTAACTAACAGAGGAAACCTTTGTATTTATGTATGTTTCTTCTTCTTATTCTGAATATAAAAAAATAAATGTTACTTACACCAATAGTCACTAAATAAGGATCATGTGGCAACTGCTGAGCAAGAGTGATTGTCAATTCATATGCCTTAAATGACGTCACTTCCCAGTTCCTCGTGATGAGATGAGCCCATCCCGTCACATCACAGAGTACAACGTGACCGTTGCCACTTGTTGACACAGTGATATGGGTGTCCTGTAATGTATATGTCAAAGTTGAAAACTCGTTTTTATTATTATAATTTGAAATAAATGTTAAAAAAATTACACAAGCAGGATTCAAAACAAAATTATCATGGGTAACATTGAGTAGGAATCACTTTAGCTTACAAAGTAAGTAAATAGAAACAACTGATAATTTATTATCTTATTGTAATTTTTTTTAATATTCTGGATATTGAGTGTTTTTTCAAAATTCTAAATATTTTAATCTGCAATGGATACAACAATTGAGCTCACATGAATATCACATGCCATTGGTTCATAAGTCTACTGGACAGGAATTGGCTTGGATTTTATGTGGCTGTACACGAATTTGTGTAATAAAAGCATGCTACTTTATTGTAAAAAATCCAGAGATTCTAATGCTGATTTTCATTTTCTGAGGAAATAATTAGTTTTCGAGATATAGGTCTTAAACTTTTATTATTTTTACAACAATTACTATCGATTTTGACATATTGACGTTATATTGTTTTTATAAGGGGTTGGTTACCCCTTTCAATCAACACCCCCCCACCCCGCAAAAGGGGGAAGCGTAAAAAAAATCTTTACTGTTGGTTATGTTGTTATTTTTTTTTCTTTTTCCCAGAGTGGGAGTACAACCAATAGCCCACGTTCCCCCCCCCTCCCCTTTCCCCCACTACTCGCTGCCCACTAATTCATGTAGTTATATAAAATTTTTACTCAGGAAATTTTCCTGAGAGGAACCAGCAAGAAACTCAGCAGCATTTATATACAGGGTCAAACATTAGAAAATATAAAACCTATTATAGTAGGACACTTTAGACTCCGATTGTGTTATCACTAAATGCTTAAATCTAGCTTATGTGCCTGCTTATTGACTAATTATAGGAACGTTTCCAACTAACCCTGTAACAATTACTCTTTTTTTAACCTTTTCTATATTATTGTTAAAATAACACAGGAAACTTACTTGAAGACATTCTGCTATCTTTTTGTTGTCAACGTTGTTTTGCGTGTCGAAGAATGTAAAACGCCGCCACTGAAATTTTTCAATTTTGGTAACAACCATTTTAATGTCTTATCAATGTGAATACTGTGCTAAACTTAAGTAAAAACTTAAATAGATTTTGATGAATTTATAGCTTTAGTCAATACAAAAAATAAAAACTGATACTGAAAACACAATAACATGGGCGTAATCACCGTAATGAACAATACAAACTATTAGCAACTTAAAAAATATAAAAACAAAATCATACCTCCAAAAACGCCATTTTAATGGAAAACAATCAATTAAAACGGTCAATGAACATTTCGTTTTTACTATATTTATAAACTTCTGGTTTTCCTGTTTGACAATAAAAACAAAACAGAAAATGAAAAGCAATCAAATTCAATAATTAATTGTTTTAGTCGATTTGCTTGACACTGACAGGACGACAGAACTGACAGTGACATTTAATAACTGTGTTCGGAAACTGAACAGAGTAATGTTAAGTAATTAAGGGTATGTTCCGAAATGCACTGCGAGCACTGTAAGGTGTGATGTAAATTTAGTAACCTGCGAAGCCGTTCCTTTATAGTTAGCTATACCGGTTACTGTTTAAAACGGAACGCAGTTCAGTATACTGTCATCCATGTCGTTTCTGGACGCTTTGATCACGTAATCAAAGCACTGAGAGCACCTTACCTCGAAAATGACAGTGTTTACAGTACAAAAATTTCGACGATTTATGACGTAATATATACGTAGGATACTGCGTCAGTATACTGTCAGTCCATAACGAAACAAATTTCTCACCAGTAAGAGCACTGGACAGTGCACGCAGTGTATCGAAATATACCCTATTAAAATGTTACAAAATTTTATGGGTATGTTCCGATATACACTGCGAGCACTGTAAGGTGTGACGTCAATTTAGTATACTGCGAAACCGTTCCTTTATAGTTAGCTATACTGGTTATTGTTTATAACGGAACGCAGTCCAGTATACCGTCATCCAAGTTGTCATCCATGTCATTTCTGGACGCTGTTGATCACATGATCAAAACACTGAGAGCACATGCGTGACGTCATAAGGACGGACGCGTGTTTACAGACTTACGCGACTTTGCGTGTGTACAGTGCAGTTCAATTCATGAATTAAGTTACTACGCGTATGTTGTTGTGTAAATAAATACGTGTTAATGTGATATTTATCTATCTATCAAACTAGTACATAATAATAACTATGAAAACTAACATAATAATTATAATAATAAATAAAGTAGAAGCTGGTTTTGTACAAGCTCAATCAGATAACTATCCCAAAGTGGATTCTTTCATGATGTTTGATTATTTAAGTAATCATTTTTCAATGACATTGCTACGCACGCAACGACAAAATTATTAAACACAAGCATAAACTAGACGCGCACTAATATATTCACACACAGGGATAACTTGTCTGTGCACGAGTCTGACGTCAACTACCTCTTATATTATATTTAAACATCGATAGTGCTTGACACAATAGATTAAATTTGTCTTGTTTTTTTTTAGTAGAAAATACTATGAAGCCCGCTTTATATTCCACTACCTTTTCTCCAAATGGAGATAAGCATGTTTCGATCTCTAATAATATATATATATATTTTTTATTTATCTATATTATTATTTTTCTTTAATAGCCAGAATAAACATTATGATGAAGTCGATATCGATATTTTGTTTTTGTTCTGTCACAGCTCTAACTTTGTTACAGTGTTGCCAAAATGTAATTAAATTAAAATTTCCTATTTTCGGGATAAGTGACGGGACGTATATATAATATATTAATGAAGTAGACCGATCATAAACATACAGTTTTGAGAATTTTTAATTCAATTAAGAGCGTGCATTCTATTTCGCGTAAGTCAAAACCTCCGCGATCTCGAAAGCGTGTTGTAGTGTGCGTACGTATACATATACGTCAGCTCGACAGTGGCACAAAATAAGGTAACCCAGAAGATAATCTTAATACTTAACGCGCTCAAGCACCGCATACATAGACAACCTCTCACAAACACGGATCTCGGAACGGCTCGGAACATTATGAGCGCATCTGTTGCGAAATTCCGTGTCCGTGATAGGTTGTCTATATGTCTGCGTTGCTCGAGCGCCTTTGTATGAAGCTTAACTTCTGCAGTCTCCTTATTTTGTGCAAAAACGACGGTGACGTGCACTGTCGTAGAATTTTGATACTTTTATTTTTTTATTTGTACAAGTTTGTTCTATTTAGTGAATTTGGCATATTCGTAAATTCATGTATTTATCTCCGATTGTTTAAATAAGTTGTTATAAATTTTATTTCTTACTAAATTTTAAGTTAAATTATTAGACAGCGTTTTAGGAAATATGGGTGTGGTCGACGGTTCGATTTAATTCAATATAATATTGGTGAAACAAAGAATTGGTGAGCCAAAGAACGAAAAGACTTTCGTACGCGATGGTCTTTGATGTCGACGGCGACCATCCCAAGAGCCGCGACATTATAGATGATTTCCATTATTTTATATTTATAGCACAAACTCTACTTAGTTTGGGACTTGGCTCGGGCGTCGAGCTCAACTCACCAAAGATTTATCACAATTGGATGAAATGTATAAACCTGCATAAAGAAGAAAGAAACAAACAAAAAATATATTTTATTAAAGTAAATTTTTTGAAGGCTGTTTTGGATAGTCTAAATCTGGGTTAGTGCCCCCGCCAAGACGAACCAAGCGAAGCGAAACACAAGGCCACTATTGCCTACCTTTTCTCGAAGCGCTTCGTCGTTTTTTTAACCCTCATCACTTGGGTTTGGATTATTATAGTGTGGCATGCTCTCTTTATTGTCTCTGCGGTGGTGGCATGTGCGTCGGGTCGTTACATTCCCTAAGATATGGTTGAGTGAAGCGATGGCTGATTCATATGTCATACTCGTGAACGGGTGCCTCCTGTGGAGGCAGGTCTGCTCTTGCTTACTTATCTAATTTTATTATTATTGTACTCGTATACTTTAACTTTGTTTTCTTAGCTAATTTTTGACTTTTATTAGTACTGTATGACATTGTGAAAATTGAAATTGGTAGTTAAGTACCTGATGTAATTTTTGCAAAACTTATTATTATTTTCTTTTTTTTTTGTATTTTTGGGTGTTGTGATTGTCCTTTTTTGTGTTTGTTTGTGATGGAAAGTGTCCTTTTATGATAGGGCATTTTCCAATATTTTTGACGCTGTAAGGGAGAAAAGAGCTTGACACTTGCTGAGTTTCTTGCCGGTTCTTCTCAGTACAAGTTCTCCCGCCCAGAGTAGACTTACGAACCGATGGCATAATGACATTCATAAGAGCTATTTGTAGCCTAAACTGAATAAATGATTTTGAATTTTGAATTTTGAATTTTTTCCAGATAAATAAAATTTGTTACTAAAATAACTATTGTATAACAAAAAAGTAATTAACAGTGAATAAATGTGTCACCTTACGTCCATGTGACGGTAGCGAAACGGCCAAGCTACTTATTTTGATAAAGGTGTAGAGTTTGTGAAGTTAGGGCTTGGAGAGTAAGAAGCTTGGCTCTACATGAGATTTGACAACTTTTCGACAGTGCGAGCCATTATGGTCTCGTCTTGGCAACATTTTACATAAAAATGTTTTTGGTGGTAGGTAGTTCTATCAACAAATCCATTTAGAACATCAATTGGCTAACAAGAAAAAGGAGTGCAAGGAACTTACCGGATTTTAAGAGAAGTAAATGACAACATTTCAATAGACTCGTGTGCTTATAGTGATGAATAATCAATATTTATTATTACAATAGTTAGTAATCATGAATTCACAAATAATTTTATGGTCAAAAAGACGTGTCTCTTATGACCGATATTCGCTTGGGTAAATCTGCTTTGGTAGAATGTTTTTTGTACATTATTTAAAAAAAATTAACATGGAGAAGACAAAAGTAATGTCGAACTAAGGTTGGGGACTCTACCCTTGAAGTTGTGGACGATTATGTTTACCTGGGACAAACGGTCCAGCTAGGTAGGTCCAACTTCAGCAAAGAGGTGAATCATCGAATCCAATTAGGTTGGGCAGCGTTCGGTAAGCTACGAAATATCTTCTCGTCCAATATACCGCAGTGTCTCAAGACAAAAGTATTTGACCTGTGTGTATTGCCAGTGATGACATACGAGACTGAGACGTGGTCGCTCACTATGGGCCTTATCAGAAGGCTCAAGGTCACTCAAAGAACAATGGAGAGGCCTATGCTCGGGGTTTCTCTGGGTGATCAAATCAGAAATGAGGAGATCCGCAGAAGAACAAAGGTTACCGACATAGCCTTCGGGTTACGTCGGTAACCAATTACTAAGTTACTAAGCTCAAGTGGCAATGGGCAGGGCACATTGCTCGCAAGACTGATGGCCGCTGGGGCGGAACAGTCCTTGAGTGGCGACCGCGTACCGGAAAGCGCAGTGTGGGCAGACCCCCAACAAGGTGGACCGACGATCTGGTGAAGGTCGCGGGAAGCCGCTGGATACGAGCAGATCAAAACCAGTCGATGTGGAGGTCCTTGGGGGAGACCTTTGACCAGCAGTGGGCGTCTTTTGGCTGAAATGAAGATGATGATGATGGTATTATTTTTTGTAGATTAAAACTGATCATCTCTTGTTAGTTGGCTGGTTTTTAGTGGAAAATCTGCTCTGGACCTACTAACCTACTAACTAATTATTTGTTTTGTGCTAATACAAATAATTAGTTTTTCAAAAAAGAAATAATAAAAAAATATTATAGTCTTGAAAAGCCACGGAAACAAGAATAATTATGTTTTCAATTTAAAAGAAGTTTTAAAGTTTCCTTTTAAGGGGGTGCAGCGCGGACGCAAAACTGCGAGTTTCAAGTTTCTTTATGCGCGCGGCGCGTGGCAGTGCACTGCCACGCGCCGCTCGCTCGCTATCACTACGAATACGCACGCACACTAATATCTGTACAGAGTAGGCTGGTGATTTAATTAGAGCAATGTTTACTTTCGTAAAATCATAGGCGTTTGGGTAAAAAATAAGAAAGTCTTAATATTTTCATATTCATGTTTTTTTATTGAAAAATAAGATAACAGTGACCTGCGGAATATCAATACAAACATTTTGATGTCGGATCATTGTTTCATTTGTGCTATATTTACAAAGTTTCTGAAGAAATATGTTTTTAGATATCATTATTTTACGTATTGTTTATGCAGTTTCTGGGTATTTGTTTCAAATTCCAAGACAACCATGACCTTGTGAAAGGATCAAGCTAACCTATACTAGTCCTTTTAATGTATAAGACTTATTCAGCGCCTAGCACCAGTGACTTAAAAACACGTAAATTTTCAAATTCCGCGCTGCACCCCCTTAAAATTGACATTACATTATGGCTATTAGTGTGAATTGTAGTTTGTGACATTTGAACAAGTAAAGTTTACTACAGTAGTTTTGAAGTAGGGTAGTGGTGCCACTACCCAACTCCACTCCTGTAGTGACAGTGACAGTGTTTGACACTTTAAGTCAAGTGTTCAACACAGTTATCGCCACCAAACAATAACAAAAATTTTCATTATAATATTATAGGATTACAGCTAGGAAGCAGGTGGTTGTATTAAGCTATTGCTAAAAACTTAAATCATTTTATCATTATCATCATCATCAACTCATTTTAACCGCCTCTAGTGGTTAAGACCACCGGTTTAGACCAAGAGGTTCAACTCAGTTTGGTTGGTGGTAAGGCTTGTTGGTCCGCCTGTCTAGCTAGAGAAAGATGGTGGTCCATCTTATCTCTTAGAATAATAACGCCTAGAACGATAGTGTCAAACAAAGTTCGTCAAAATATTGAGGCACAAAATACTCCGTCGTGTGTGTCAGCAGCTTGTCATTACACACACAACCGTACGAATAATTGTTGCAAGTAAAATGGTAATTTCCCCAAACTCGGGGTAAATGGGTAAGTTACTAAACTCTTATCTTGTTTCATAGTTTAAAAATTGTATTGTTGTTACATATGATTTTTTTAATTACTTCAATTTTTTTATGTGAAAATAGCTACAAAGTCAATAGTCACAAAAAGAAAATTGTCTTCTATAATTATTACATATTATTTTATTATATTAACGGCATACATTAATAATATTAACTGTTATATACATTAAGATGTTTTCATTTAAGTTTGTGATTATTATTTAAAAAAGTAAAAATTGTAAGGTACATACATACATAAATAGTCACGCCTCAATTCCTCAGGAGGGGTAGGCAGAGACAATGGACTGCCACTTCTCTCCTAAACTATTTGGTAGCATAATTTTATCTCATTATGCATTGAATATTATTTCGAGCCTTTAGCTAACTAAAAGATAAGATAAGATGGCGGTGAAGCTACGTCTACCACAATTTTCATATCATTAGCTACTTATTTAAAGATACTTACATATAACACGAAAACATGTACATGTAATGTTATGTAAATGTAACAATGTTTGGTGATAAATAAGAGTGCCAATATTTATTCATTTACTTTATTGCACAAAAATCAGTCTTATCAAAAAAAATATTGTTATAACATTTTTTCAGCATGTCAGTTTAAAATCCTTGTAGCTGTAACTATTTTCTAAATAACTGGCGCTTTGATAACAGCAATCGTGATAAATTGTCTTTCTTGGACTCTAGACTTGCATAAAAACAACTCTAAATAAAAAAAAACTCGGAACACAAAATGGGGTAAAAGTTTTCCTACATCTAGCAAAACATACATGGAATGACATATTACAAATTTACGAACATTAATATAGTGTTTTACGAAAAAATAAACATTGATTAGCTGTTTTTACAGGTGAAATGTAATCTTAGCATTCTTTTTGCTAGATTCTGACTTGTGAAAGCATTCTTTGATGGCACAAATCGTCATTATAAACAAAAATTGCGGAGCTGCTTATGACACGACGCACGGTGGATCCTGTACTATGGACAGCTTGGTCAAAATTATTTAAAGAATGTTTTTGACTGAAACTAATTTGTAGACGTTTGTGGTAAAATAACTGCAATTAATCAAAAACTGTTGATTATAAAGGACAATAAATTAAAAATGTTTCCTACAAATAATATAAGATTTTTTTTCATTTATACTTTATTTATATAACAAATACGATTCTACGGACTTAGATTAATAACGCCTAGATAGATAGTCTTCATACAAACGCATCGCCTAAAGTGATGCAAAAAGCAGATTAATGTAGGCGTGAGCATTACGTGCTTACGGTCGCCTACACGCACACAAACAAAACTTTAATGTGTACAGTGAATGAGCAATTTCCCCGAAAGTGGGGAAATGTTATACTTACGTGAAGTAATAGTATAAGTAGTACAGTAGTTCATGATAATGTCGTTAAAAGATAAGTAAGAAAATAAATGTCTAACATCTTATATACTTTTTGTTGATAATTTAGTTTAATACGATAATGTTTATATGACATTAATCAATAATAATCAAAAGGACCTCGAAATCAAATATTTAGCTTTTCTCTTTACTAAAATTTGTAATAAAAATCAGGAGTGGTGGTAGCTCAATAAATGAGCGTCGTTGGGAGTTTAGCTCAATAAATGAGCGTCGTTGGGAGTTTGAATCCATGAAAGGAACGAACTGCTAGGAGGATGATATATAATAAAAGTCATAGTATGTCATGACGAGGTCCTTTTTTATTATATTATTTATACACCTACGCAATAAAAACATTTTGCGTCTTACAAATAAACAAAAAATAAGCTTCGACTATTAAAGAGACAAATGTAGAGTAAAAGAGACAAAACACGGAATAACTATTTATTCCGTGTTTTGTCTCTTTTACTCTAATTTTAAATGACGTCTACATGACGGGAACAAAACACGAAATAACTATTCGGACCTTATTCTTTGCATATTTGTAAGGAACTTTAGGTATGACTAATAAATGAAAATAAATATAATTTGAAAAAAAAAACAATTTATTTTAAACCAATGGGGTAAGTATTCAAAGATCGATATAGATGGCATCATCGCCGACCGTTCTCAACATTCGCCATTTTGTGAATTTGTTGTTTTTCGCTCTAAAGTTATTTGCTAAAAAATCACTTATCATGTATTCGACGTAGAGTGTAACCCAATTAACAAAGGTGTTCCAGAAAAGCAGATCAGGTTGGCCAAAATAAAACCCTCTATTGGTGTTCGTTTTTATTCCGGCAGAGCTTCGCCTTACAAAATGTTTCGCAGCAGAATGAGAACTAATAATGATTACAATTGGTTTTATAGGGAAGTCACAACCATAGACCATATACAATATTGGGTACAACCATAGACAGTGTATGATACTGGGTTAAAACTACCTGATAAAGTCAATACGATGATGTTCAAAATGTAATGTAATTTAAATGTAATCTATGTATATAATCCTGACATGTATTCAATAATAATTATATTTATAATAATCCAATAAACTAAGTCATTATTAATCAAATAAATCAATGATAATTATAACTGGCGCTAGTAGCGGATGTAACAGCTATGATGCCTTCTTCATAGACCAGAAGCGGTGGCGGCATTAGTAGCGGATGCTAACAAAGGCTAATAAAGAGGTGTCGACGAGCGGAAAGAAATCAGCTTTAATTAAACGGTAAACAAATTATCGGCATTTCAATTTTATGCTGGCTGTTTCGTTGATTTAAAATACTACAATACAAGTAATTTCATGTGTACTAAGAAGAAAAACTACTTAGAAATAAAAGTATTTCCAAGATCTGGGATTCAATAAAAATAAATAAACAACATTTTGGTGCTATTAACCACTTTTAGTGTTGTCTTGTTTGCAACTTTAGTTAAATTAGCCACCTTCATTCCGATCACTGCTAATCATTATACCATTACACTAAATAGGGAAAGATATTATCTTACTTAAGGGCAACACTTAAAATATATTATGGTTTCAATAAATATTTTCAATAAGATTTAATTTTATAACTAACATACACCAATGAAAAATGGGAAAATAATTTCTTCTTACTAGTAACACTTTCATAAAATCGCGGCTTGTAATTTTATTTTTAAAAGTAGTAAATATTTAGCTCAATACAAGTCAATTTGTAATACTTACGTATGAAATGTTATGTTAAAAGCTTTTTTGTCCTTATGCGATGCGTTGTGACACCCATTAATTGCACAAACCGTCATAATGTAATTAATTGTCGGAGATGTTTGCACTAGCGCTTGATCTTGACAACTGACGTGACGTTCGGGCGTACTGAGCCAAAATGGCTTAGTTTGAATTGCTTCATTTTTCTTACGTCTACTCGGTTTCTATGCGTTATTATTCTAAGTCTACGGATTGTTTACTCCGGTAAAATCATGTTTTGATTTGTCAAGCTGACTTTCACTTCGTAGTTTCATTTCAGCAGCAAAAAGCAGTTCATCAGCAGAAGTAGATGCACGTAAATTTTCAGTTTTCCTACGTTTACTACGCTCACTAGACTCAGCAAAATCCTTCGCCGGCCTACCTGGGCTCACTTTATTCTTAAGATATTTAATAAAAATGCAGAATCCATCTAACTAAGACAAATTATTTTAAAAGAATTTTATTCTGTCACTGTTCGATGAAAACCACTTAGCCTAGAAATCCTTAACAAAATAATGTAAGGTTTTTTTGAGTAGAGGTTGATCTGAAGCAGGGCAGTTGGTTTCAGCAATAATCATCTCCTCTAATTTTAAAATCTTGCTATCTAATTTCTTGTACTTTAGTGAAAACAATCTTTCACACATTTCTCTCCTTTTTATTGGGTAGTCAGTTACTCCTAAGGATAATAAACAAAAAAAACTATAAAATCAGCTAACATTCATCATAATCTGAATAAAATTATCTTAAATACGAACAGTTTAAATTGTGAATTCACTACCCCTTACATCTAAACCCTGCCATTTACAATAGGGGATTTTGCCCGAACTATACAAGTCATATCTGCATACTACATTACTACATGAGTCACCAGAAATCAATAATTGTGAGGGGAAAATCCCCCAATTGAAAAAAATAAATAAAAGCGAAATTGCATTTCCAAAACAAAGTGACATTTATATATTTTTTTTTGCTAAATAACTTATTATCAAAACGGGTTACATTTATATGTTTTAAATACTACATACCTTCATCACCACTCATGATTTTTTTTATAAACTATGCGATCTTAATTTTATAGAAATATTTATGTAAAGTCTGAACTAAACTTTTTTATTATAATGAACAACAAGGAAAACAGAAAATAGGTAACGTTTGACGTGTCATATAAATAATACTAGACGACTGATTTTACTAAGTTTACCATAAACTAATGTAATATACCTTCAATTTATAAAATCGAAAAAAAATAATCAACTATCTACATTTTCAAAAAAAGCCTTTTTGACCAAGCTGTCCTTAGTACGGGTCGGGTTATCTATCACTCGTCAGTTTCCCTAATTAGCCAGTTTCATGAACTCGTCAGTTTACCTCATTCGTCAGTATTGCAAAATTCGTTAATAAGTCAGTTTCCTTTTTGGTCAGTTTCTATAACTCGTCACTTTACTTAACTGGTCAGTTTATGAAATTCGTCAGTCTAATACAGTCATGTAAATATTTTCATAGTTCAAACACACAAGATATAGGTACATTCATTATTTTCAAAATTCAAAATTCAAAATCATTTATTCAGTTTAGGCTACAAATAGCTCTTATGAACGTCGTTATGCCATCGGTTCGTAAGTCTACTCTGGGCGGGAGACCTTGTACTGAGAAGAACCGGCAAGAAACTCAGCAAGTGTCAAGCTCTTTTCTCCCTTGGAAAATGCCCTATCATAAAAGAACACTTTCCATCACAAACAAACACACAAAAAAAAGGACAATCACAACACCCAAAAATACAACAAAATAAAAAAAAAATTAAGTTTGCAAAAATTACATCAGGTACCTACCAATTAAAAGTAGGTTAAAACTTAGAAAACCAATATTTAGCTGGTTTAAACTAAAAAACAATTCTTTTACAACTAACAATTCTAGTTAAAAGTTAAATTTTACACATCACACACATTCAATTTTTCCGTTTGTTTCTGCGCACTAAATTGATGAGCGCCAGTTTAGACAAACACGCGTAGATATCTGCAAGCTCGCTGGTATTGTCTTCAAATATCGTATTTATTAAAAAATCGGAAACAATATTCGAAATACGTTCATCCACTATTATTGATCTTTTTTTACGGTTTTTATCGGGCAAATAAATGGCGTTCTGGCGGATTCTGAAATCCACGTGCCTTGCCTCTCTTTTCAACACCGATATAAAAAAATGTAAATTGCATCGTCTGAATGACAGTCGTCTACGTAGTCTATTGTGCCACGCTTCAACAAGGTTGATAGTTCTATGGCGCTGATTGTAAACGCTAAGGACATCTGCGTATGTTTGCAACCATGTCATCTCCATATAGCTATTAAAAAGTTGATAATTATCTCCTGTAGGAGTATGGTGTAGGAGAGCAAGCCATGCTTCTTGAAAGTAGTCTCTTGGCAAGAAAGCAATCGAGGCGCACATAGAAATATGCTTTCGACCCTCTTTAGTGGCATCAAGTTGTAGATCAGATGCTTTGCGCAACAGGCACTGACGATAATGAAAGTGGCATCCTATGACTGCCACATTTAGGGGAAACTCTTTTTTGATTGCATTGATAGCTGCCAATTCGAAATCAACATGTATTCTCACTATTGACGGGACAATATCTTTCAAAAATGTGAAAAGCAGTACGTAAGTACTTTCAGTTTTGTTGGGCAGAAGGCAGTATATCAGAGGAACAATATTGGTTTGTGTTTGTGTACTACCAATATCCGCATGGATGGAATAAAGTTGTTTATACGGATTCGGGGCATTAAAAATTCCATCCAAAAATATATCAGTAATGTCCCGGTTAGTTAAGATGTCACGCGCAAATGGGGTCATAAATACTAAAATTTCATTTTGAAGTACTAAAAATTCTTTGGCTAACAACTCGGGTACAACTACTTCTTCTGTAGAGTTATATGTTATTTTATTAATTCCCTGATTTTTGTATCTAGCTTTATAAAGCGAATTTTTGATACTGTTGAATTTTGGGACGTCGTCTATAAACTCCGAGTCTGCGTCTTTAAGATGGTTCATACTTTCTTCATATATAAGGCGAATTGAGCCATACTCCTCCTGAACTTTCTTTTTACAGGAGTCGATAGCAACAGCAACAGTGACAGAAGAAGGGTCAGCTTCACAAACATGGTCACTGTATCTTATCACCACAGACTCTTTGTTCAGTGTAATGCTGCCGCTACCTTAGATTAATAACGCCTAGATAGATAGTCTTCATACAAACGCATCGCCTAAAGTGATGCAAAAAGCAGATTAATGTAGGCGTGAGCATTACGTGCTTACGGTAGCCTACACGCACACAAACAAAACTTTAATGTGTACAGTGAATGAGCAATTTCCCCGAAAGTGGGGAAATGTTATACTTACGTGAAATAATAGTATAAGTAGTACAGTAGTTCATGATAATGTCGTTAAAAGATAAGTAATAAAATAAATGTCTAACATCTTATATACTTTTTGTTGATAATTTAGTTTAATACGATAATGTTTATATGACATTAATCAATAATAATCAAAAGGGCCTCGAAATCAAATATTTAGCTTTTCTCTTTACTAAAATTTGTAATAAAAATCAGGAGTGGTGGTAGCTCAGTAATCGGAGTCACGCGCCTGGTTATGTTTCGTTGATTTATAAAATCTTGTTTTTTGTTGTTATAGACTGGGTGCCTTACAAATAAACAAAGAATAAGCTCCGAATAGTTGTTCCGTGTTTTGTCTCTTTTACTCTAATTTGAAATGAGGTTGACATGACGGGAACAAAACATGGAATAACTATTCAGACCTTATTATTTGTTTATTTGTAAGACCCTGAAAGTATACTGGTGATATTTTACGGCTAAGTCTCAAGCAGGGGAGACTGGGATAGGTATTTATAAATGAAATTCCCAGTTGACTCCAGTGGGGGCTCTGCCGGTGGGGGCAAAACTCCCAACATTACGTTTAATACCTCATTCAAACATCGATCACAGCAAACAGTTATTGAACTAATTCAGAACTAAGCTAAAATTGCATAATCTACTTTAAATAATTATGTTTTATACTTTAGTAGGAACTGCGCCTCGACATAATCTGCATAATCCACCTTTCGTGGTATATTTTTACCCCCTAAAGCTCAGACACGCCAAAAAAAAGTTTTATAAGGCCTTACTATTTTGCCATCTAAAATTGTAAATGCAGACGTTGGAATTGCTATAAAATACTACAATACAAGTAATTACATGTGTACTAAGAAGAAAAACTACTTAGAAATAAAAGTATATCCAAGATCTGGGATTCAATAAAAATAAATAAACAACATTTTGGTGCTATTAACCACTTTTAGTGTTGTCTTGTCGGCAACTTTAGTTAAATTAGCCACCTTCATTCCGATCACTGCTCATCATTATACCATTACACTAAATAGGGAAAGATATTATCTTATTTAAGGGCAACACTTAAAATATATTATGGTTTCAATAAATATTTTCAATAAGATTTAAGTAATTTTATAACTAACATACATTAATGAAAAATGGGAAAATAATTTCTTCTTACTAGTAACACTTTCATAAAATCGCGGCTTGTAATTTTATTTTTAAAAGTAGTAAATATTTAGCTCAATACAAGTCAATTTGTAATACTTACGTATGAAATGTTATGTTAAAAGCTTTTTTGTCCTTATGCGATTCGTTGTGACACCCATTAATTGCACAAACCGTCATAATGTAATTAATTGTCGGAGATGTTTGCACTAGCGCTTGATCTTGACAACTGACGTGACGTTCGGGCGGACTGAGCCAAAATGGCTTAGTTTGAATTGCATCACTTTTCTTGCGTCTACTCGGTTTCTATGCGTTATTATTCTAAGGCCGCTACACAGTTTCCTATTTTTGTATCTCCACCAGGTGGACTCATTTTTGTTAGTCTGCGCCAGGTTGTACCGGTCAAAGAGAATTTAACACTACGTTTAGTACCGGTATCCGTCTTTCAGAAGAACCTTTTTGTTGCGTTCAGAAACAATAAAATTTAAATCACTTGACATTTTGCCAATTCAATATAAATAATAATAATAATTTTATCAATATTTTGTTCAGTCATATAGAAGATAACAAATATTATACTCGACATTGATTTGACATTGACACTGCAAAAAACAATAATAAAGCAAAAACATTCAAAGAAGTAAAAAGTTTGTTAGTTATGCATTAAAAAGTTTTGAGAAATCTCTATATTGATAGTTGCTTGAAGTTGGGGGCCACAACTGCGAGCTGTAAGCCGCAACCTTTACGCATCGTCAGCATCCTTGAGGAGGCTGCGCAAGTTCTTACCCACTGCCGCTAAAATTGCGCTAGCGTAATCTTTGCTGTTTCCAGTTCTAGATTATGCTGACGCTTGATCACACAGAGGACCAGCTAAATAGACAGCTCCGGTAACCTATCTGGATATTAGGTAGTGGACTATACGTGTCCACGGGGCAACTCGCTCGAAACATTAGTCTTAAAAGTACCGGATGAAGAATGCGCTTCGGCGTCCTGATCTGGCGCTATGACCTGACGCCTTTGAAAGCCTGACGCAGATGGTCCCTTGTGCTTGCGCAAGGATGTCTGACACCTTTAACTTTTTAACCTGACGGTTGGTTGTGGGGTATCAGCATACATTTTAAAGTCGTGTGTAGCGGGGCTGAACGATAAACTTTGTACTAATAATTAAGGCAGAATATTTGAGCCGACGACGCCCAGGCGACGCGTCCCTCTATACCTGCGATGAACCTTACAGGCAGTAGTAGACCGGGTAGATTTGTCTTGGTTTGCGGCTCTCGTACGCTGAAACTATTGATTTCAGAAAAAAAAGGTTACTGAATAAATTGTAGGAAATTTTTTCTAGTTTAATTTATTACACAACTATTTTTTATCGTAAAATGAGTCGGCAAAAAGTTATTCTCAAAAATCTGTTTTTGTGCGCCATTTTACCAATATGGCGGCGCGAGCGGCCAAGATGTGAGGTAACAAAGTGAAAATTCGAAAAGAGCACGTAAAAATCTATAAAACTACCAAATTTTTTAAAAACTTCCAGAAACCTTTCCAGGTAACCGTGCGGATTTCGAGCACCAAACGAGTGGACTATAGCTCTCTTCATCCAACTGGTTGTCTAGACCGCCAAATTGTAACTTTGTAAGTTATTTATATTTGTGTTCATGTTTATGTTTCATAGTGTTGCAATAAAAGTATTATCTATCTATCAATCTATATATATTTGTACGAAACTGTACAATAACTGACCAATTAACGAAAAATGACGAATTACATGAACAGACCAAATGAGGAAACTGACGAGTTAACGAAACTGGCGAATTAGGTAAACTGACGACTTTAAAATTTTCATGGAATTGACGAATAAGGAAACTGACGAGTTCATGAAACTGGCTAATTAGGGAAACTGGCGAGTGATAACCCGACCCCTTAGTACAGGATCCACCGTGCGACGTGACCTTGGATACTAGCGAGCCGTTCGGCCAACCAAGCCACATATGGCTTGGTTAAACTTGCCTCAATCGCCGTGCGCGTACTCAGCTTCTAGGCGTTATTATTCTAAGTCTTATCTAAATGTTATGTCAATAACATATGTCTACAACATCAATGTTTGTAGCATTGTTGTGTTCCGGCAGCTAAAAGTTAAGATAGCAAGTGCCTCACTAGCTGAGGACAAGAGGTTAGAGTAATACCTCTTTATTCATAAAAAAATATAAATGTATTAATAAAATTGGCTAATCATTATAAAAAAAAGTTTAAATGTACAGATTAGGGCAGTTTTGAATTAGTATTTTCTGTGAAAAGTAAAGCGATTTTTGTAATTTGGCCTCTATACGAAACTCGTTGATAATATATTCTTTAGGAAAAAAATATCATAAAATAAATTTTCATTCTTTAACAGCTATACTCTGCGTCAAAAATCCAAATTGTCTTTATTTGAAAAAACCGTTGATAAATAATTTTATTTTACTCTATAATTCCCTTGTTTAAGACTTCTTATTTCTAAAACCGACGTTTTCATCAATGATACTCCTTGTATTCCAAAGGAATTTTCTTTTAAAAAAAACGCATATTTAGTGATATTTCGTTTAAAATGGAATGCATGCTCTTAAGTTGAAAAAAAATCTGGAAAAACAAAATAAGTTACAATTTATAAGTAGTCATCATCATCATCATCATCATCATCAGCTCATTTTATGTCCCCACTGCTGGGGCACGAGCCTTCCCTATGGACGGATAGGGAGAACGGGCCATGAACCACCACGAGGGCCCAATGCGGATTGGTGGTTGTTAACGACTGCTAATGCGGCCGGGACCAACGGCTTAACGTGCCTTCCGAAGCACGGAGGAGCTTGAGATAATAAATTTTGGTCACCCATCCGGTGACCGGCCTTTGCGAAAGTTGCTTAACCTCAGCACTCGCAGACCGGGCGCGTTAACCACTGCGCCATCGAGCTCCTCGTATAAGTAGTAATCTATCATTAATTAAATAAGCATTTATAGTAAAAATACAGTTTTAACTCTAAAGAACGTGAAATATAAATTAATATTAATTCAATGTTGGCTCATTCAACTTCAAAAGTTACGCAAAGTTGCAACTTGACGTTTTAGTGGCAACACTTTTTGATTGACAATATTATTTCAGTTTTTTTGCTTTAGTGCATTATTCAATAATATTAAGACAAAATAATCAAACAAACAAATCATTTTGTATTGGAAAATTAAAAACTATAAATAAATATAAATAATATATAATAAATAATACAATAGGCTATATTAAATATATATGTATATATATAGCCTATGTTACCTATGTTACTCAGCGCTAATATAGCATTTGAATGGTGAAAGAATTTTTTAAATCGGTCCAGTACCTAGTCTTTGAGTTTATTCGTTGCAAACATACATACATACATACATACAAAAATGCAAAGGTTTCCTCTTTATAATATTAGTATAGATTTAATATAAAAACTAAATGCGAGTAGATTCATTAATATTGTTACTTTTCAATGAGTTTGCTGTTTGATAGTGCATTTATTGATTGTTTGGGTTCTATTATGTTCTATTTATTTTTTATAAATATAGTGACAAAACAAATATGTAAGTATGTTGTTGTTTTTAATTATTTCTATCGTTAATAAAGTCGGTGAAGTTACCACATTACCAACCTCAAATATGACGTCATATAATTTCTTGTGACAACCTTCGAAATTACGAAAGAAAGGGACAATCTATCTCTTTCCAATACATCACCTAGGTCCATTAGTAAAAATAGTATGAACTGATGTATTTGTGTTGCTATTTTAGTCCGGTTTCTATAGTTTTAGTTATTGTTCGGAGCTACATAAACAATTTGAAAACAGACAGTGTCGATAAAATTCCACGAGCGGGATTCGAATCTTTTTCTACGCTCTTTTTTTCAAATTGTAATTTGTTCGCAACAATATTTGCGTAAAATTATATGTAAATAACCTACTTTTATAAACCTGTATCTTAACTATTTTTTAAAAAAGAAACAAAATGTATCCTACTTGCAAATCAATAATTATTTATTAAAGAAAACCTAACTTATAAACTAATTAACAAATAAGAAATTCTTAACAAAATATTCTTAACGAAAAGCACGTCCAGCACTCGCAAACGCCAACCGAAAAGTGAGGTGAGGCGTCGTCCAAAATTAATTTGTGTGACGTATGCAGCGCAGGAGGCGGGGCCTAGACCCCGCTTCCTGATGAAACCTTTTCTAATACTACATAATTATACAAGTTGGTGCTAAAGATGCGCAATTTTGTTATAATTAATAATCAATACTGCTAGACAATTCCCGTGGGCGGTTATAAAATACCCAGTTAATATGTAAAAGTAGTTCTTTATTTCCTAGTCTAATAATTGGGACACTATCGGCTAATCGCTAATGGCAAGATTCAAAATGCTATCCCATAGCATGTCGCTGGCATTCCCAATTCTGTAGAATCCTTTGTCGAGATTAACAACGATCAGAGTGTACAGTGGCTTCATTTCTATACTACTCACGGTGTAGGTTAGCGTGGACAAGCCATCCAGCAGGTACAGAGGAGTTGTGGTCTGTAAAATTATTGATCTGTGGAATTAAAAACGAATGTTTTAGACGTTTCATTATTCACAATCAACACAACATACCTACATATTAAAACCATGATGAAACCTTTTGTGATAGGTATCAGGAATAAAAAATACTAAAATATATTATTGATAAATATTATTGTAAAAATAATAAAGCCGAACACAAAAGATAATATCTCAGGATAGATAAAACTATAAAACGGAGACTTCTTGCGCGGGAAAGTGAAATAATGGTGGATTATTATATGGAATGTCAGAAGGGTGCAGGTTCAAATCCTGCTTGTGGAAATTTTTATTCAACATTTGTGTTTTTGTAATATGTTCGCAACAAAATTTGCGTTAATAATTATTTGAACATTTATAAATAGCTTGCTTACTTCTTAACTGATCTTTAATATTTGTAAAAATATTATGATCGGATGTTAGTGACGGTAGTTGTTGACATTGAATGGGCGCCTTTGACTTTCAAAGTAAAAAGTGTTGAATAATTTCGGCGGGCTGGTTAGAACCACGATAGCTCAATTGGAAGAGCACCTGACCCGGAATGTCAGAAGGGTGCAGGTTCAAATCCTGCTCGTGGAAATTTTTTCAACATTTGTGTTTTTGGATTATTATTCGTTAAGTGCCGTAAGTCTGTGAATGTGCATGAGAGTTGGCATATATTTATAAATAAATAAAAAAATTATATCATTGTACATAGGAATGGAATGGATTGTAATAGGAATGATAGGAATCAGTAGGTATATATTTTCATCTTATATAGAAAGTTATTGAAACTGAAAAACGAAATGAAAAATTGGGTATTTCAAAAGGTGCAAAAAATAAAAACTCACTGATTGTTTTTAATTATCTCCTCATTTCTTGTTGAGGGTAAACGTGCATACTTTGCAGTAGTAACATTATTTTGATCTATTGTGATGTTGGCGTTGAACAATCTGTAATTTTTATAATACCATGTAAGTATATACAAGGACTTTTTGCCACAGAAAAGACAACCGTAGTAAGTTTTATTTTATGAGTGAGAGTAGGCTCAACATAAGTTGTACGAAGTACAGGCACGGTAGTCGTGCGTGGTACAGGTATGGTAAGGGAGTCTCTCTTAGCCCTCAGTCCCTCGTGTTTAGTCGATGAAATTTCTTTATTTTTTTATTTTATTCTGCATTCTGAGAAACATACAGCACATAATAATTCAATTTACAGTACACAAAATATAACACAAAGGCCAAAAAAGTTTCTACCAAAAATTTTACAAACTGAGTTTACACAACTGTTAAGAAAAAAAGTTAAAAGACATTCACAATAAAACTTATATGATAAGCAGTTAAGCACCAGTGTGGTGCCTAACGGTATGTGTTTATCTATGGCGTGTTTGTGAATTTATTTTGTATCTGTATTCGGTCATGAGTATTGTAAAAGTTATCCTCTGTCGAATAATATAATAATCATAATGCTTTGCTAAATAAAATTACCGGAAAAAAATAAAACAAAATTTGCCAACTTGTGTGAGACGCCATTACTAATTTCGCTGCTTGACGTGTTCTGTGTTTGAGTGAGAAATATGAGTTCCCTTCGTAAACGGTAAGTGAATTGTATATCAATCTATTGGAAATTTAACGTAGAATGTGTTTTAGTTATTAGTTTGAGTCGTTTTGAGATTTTAGTCCAGTAAAAATGTCTGCAACTTTTTGGTTGCGGTTTTGCCATGTCGTCAGTAATTGCGTCATGACTTTGAAAAAAATGTTTATTTTACACATTGTGTGTTCAGATATAGATAAGTTTGTTGTAAATTTATCTAGGAATCAGAATGTAGAATCTGTTATGTGATATATAATATGAATGTAACACAATTGTGTTTTCAATGAAACACGGTCCCAAAAGTCATTACAATACGGTACAATTGGACGAAAAAGTGTTAATAAAGTGTTATGATAAAAATGTATTTGGTAGTTATTTGGTATTAGATAAAGTCAGTTTGTGTGTGTAAAAAGTAAAAAACAATTTGTGCACAATGTTTTTTTTTCTATTTACGTAAAAAATGTTTTATTTATTTATTTATTTGTTTTTTATTGTTTTTTTTAAATCACAGTCAAGGTCTGTAACTCCGGGGGCCATTGAGGCTCTTCAGTTGATCCTGGCAGCTAATTTTAGCTGCCGCCCAAAACGTCCAGGTTAGGGAGGTAGTTGATGAGCCGGCGCCAATTTTGTGGGTGCCACCGCAACTACCACCACCACGGTGAGTATATATCACCGTTTGTTTCGCGCGCTGATCTTTGAATTGGTTTGCATTGCATTTGTTTTCATTGTTTGTTTTAGGACGCGTCGTCTCGTCTCGCCATCTCCGCCGCCTCCACCCCTTCCTTTGACTGCTTTCAGCGAGAAACGCGCAGCCTCTGGGACTTTGTGCACCGACAAGGCCGTCGAAATCACGAAGACCCCCAGCGGTTCCATCAAGCGTAAACGCGTGCTGGAGCAGTCCATCCAGTAAAGCTGTATATTAGATTGTTTCTTATTTTTCATACCATTGTTTGCCGTATTGCAGTATGTACAAAACTGCAGGATAATAATGTCATAAAGTACCTTCTTGAAAGTATTATTAAGTTATGATCAGCTCTAGTTATTTCGTTTGTCTGTACGTATAAAGCTGTATATCAGATTGTTTGTGTTGTTTGTGTTTTTTTTATTATATTAATATTTTACCCTTTTTTTTCGTTTTTCTTACACGAGTACCTTTTCTTTTTTTATGATATGCAGGAGACAGCGGCAGAAATATGTTCTACTGGTTCTACTGACTGTTTCGTAAGTATCTCGTAAGTATCTATCTTCTAATCTTGAAACGTTATGTTGGTTCGAATCCCGCTACTGAACACGTACCAATCTTAGACACATACTGGGCGTTCGACCCCCGCGTAGGTACATTGTGTAAACTTTTGCTATGAAAATTTACTATTACTAGGTATGTATAACCAAATTTGTTTCGTAAGAATTTACTAAACTTGAAGACGTAGTGTGTGTTCGAATCTCGCTACTAAGCACGTACTAGGTGTTCGACCCCCTGTAAGTACATTGTGTAATCTTATGCTAAAAACAAAAAATATAAAACCAAATTTGTTTCATAAGAATCACAAATATTGAAAACGTAGTGTGACCTCACACGTAAGTACATTATTTTATAAAAACTTGTGTACTACATTGAATGCCAATAGCGTATTGCCAATACTCTTTCATCTGTCCCTTCATAATAGAATATCAAATATCCATACGTTCAAATTAGTAACTAATTTATCGACCGTTATCCATTTAATTAAAAAAAATCTATGAAATCTAATATTACTACATTGCTTGTAATAATTTGTTTTTGCAACTACAATCGTAAAATAATGAAAACAATATAAAAAGTTAACTAAAAAAACACATTGATATTTACTACCAAATTTGAACAGAATGTGTGAATGACTTTTGCCGTGGCAGTACTCTCAACTCCGCTGGGTTAGTTCGCGCGCGAGAAATGGCGGGCTTCATTTGTTTTTTTTACGTGCGCAGTAAAATTGTGATTGTGAAGTAATTAGAGTGTTTTGTGATGGTGTGAGTTATGTAAATGAAAGATGAAGTGACAATAGTGATTTTTGGTGATAGTGGCGATGTGAAATGTGCGTAGTTTCTTCTCTTCGAACCTTGGGTGAGTGTAGGCATAAAAAAAATAACAACATTAAAACTTTGTAAATTTTTTAATATTTTATAAATATAATTATGTATAAATGATATTTTGTCGCAAAGCTTATTCTTTTGCCAATCTAACGATATATGACACTGTCTCTTTTTATTTACGGAATTGGACAAATTTCGACAATTTCCTAGTGAAGTCTTAAAATATTTTTAAATAAATAAAACAATATCGCGCTATGACTTATTAGTACTAGGGATTTTATCGTTCGAAGGGTTAAGTACCCAAATTAAAAAATAATAATAATGAAAAAAGAAACTAACAAAAAATATTTTCATTATATTAAAAACTACACTTTATTGAGTTTTTATAACTCGACAATGACGTATTAAAAACATCAAAATCTTCATAATTTTTGTTATAGCAATCACACAACGGGCTAAGAATCTACTTTTGAATACCTTTATTACTTTTGAGTATTATCATACACAGTGGTGGTGAGTACCAATTCTTGCCTCTTGATCTACATTTGGACATCTAAAGTTTATTCTATGCAAAAGATATGGGGCATCTACCATGTTATTCAATATTTTAAAAGGAAATATCTGGTCACGGTGAGATCTACGACGTTCAAGTGATTCGAGTTGTAAGCGATCTATTTTGATGGACAAGAAAGTTCCCGGACGAAAGGCCGTCGTCTGCGCAATTCGGCAGGCTTATTACTGATCTTTAAGTGACAGTCGCAATTGCGGCAATTTACAATTTATCGCTACCAAAACACATTATTCGTATAACAGAACGTAGAACTACGATAGCGCCACACAGTGGGCTGAAATTCGCCTTTCATAGACATCTAATATGCTTTCTTGAAATGTCTTCTTTTAAGGCTTGAATATGATGGGATATGTCATATAGATAACTAAAAATATCAACATTATGTATTTGTGTTGCACACCACGTGTATAGAATTTTTCATCTAAAAAATTGTATGGAGCCGACATGAAAAAAAATAATATCTCAACAATCGCACGATTGGCCCTAATAATATTGAAGGTGCTTTATCTTTGAATTATTTGCAACCTTTTGACATACTCTGTTACACGGCCACAGGTGCGGTTTTTTAAAAAAAAATCGTCGAATACAATTTTTTATTTTTATTTTTTTAAAAGCGAATTATGGGTATTATTATGGTTAATATCCATTAAAACGTCATAAACAATCAACTCGAACATTATTAAAAGCAAACGTAAACTAAATAAAAATAAAAATGAATTTTATAAATTATTAAAATGGATGTCTTTTTAGCATAACAAACTATTTACATTTATGGCCTTGTAATAATTACTAAAAGGCAATAATGTCTTCTTAAAAGTATCATTAGCCCCGATTATTGTTCATGAATGACTTTTGAAAAATGTTTTCATTGAAAAAGGGATCAGTAACTAATACAATTATTACAACTTCGTTGTAATAAATAAAAGTGTATTTAAAATATAACTTCAGTTCCGCTAAATCAGTGACACTTATAACATAGTAAAAATGGAAGGCATTGTAACAAGTCTCGATTTATTCGTTATTTTAAAAAGTTCAGATAAAGTTAATGATTATAATTTTTTATTCGACGCTATTATATCTCGATTAAGATTTGGTTTATCCGAAGAAGATCGAGTGACTTTTAGAGAATTTTGCCGGAAATTTACTAAAGCAGTACAAAAGCGTTGGCAATCATCAAACCGAAAAATGGAGACTGAAAATGACTGGAAGAAAATATTGACTGGCCTAGCTGCATCAAAGAAAATGTTCCTGATACCTCTGAATCTGTTGTCCGAGATAAAGAACAATCATCAACATCTACATCGACAGTTGGTACTATGACCAAAAGAAAAATACCTCGGAAGCCGTTTGAAGACTTCGAAACCAAGCAAAAGAAGAGACAAAGTGGTGATCGTTTAGAACGTGATTCCGATGAGCATGTTTATGCTGCAGTTTCCAAGTTGAAGGAAGAAGGCCGAGAAGATATGGCTTTCGTGATAGACTATATAATGAAAAATTCAGAAGCTATAAATAAATTTGAAGACGTTATAAGAAAACCAGTGCAGAAAGAGTTCAGACCCCTCAAAGCTCTTGGTTTACTGTTATATCTTAAGTTATCAAAATGGTAGTATATAACATTCAGAGAATCAGCTATTCGAGAAGGTCTTAAAAACTTTTACCCTTCTTACTATCGTGTGCAACATTACAAGAGAAAAAACAGTGTTATCCACGTGAAATTAATGAATCCATCACCGTTACAGATTCCTCAGCAAGAACTTCAAGCTCTGCTGGATATAACAGCGAGAAGAATATAAAAGATGGTTACCGGAAGAAGTTAAAGCACAGATTAGGTAATAGTTAAAAGTTTATTTTAATATCCAAGTGGGGTTTTGATGGAGCATCCAGCCAAAGCTGAAATATATAAGCAAAGAATTGATTCTGCTCAAGACGACTCCAGTATCTTCACGACATCATTGGTACCTTTAAAAATAATGTGTGAAGAGAAGACAGTATGGGAGAAACCGAAACCCTGCTCTGCAACATATTGTCGGCCAGTGCAATTTAATTTTGTGTAAGAAAGTGAAGCAGTCGTAAAAGAGGAAGAAAGAAGAATAAAAGAAGAAATATCAGCACTCAGAGAGACTGAGTGTGATTGTAATAAAGTTGGTCACACATTTTTGATTATCAAAGTTGACGCTAAGATATGCACATATCTCTCAGAAGCAAGATCAAACGCTACTTGTTATATATGTTTGGCAAAAACCATCCGAGATGAACAATATGGAAGCAGTAGGGAAAAAGGTTACTTCGGCTGATATGATGGACTTTGGAATTTCATCCTTGCGTGCTCGGACATATAAATATGATGGAATGCCTCTTACACATTTCATACAGGTTGGACATTAAAAAATGAGCTGTTAAAGAAAAGACTGATCAAAAGGCAAGAGACGCGCGGAAAAAAAAATCAAGACCGCTTCAAAACTGAGCTTGGTTTACTTATTGATGTGGTGAAGCAAGGTCTACCAACAATGGCAATACAGCGAGAAGATTCTTTGAAAATCCAGGAAAAACTGCTGCTATTACAGGATTGGATAAAGAACTGATTCGCCGATTGGCTGTCATTTAACAAGCAATAACATCCGGTGAACATGTAAATATTGAAAAATTCAAAAAGTATACGTTCCAGACTGCTGAGAGGTATATTACGTTGTTTAACTGGTATTATATGTCTGCAACAGTACACAAAGTCCTTTTGCATGGTGCTGAAATTAATGCTGGCAACTCAATTGTACCAATCGGAAGGCTTTCTGATGAGGCATCGGAAGCTCGAAACAAGGATTTTAGAAGGTTTAGGGAACATCACTCCCGTAAGAAGAGCAGAGGAAGCTCCAATGAAGACATTTTTAATTTTCTTCTTCTCACCTCTGATCCTCTTATTTCATCTATAAGACCTATTTTGGACGCAAAGACAAAGAAAGCATTCTTCGATGAAACTTTTAGTCTGCTGATACTTCAAGAACCAGAATTTGAGTTTAGAGATGTCTCCCAATTAGACTCCGACTCCGAGTTAGATTCGGATAATAGTGATGTAAAATAGGTATATTAAAGTAGTTGTTTAGTAGTCAATTAAAAATAGTAGTAGTTGGTTGCTTGTTGTTTATGACGTTTTAATGGTTATCAACCATATAAATATCTTTCAAAAAAATTAAAAAAAAAATTGTATTCGACGATTTTTTTAAAAAAAAGCGCACCTGTGGCCGCGTAACAGAGTATGTCAAAAGGTTGCAAATAACTCAAAGATAAAGCACATTGAATATTATTAGGGCCAATCGTGCGATTGTTGAGATATTAATTTTTTTCATGTCGGCTCCATACAATTTTTTACATCAAAAATTCTATACGCGTGGTGTGCAATACGTATACACAATGTTGATATTTTTAGTTATCTATATGATATATCCAATCATATTCAAGCCTTAAAAGAAGACATTTCAAGAGAGCATATTAGATGTCTATGAAAGGCGAATTTCAGCCCACTGTGCGCCAGGAGCGAGCGATTGACGAACTAAAAGTGCATGACGGGGGGCGCCCGCCGCCGGCGCTATAGAATATACCGACCGATTGTAGCAACCGCAACTCGGCTGTGCAATTTAAAACCTAGCAACGGACAAATTTTGAATAAAGGGTTTTTGCTAAATGGGACTTAAGAGATTATTTAATGCACGAATTCACAGTGTCAGATTCACCAAAAATTGTGTAGAAATGAAAATAAACAATACAATAAACCTAGCAAGTCCACATCAAGTAACAAAAACTGCTGCGAAAACCAGTTCAAAACCTAGTATGGCGCAATAACAATTTTAAAACCTAGGCAACGGCCTAACGTGCTTTGGAAGCATGGAGGAAATCGAGATAACAAATTTCTGGTCACCCATCAGATTATCGGTTTATGTTAAGTTTTAAAATGGTTTTCTGGCCATCAATCACACATCAGAAACAAGTTTACTCTTAGTAAGTTCTTTCTAAGGTGCATTATTAAAAATATTTGATAAATATTACATTTAAATTAAAGCCAAGGATATCCCGCAACTTTTAAGCTAACTCCCGTCAACCAGAGCTTTATAATTCAGTTGCGCGGCACGCTCTTAAAGTGGAGAAGACGTTTTTTCGCTCTCCCTCAAAATTTGTCTAATGTCCTTTACTATGTTTTAAAAGCACAGCCGAACTAGTCGTAGTCGCGTTGCCATTGTGCGATTAGCAATTGGTTGCTTCTCGGAAATAAGCCTGCCATGCCGGGGCCGTAGCTTACTAGCTTCAGCAACTAAGTATGTGCTTCAGCTTAGCGAGTAAAATAAAGAATCAAAACTGCGTTGCTAAAATCGTAGGCACCGCTCGCTATTAGCTAACCAGGCAGTCCAGACTTCAGACAGCCCACTTGATATTGGCTGTAGTGCAAGTTGCTGGGCGACAACAAAGTAGAACGACAACATTTTCACAAAATAAGGAGACTGCAGAAGGAGAACGCGCTTGAGCAACGCTCACATAGGCAACCCCCACGGACACGGAATTAGGGCATGTAGGATAGGTGGGATACTGAATTTCGATATTGGATCTCAATATCGGAATTCCGATAATAATATCGGAATTGCGAATATTCGTTATAAATTACATACATTGGTCGAAATGTTGGATTGGATATAATAAAAAAATGTTTTAAATCAAATTCTTTGATTTGGTACCTACCAATCTTAGTTGCAGTATCGGTAATATTAAGATTAAATCACAGATTTCTCATTATTATCCTATACCTACTTATTTATTACAATTTAAACTAACTCAAAATCAACATTATTAATACCTACTTCTTATTTATTTTAAACTATGCGAGCAAAATCAACAACAATTATTCAAAGTAAGACTAGGTATGTTTATTTTTTAATCGCACGTTTTTTGTAATATGTTCTCAATACTTATAACTATACTAATTCAGAATCAACATTAATAATACTTCATATAATTTCAAAATATGCAAGCAAAATCAACAACCATTATTCAAAATGAGACTAGGTACGTTTTTAGGGTTCCGTAGCCAAATGGCAAAAAACAGAACCCTTATGGATTCGTCATGTCTCTCTGTCTGTCTGTCTGTCCGTCCGTATGTCACCCATTTTTTTCAGAAACTATAAGAACTATACTGTTGAAACTTGGTAAGTAGATGTATTCTGTGAACCGCATTAAGATTTTCACACAAAAATAGAAAAAAAAAACAATAAATTTTGGGGGTTCCCCATACTTAGAACTGAAACTCAAAAATTTTTTTTTCATCAAACCAAATCAGGTCTTCAAAAATGATTTTGAGGTTTTTAATATAATTTTTTTCTAAACTGAATAGTTTACGCGAGATACACTTCCAAAGCGGTAAAATATAACTAAACTAAAAAAAAAACTTCCACCGAAAATTGGTTTGAACGAGATCTAGTAAGTAGTTTTTTTTGATACGTCATAAAGTAAGGAACCCTTCGTGCGCGAGTCCGACTTGCACTTGGCCGGTTTTACTTAAGTTTATGGCTTGACCGTAACCTGTGACAAATGTGGCACGCTCAAAAGCTTTATTTATAACTCGATTAAGAATTTTTGTCTGACTCCGATATTACGATACGGGGGGACGATCATAGCTCGCGTCCGCAGGAGTTACCTTCCACAACCCTGCACGTGTCCCCTGGGTGGTGCTAAACGAGTTCAAAACTGTCGATAGAAATAGGCGTTAATAACAAAAATAAAAATGAATACCACAAGATTCCTACCAAGTCACACAAACGGCCCTTTTCAGGGCTCGAAGACTAAAGATATCGGACCTTCAGTCCGAATCTTACAACTCAACTTTGAAGGCATCAGTAAAGCCAAAAGCGACTACCTGCTCAAACTATCACAGTTAAACAAAATCGACGTCATCAATGTCCAGGAAACGCATAGCAAAGATGATAAAGACCTCAACCGAAGAGGCACATTGCATGGCTACACTCTCATAAAAGCAGTTCATCATCCGAAATACGGCATCGCAACTTACACGAGGACGGGACTAATCGGCGTGCGGTTTCTGGATTGGAGCGATCGGGACCAGGTCTATACGATTACTATACAAGTAAATGATACTATCATCTTGAACATTTACAAACCCCCAAATGTCCAGTGGCCTCAAAGTGTCCTGCCACAACACGCCCACCCCAGTATTTATACAGGCGATTTCAACAGCCACCACACTTTATGGCGTTATCGCAGTACCGACAACAACGGAAGTGCCCTGGTACAGTGGATGGAAATTTGTGATTTACATCTGGTCTTCGATGCAAAGGACAGGGAATCCTTTCGTTCGGCAAGATGGTACAGGGATTATAACCCTGACCTTGCGTTTGTCAACCTCGATCACCTAAATCAGCCTTTGCCTACTAGAAAGACTGTTCTAGCAGACTTTCCGAACAGTCAGCATCGCCCTGTCCTCCTAGAAGTGGTCTCAGAATCCCATTGGCAAACTCGATTCCATTACCAAGATGGAATTTCAACAAAAGTAACTGGGAAGGCTTTTCCAAAGACCTAGACTCAGACCTTGCATCAGTGAACTTAGAACCTAACGCTTCCAACTATGACTCCTTCGTGGCACTCGTAATTGAGGCAGCAAAAAGAAACATGCCAAGAGGTTATAGAAAGGAGTACATACCATGTTGGTCAGCCGAGTGTGAGGAACTATTCAATAAATTCCAGCAAACTGAAAATCACAGCACCGGGGCTGAACTCCTGAAATCTCTAGATGCTCAAAGAAAAGCAAAATGGGAAGCTACAGTTGAGAAAATGGATTTTAAAAGATCGAGTCGTAAGGCATGGCGAGTGCTAAATGGACTTACTGGAAAACAGCACCCTCCAAAACCAACAGCTGCTGTGAAACCAGACGCCATTGCAAATCGAATGGTAGAGGTAACAAGAACCAAAAGAAATGCATCGTTCACAAAGCAAGTCAGAAAGGAACTCGCTACGCTAAAGCGACAATGTCCATCCGGTCAAGAATTGTCTAGGTCCTTTACTGTCGGGGAAACATTAGGGGCTATAAAACTACTAAAAAATAATAAAGCTGCAGGCCCGGATAATATCTACAATAAATTCCTCCGTATGGGTCCACTGGCGGTGACGTGGCTTACGTCGTGCTTTAATTACATCCTCATGCACAACAGACTTCAGTTTAGTCAGTACAGTTCAAATTAGCCAAAGTGATAGCTATTCTAAAGCCAGGTAAATCTGAACACCAACCTGAAAACTACCGTCCGATAGCACTTTTGAGCTGTACCTTTAAGTTACTTGAACGTATGCTACTTACCCGAATAGAGCCACTCATAGATTCAGCGACTTCTGTTGAGCAGGCGGGCTTCCGACAAGGCAGAAGCTGTACCGATCAAGTGCTAGCCCTTACCACCTACATCGAAACCGGATACCAGAGAAACCTAAAATCGACAGCGGTTTTCGTAGATCTGACTGCGGCGTATGACACTGTGTGGAAGCATGGCCTTGTCAAAAAACTGTTGACCATAATCCCCAGCAAGGAAATCGTTGACCTCATAACAAGTATGCTGAGCGAGAGGGAATTTGAGGTATACCTCAAATTCCCTCGACTTTTAGCGTTGCCGAGATATATCTCGGCAACGCTAAAAGTCGCAGACGTAAACTGAATAAATGGCTACCCCAAGGGTCTGTGCTAGCACCAAAACTGTTTAACCTTTACATCCACGACCTACCTGAAGCCTCAGCAACTAAATTCATATACGCGGATGACATCGCACTCGTTGCCCAAAGCAGATCTATGAAAACTGGCGAGGAGATACTTACCACTGACCTTGCCAAGCTCTCAGAGTACTTCGATTCCTGGTGTCTAATCACCAGTGCTAGCAAGACCGAGGTATCATGCTTTCACCTTAAGAACGGCCTCGCTAGTTACCAACCCGCAATACATTTCAACGGTAAAAAACTGCAGTTCAACCCATTTCCTAAGTATCTCGGTGTAACTTTGGATAGATCGCTTACATACAAGGAACATCTTACTAAGCTGGGCCAAAAGCTATCAACTCGCAACAACATACTCCACAAACTATGCGGCACAACTTGGGGAGAATCCGCCGACTGTCTCCGTACGACCGGCTTGGCCCTAGTGTACTCGGCTGCGGAGTACTGCTGTCCAGTCTGGCTCGAAAGCGCGCACACAAATAAAGTGGACACCAGGTTAAACGAGACGATGCGTTGTGTTTCTGGAACAGTAAAATCTACACCGCTGCATTGGCTCCCAGCCCTCAGCCACATAGCCCCACCGCATTTGCGACGAATGCATGCTCTAAAGAGAGAGTTTGATAAGATCGATTCCCAGGCTGAACTACCGGTCCATAAGGAATTTGACTGCCCACCGCCGCACAGACTAAAATCAAGGCACCCTCCATATGCATCTGTCAAATCACTTAGACATTTCAAAACTAACGACATCTGGAAAAGAGAGTGGAGCGAGGCAGTGACTGATGGCACTCATGCCCAAACAACTGACCCCACATCTAAACCAAAGGGCTGTGATCTGCCGCGTAAATTGTGGTGCCGTCTCAACCGATTAAAAACAGGGCACGGTCGCTGCAACGCCTGTCGGTACAAATGGGGATGGTCAGATAGCCCAATCTGCGACTGCGGTGAGGAGGCCCAAACTATGGAACACATTGTACAGCGATGCCCTATTCGCGCGTATCCAGGACCTAGAAGTGATATGAATGAGCTGCCACCTGACTTCATTAATTGGCTCCGGGATCTGGACATTGACTTATAATTAACTTATAATTAGAATTAGAATTTTATGATATTTAGTATTAAGCAATTTTGACACGTATATTAAGGGTTGCCACCTTTTTTCAGGACGAATAAAGTATTTTTCATTTTGTTAGAACAAAAATAAAGTACATAGCATATTTATTTATTTATTTTATTTATTTATTTAAGGACAACCAACAAAACAAACACCATGTACATTTATAAAACAACAGATATTGGGTTACATTCTAAGACGCTGTCTTAATTAGAGGTTGCCACGACATGCATATACTAAATAGACTTTTTTGGAAGCGAACTATGCACACACTTATATAATGTATAAAAAAAGAGTATTAATTTATTTGTCCTTAAAAACGTATTTTTTGTTGCTCTTTGCGACATTTAACAAATATTTTGTACCAGTTTATTTAGTCTCATAAGTACTCATAACCAGTAACGAGCCAGTAACAATCAGTTTTTTGTAAATATAGTATTTTAGCGTACTTTATTGGTGTCGTAGATTATAAAGTACGCCTACATGAAAAAGAGGACAATACTCTATTTTAGAGTACGGGTGGCAACCCTATGTATATTCCTCCTTCGCCTATATTTCATATTATCATACGGCTAAATAAATTACGATATTGGATCACTCAGTATCGTAATTGTAATATCGGAAATCGCGTTACGAGATTCCGAGATTGCTATATTTCGAGATTCCGAGATTCATGCCCTACACGGAATCTCGCAACAGCAGCGCTCGGACTGTTCCGAGCTGTTTCGAGATCCGTGTTCGTGCAAGGAGTCTGTGTGTGAGTTGTTCGAGCGCGGTATGTATTAAGCTTACCATCTCATCATCATCATCATCAGCTCATTTTATGTCCCCACTGCTGGGGCACGAGCCTTCCCTATAGATGGAGGGAGTGCGGGCTATAAACCACCACGCAGGTACAGTGCGGATTGGTGGTTGTTAACGACTTCTAATACAGCCGGGACCAACGGATTTACGTGCCTTCCGAAGCACGGAGGAGCTCGAGATGATAAATGTTTGGTCACCTATCCGATGACCGGCCTTTGCGATAGTTGCTCAACTTCATCATTCACAGACCGGGCGCGTTAACCACTGCGCTATCGAGCTTTTTATAGCTCTAAACTTACGTTCTGGGTCCTCCTTATTTTATAACATTATTGTTAGTTATTTCATGTTAGGTAAGTAATAAATTTTGTACCTTTTAGCTAGATCGTCGTACACAACAGCGTCATTGCCAACGTAGACATTAGAGAATCCATTTGCTTTCAAAAACTGACGTGGTTTCATTGTGATGGCGCCACCAAATTGGGACTCGTACGATCTGTGCGATGCCAAAACAATATATTTACTAACTAGGTAATTCATAGAAGTTCTGCCTTTATTAAAGAGGAAACACTAAGGTCGACTGATTATATGAAAAGTAGACAAAATCAACTTTTCGTAGTACCCTGATTCCTCCTCCAAAACTGGACCGATTAATTTAATTTTTTCATTAAAAATTAAAGAAAAGCTTTGGCTGTCCCTATGTTTTTTTTAAATTTATAATCTCGTCAAATTTGTTTGCTGGATGTCTGAACACAGCAAAAATCTGGCCAATTTTTAAGGTTTTTAAAGGTTCATATCTTTTTTAATAATTCATTTATGAAAAAAAGCAAAACATAGGGACACAGCCAAAGCCTTCCTTTAATTTTTTATGAAAAAAGTAATTCAATCGGTTCAGTTTTGGAGGATGAAACAGGGGACTACGAAACGTTAATTTTTTCTACTTTTCATATAATCAGTAGACCTTAGTGTCGACTCTTAATATCGATGGCTTAGAGCACACTCTCTAATAACAAAAAGTTGATTTTCCAGGAGAGAATTTTAAAGTTGAAGGATGATTGTACAAAAACAGTCTATGATAATATGGAATTCAAATTACGTTTATTTATAAGACTAATTCTTTGGTTCTACAAATAAGTAAATTTTATATCGAAATTACATCAAATTGATACCAAAATCAGCTGAATTCCTACATTTGAACACTCAAATTTAGTAATTTGAATGCACGAATGTAATAACCCCCTCACTTAGCACATTTGGGGTTAGTATTCTTGAACAACCGAAGCTCACTTGATACAACCGTGACACTGAGTTTTTGATAGAAATAGATGGAATATCGACACGTGGGTAAGTGCAAACGGTACAGCACGTCAATTAATACAGTTTTCAGTCACAAAGTAAAAATCGCAATTTTTGTAATTTATTTATTTATTTATTTATTTATTAATTTTTGTAATTAGAACATATGTGTGCTCTAAGCTATCGATATGTTCTAATTTCCATACAACAGTACTCTTAACGCAACGACATGATGTCGATAGAAGTTCGTGCTTGACCCACTAACCACGTTCTGAGTACGAATTTTTCACAACTTCATCAAGATTTAAATGTATACCTTTGTATATATGTATACATGTATATCTTTGTATGGGATCGTAGCAGCCCTACCTAGTAAAAGGGCCAACCTTTCTACTTTTTTTAAACGTCCGCAATCGTGTCTCAATAGCCTGATTCTGATATTAACGAGTTCAAACGTAAAAATAGGGGTACTGAGAGAAAAGTTATTTGACACTTATCATTTGCCTAAAAACTAGACACTGAGTAAATCATAGCGCTCTCGCTATGATTTGCATCAAACAAGAAATTGAAGTTATTTGAAAGAATTTACTCCTTATTTTTAAGTGCAGCTGAACTAAATATCTATAAAATACAGTGAAAAAATGAAATGCCTACCAGACCCAGCCTGGAATCGAACCTTTAATATTTTCACTGTATTTTATAAATATTTATTTGATAGACTTGAGACTTTGAGACTGATTGGTTGCACAAGTATGTCACTAGACGGCGCTGCTTCAATTCCATACAAACCGTAACGTAACTAACTTCATTCGCACAGCTGTGCAGCTCGGGGTGCCTATTACCAGGTTTATTTGGCATTCAATCACTTATGAAAATGACAATTTTGCAGAGGGAGGGAGGATTGCTTTAGGGAGTTATGGCATTGAAGCAGCGCCTCCCGGTGCCAAAAGAGGCGTTACAATTATGCCATACAAATCAAAACATCGTTTAATCGTTGATCGAAGCTATGTATATACATAGTCTATGGCTATGTATGTCTGGCAAGAATTCATAAAGGAGTGTACCTACACACTGGTTTTGACGGCCTCTGCAGTCGAGTAGTTCGAATGCCGGTTTCTGGTGTTACCTTCTCCGAGGTCCCGGGTTCGATTGGTGTCGATGTTGAAAATCCAAGTTTTTTTTCGTCGGATCTGGGTGGTTGTGGTACCGTCATTGTTTCTGATTTCCATAACACAAGTGCACACTTAAGCTACTGTCTTTGGAGTCAGAGCAATGTATGTGATGCTGTATAATATTTATTTATTTTATTTATTATTATTTACTGGTTCGTAGTCAGCGAGAGCACCAATTGAAGTGGCCGTTCACCGCACCGGTAGAGGTTCCGCGTGTTTGTGGGCACTAGGTCGTGTTGGTGGAACACCACGCACTGCCAGCCGCCGTTCGTCTTCATCCTCTGAGCCTCGGTGAAGCCTATGTTGAAGAGTTTGCCACGATTCAAAGGCTGCGTTTTGTTGTCTAAGCAAATAAAGATGAAAGGCATAGATTAAGCATTTTTTTCTGTGTGTATAGGACTCAGCCAAGTTTGTGCCTATTTGATGTTCTGTTGTCTTTGTCTATCTACATATTAATAAGTGAAGCAAAAACTTTGTACCCCTTTTTACGAAAATTGTGCGGACGGGGAGTATGACGTTTCGCACACTTACGTATAGTAGAGAAGGATTATAGAATGTTAATATTTTACATGTGTACATCAAAAATACACAAGTACACATGTGTGTTGAACATCTTTCCGCTCGCCTTCTATTATATAGGTAGTTATAAAATTTATGGGAGTGATTTCGTAGAAAAGGGACGGAAGTACGTCAGTGTGATCCGTAACAGCCACCAGTGATCGACACTTTAAGCCCAATGTCCGTTGTAGGTAGTAATATTTGTGGGAGTGATTTCGTAGAAATGTGATGGTAACAGTGTGATACTGCCGTACAATTTATGAACGCATTAAGTACAACTTACTGTGTTTGTGATTATAATATTTGACGTGCTGACAATAATGTCATCATCATAAGATCATAAGATCTATTTTCTCGAAACTGTTCACATGTTCTTTACTCATAAAAAAATTGGGCGGCAGATAGGATGTGTCAGTTTGACATGTCTTGTAATGAGTATTTACTGCATTCTCTTTATGATTTGAAAAAAAATATTCGGAGTCGGAAGCGCGCTTTTAAATCGATAATGAAAACAAGACATAATATTATTTTAAGTGACATAATTTGTGTCATCATTTTGATATGTCAAATGTCTTCTAATGAGTATTTACTGTATTCTCTTTATAATTTGTAAAAAAATATACGTAGTTGTTAATTCTCTAATCCATTTTCTATTGTAATATTGATTTCGAAAGGTGAGATGTCAAATGTTACACACCATATGCGACTACTGTAAGGCTCGTTCGTTTTTTTAAATTATGCATAAAAAATACATTGTACTTCGCACGCTTCGCTACGGGAACGCTCATGCTGCGTTGTAATGTGTAAAGACTTTTACTCTGTAGACACCGATTAAAGCTTCACGGTACCTTTAGGATTATAAGATTATAATCAATAAAACAAACATTACACACTCTTAGTATTGGTAAAAATATAAAAATATAGGAAATCTTTTTTACATCGTTAACTTAATTTTACCGTATGTACCCTAATAAAATTATATTTTAGATTACTACTACATATACATAATTTACGTCCCTTGAAACATTATTTTAAAATACTTATAACGATTGATTGCAATCTGTAAAAAAATAAGCAATAAACATATACCCTGTAAAGACTTCACTGTTTAAATATCACCATTAAATGTGGTAAAAAAAAATTCAATATTTTTTTAGTAGGATTGTACTTGTCCCCACTGCTGGGGCACGAGCCTTCCCTATGGATGGATAAGGAGAACGGGTCATAAACCACCACGCGAGCCACCATTGCGGATTGGTGGTTGTTAACGACTGCTAATGCAGCCGGGTCCAACGGCTTTACGTGCCTTCCGAAGCACGAAGAGCTCAAGATGATTAATTTCTGGTCACCCAACCGATGACCTTAACCTCAGAGTTGCTTAACCTCAGCACTCGCAGAACGGGCGCGTTAACCACTGCGCCATTGAGCTCCTCAACAGCAGATCACTACCCAAAACTGTAAAATTTCTACAATCAATTTTGAACTTTATTGTTCGGTTATAAGGACCAATATTCATTGCATAAATTTGACAGGTTTGGGTAGGTAGGCCGCCCTGGGTACATTGATTTTCATTGAAATTTCACGGAATGACAAATAGGAAACAGGTGGTCTATATTTAATTGTTACTAAATGAAAAAAATGTTGATGACTGGTCCGATACGAACTGACTGTCGAACAGTGGTGCGATAACCCTACTTGAAAATATGAACTAACCTTGCGTCTTAACGACAAATATCTGATATTCCAACTGTTGCTTTAATAAGACAGGATGTATCGAGTACAAGAATTCCGTCAATTGACTCTTCGGTCCTCTGTAAAGAAAAACGTGTTTTGGCATCTTTAGGGAGTCATTTCAATTGACGGTATCGCATAACGTTGACTGGTTTTCAATCTTATTGCTAGTATTGCAAACATAAAATTTCAAATTATGGTGGCATGTATATTGGTACCACCAGTAAAAAGGCTAAAGCAGCAGGTGCCTCACAGTAACTAGTAATTACTTAAATTGAGGATCCCGAGTGAAATGCGCTTCCACCAATTGGCCTTATCATCACTTAACATCAGGTGGATCAAGGCTGTGCTTACCCGTGAATATAAAAAAAAGCAATAAGCAAAGTCCACTATTTATAGCAAGTTTCAAATCGTGTAACACCCGTGTAAGGGGGTGCAGCGCGGAATTTGAAAATTTACGTGTTTTAAGTCACTGGTGCTAGGCGCTGAATAGGTCTTATACATTAAAAGGACTAGTATAGGTTTATTTTTTTTTTTTTTTTTTTTTTTTTTTTTATCCTTTCACAAGGTCATGGTTGTCTTGGAATTTGAAACAAATACCCAGAAACTGCATAAACAATACGTAAAATAATGATATCTAAAAACTAATTTCTTCAGAAACTTTGTAAATATAGCACAAATGAAACAATGATCCGACATCAAAATGTTTGTATTGATATTCCGCAGGTCACTGTTGTCTTATTTTTCAATAAAAAAACATGAATATGAAAATATTAAGACTTTTCTTATTTTTTACCCAAACGCCTACGATTTTACGAAAGTAAACATTGCTCTAATTCATGGATGCACAGACTTATTAAGACTAGGGGCCACTCGGGCAAATTATGAACTGATGGTGGGCCACCAGAAGTATAGGTAATTATTCTGGAATAGAACTCAATATTTTCGAATGTACGAGAGTATTATTTTTGCTGTCGGCGGGCCACCAGTATTCGACCGGCGGGCCGCATGCGGCCCGCGGGCCGCAGTCTGTGCATCCCTGCTCTAATTAAATCACCAGCGTACTCTGTACAGATATTAGTGTGCGTGCGTATTCGTAGTCGTGCGCCGTTGTCACACCACCGCCACGCGCCGCTCGCTCGCTATCATAAAGAAACTTGAAACTCGCAGTTTTGCGTCCGCGCTGCACCCCCTTAAATAAAGTTTTTTTAATTATATTAACTATCAAGATATATGTATTTCCGAAGCATAGAAAAAAAAAGACAAAGTGTTGAAACAATCCCACGAGCGGGATTCGAACATAACACTTTGTCTTTTTTGAAATTGTAATTTGTTCGCAAAAATATTTGCGTAAAATTATATGTAAATAATCATAGATAATTTATTAAAATTGGCTCGTTGGTTTAAAAGAATTAGGTAGTACTTTGAAGTTTGTGTAATGGCCTATTCACCAGTGTTTATTATGACCCCACTGCTGTAGTACGAGCCTTTCCCTATATATAGTTAAAAACATATAGGGTGAACAGGCTATAAATCGCCTCGCGGGCCTAGCGCGGATTTGCACCTTTACTTGCATTCCGAAGCTATAAGTAGGAGTTATAAACGAAAAAAAATTTGGTGAATCATCCGAAAGGCATTTGCGAAAGTTGCTTAACTTCAGCAATCACAGACCAAGCACCTTAACCATTGCGCCATCGAGCTCCTCAAAATATTTTTCTTTATAATGAATCATAACCAAACTAATCAACCAACTACTATGATGACATAAAATACTTTTGAAATAAAACTACTTTTACGGATCTACTCGCGTTTATTTAGAAAACAATATGAACTATCTGGTAACCTATCTTACTTTTGAAACTTTTTTGTTCGAATTTCCAAACTTCGAAAACGGTTTAACGAAGTTTTGAATCCCAGATATATTTTTTACATAATAATGTAAGTAATAAATTTATTTTACATGTTTCATTTTCCAGAAAATTCCATTTTTTTTCGTTTTACAGTTATTTTGCTTACAATAATTTTCTTTTCTAGATGTATTAAATATCAAAGTAACCTTTCCCCTATTCTTACAAACGCACTTATTTATTTGTCAACATTAGTAGGGTTGGATTTAGAAACGAGCTCTCTCGTTTTGGGGAAACTGATACCGTGGGGGGGCTCAGGGGGTCTTACTGAAACCCCTGATATCAATTTTGGTTGCCGTAGAGGTATCTACGTATTTTTTATTTTTTTTAAATTTTTGAGTGAAACGAAACGAAAAACAACACGCAAAAAGTAAATAATAACGTGGAATGAAACGTTTCCTGTCAAAAATAACGTAATGTCATTAGAGAAACGTCATTTACGTAGTAATACAACTTTTACCTAATCTGTGGTCACGTCGCCACACAAAACCGAAGTAGTGACAGAACCGAAGCAGGGGACGGGGAGGGGCGTAGCCCCCCGCAAAGGGGGCTCGGGGGGCGAAGCCCCCCGCCATGAAAAACGTAAAGAGTTCATTAGGTTAGGGTTTTTGTACGTGCGACTTTTTTTTACATACCTAGACCTTACCTTTATGACCATACCTTTGAGTCATAGGTACCTACAAAAGTCGATCGACGTCGATCGACGCTCAAGGGGTTAATTAAGCGCGCTAAGTGTTTATAATATTGATGCATTTTGTAAGTATTTGTTCTTTATAATATTTGTCTTTTTATCCTGGAAACTAAATTGTCTAACATTAATATATTTAAATGTATTCAAAGGTTGAGTAAGATTGCCAAACGTATAGAATTAAAAAAAAATTGAAAATCGGATTATCAGCAATATGTCAATCGTGTTTTCGGTAAAATAAAAATATGAAAATCAAAAATATGGCAAAACGTTTTCGGGATAATGAAATTCGTACTATACAAAATTGGATTTAAAATAGGTAACCGAATTATCTGCTTACATTATGAAAACGTTGTCAAATGGTCAAATAAAAAAATAAGGGTATACCTACTCGTAAGGTATAATAATTGCAACTGTCTGTCTGGGCGTGCAATCCCATTCCCTGTAAAAACCGCCAGGCTGTAGTATGGAGTACAAGCCATCGATAGCTTCCAGATTAACCAAGTCTTCTGGCTTTATAGGACCTGTATGGGACGTTGATATGTAAATTTTATTAATGGAATCAGGCGTTAATGTGCGGAAATCCATGGCATCACATGGATCACCCATCTCAGACGCTGAGCTCCCGAGTTGGATTTCCAGTGGAGGTAGGTAGATACATAATTATTTTATAGTAGATGCATAATTATTTTATAATCAGTTAACCATTAGTTATCCGTAGTTATCAGTTTTACTGCCTCTGCTGTCTAGTGGCTAAAACCACCGGTTTAGACCCAGAGGTCCCGGGTTTGATTCCCAGCGGGGGGTGCATGTTTGTGTACTCGGTTTGGTTGGTGGTAGGGCTTGTTTGTCCACCTGGCTACCACCATCATTGGCCTTATCATCACTTAACATCAGGTGAGATCAAGGCTCTGTACTTACCCGTAAAATATAAAAAAATATATATATAACTAGGGCTTGTTTAAAATGTAAGTACTTAGCATATTTATTAGCAGACATTGCAGCCAGTTCATCACTAGTTGAGGCCTCCCGGGAAACTGCGCTGCAGGTGGCAGCGTAGTTTTCCGTCCTTATCTTCGTGGGATGAAGGCCAAACGCACCCAATTGCAGAATTCAAAAAAAATCGTTACCTACCCAATCCCGGCGGAATCTCCGGACACATCACGGGTCCCATTCTGTCATTGTAATAGTAGTCCCCATTGGTATCCGTGCTCTGATATTGGTGGTACAGCATCTGGATTTCCACCGATGACGACTTGTCTGTCTCCCCGCTCTTTGTCGAATTCTTACAGGTACCGTTCTCGTTACATATAAGTGCCTGCGACCAGTTTACAGCACGTGTCACATGATTTCTCGCGACAAAAGATCTGCGTAGAAATACGTATGGTTAATTAAGTTTACGGGAACAACTTGACACAATTTCAACAGAACAAAAATGGAAAAAATGGAAATGTCTCCCAGCACACGTATTCCTCTTTTCTACAACATCATCAGCTCATTTTATGCACCCACTGTTGGAGCACGAGCCTTCCCTATGGATGGAAAGGGAGAACGGGCCATAAACCACCACGCGGGCCCGGTGCGGATTGGTGGTCAATACTCAATACTCAATACTTTATTGCATTCCATAATGTTTACATAATTAGATGGTAGGTTTTTACAATGGATCAATTATGGACCCTGTCGGGCACAGCACAGCTTAAAAATTTTGATGTCAAAGATGCACATCGCTCTGGTCGCCCTATTACGGATAAAATGGATACCATTTTTGAAAAAGTGGAGCAAGATCGGCTTATCAGTAGTAACGACGAAGAACTGGGAATTGACCACGACTGTTTTGGCGTATTTGAAAAAAACTGGGTATACCAAAAAGCTCGATATTTGGGTACCTCACGAGCTCACTGAAAGAAATCTAATGAACCGTGTACTCACTTGTGATTCTTTATTACGACGTAATGAAACCGAACCATTTTTGAAGAGTCTGATAACTGGTGATGAAAAGTGGATCACGTACGACAAGAACGTGCGAAAAATGTCGTGGTCAAAAGCCGGTCAGGCTTCACAGACTGTGGCGAAACCCGGGTTAACTCGCAACATGGTGATGCTGTGTGTGTGGTAGGATTGGAAGGGCATTATTCATTATGAGCTGTTACCATCAGGCAGGACTAGGGACCGGATTATATGCAACTTAAAAAGCTTGTTATATGCATGAAAATATACATGAGAAATGCTTGAAATATGCATGAAATATGCATAAAAATAGGTAAAATATGCAAAATTAAATGATAAGTTTTAGACGATAATAGGTGAAGTAACATAGCATTATATTACATTACAAATTTTTCATATTTTTGTAAACGAAAATAATCAAGTATTGTTCCAAATGTTCAGTAGCAAGATTGTGTCGTCGATCATTCAATATATATATAGGTATAAGTGGTAAAGAATCGCTCCACATCCACTGAGGTAACTGGGCTGAATTTGAACTTTGGTGCTATGTCAGCACTTATAGTTTTTGATAAAAGTTCTTTTGACACACACGTATGTACCATAACAAACGACGCGTGGCTGCTGAGTGCGCTGCGCTCGAAAAATATTGTAAATGTATAAGTAATATGCATCATAACTAGATCTTAAGTAAAATATGCCATTACCGCTGAGGATGTCTTAAATATGCAAATCCATATGCAAATATGTAAATACATATAATCCGGTCCCTAGGCAGGACCATCGAATCTGAACTCTACTGCGAACAACTGATGAGATTAAAGCAAGAAGTTGAAAGAGAGCGGCCGGAATTAATCAACAGAAGGGAGTGTTTTTTCATCATGATAACGCTAGACCTCACACATCTTTAGCCACTCAGCAAAATTTAAGAGAGTTTGGCTGAGAGGTGATATTGCATCCGCCGTATTGTCCTGACCTTGCACCTTCAGATTTCCACCTGTTTCGGTCTCTTCCGAATTTTTTAGGCAGGGTCAGGTTAACATCACGAGAGGACTGCCAAAACCACTTGTCGCGGTATTTTGATCAGAAGCCCCAAAATTTCTATAGCAATGGGATCATGTCCCTACCTACAAGATAAAAAAGTTATCGAACAAAATGGCACCTACATACTTTAGTGAAATGTAGATAAACTATGTATATTAAAAAATGTTTTGAATTTTCTTAAAAAATGCGAAGAAACTTTTTCCCCAACCCAGTATATATATATTATTTGTTAATAAAAAAAGAACTAAAAAGTTAAAATTATTTAATTTAAAAATCTTTGCGTTTTTATCACAAAACAACCCATTTATTTATAAATAAAAGCGTGCATCATGCCATCATCATGCCACGCATCAACAGTCGTGCAATTTGCTGACGATGCTACTCTCATCATATCTGGCAACTACAATGACATGAATAAACTACATGATGAATAACATCGTCCATAAATAATATATTTATTTATTTATAAAAACATTTGAGTGAAATAGGCCTCGTATTAAATCTAGAAAAAACTAAAATAATTCAATTTAGACCACAACAAAGATCAGCACTGCCACTCAATATAATATTTGAACAGAATAAAATAGAAGTAGTCGATACATTCACGTTGTTAGGCATCACCATGGATTCCACCTTGACTTTGAAATCTCATGTAAGTGCAGTTGTGAGTAGACTTAGCAGTTTTGCGTACGCCCTATATGAGTTGCGAAAATGTACAAATTCACAATGCGCGTTGACTGCAGACAATGCGCACGCTCTGCGGCCTGGATCAGGTTTGGGATTCGTTTTTGGGGGAACTCAACTGAAGTCCAATCAATATTTATTCTGCAAAAGCGTTGCATCAGAGTGGTCGCCAATATGCCACCCAAAGAGTCGTGCCGGCCGTGGTTTATCAGTTTAAAATTCCTTAAAGTTACTTGTTTATACATCTACGAGCTTTGTAGATTAGTTCGCACCAGTCCACATTATTTCAATATAATAACCGACCTTCCTAGACGCTACGTTTCTCGCCGGGCAAATAATTTATGTCAATTAACCCCACACCTTGATCTTTTTAAAAAAGGGCCATTCTATATGGCAGTCATGTTATATGATGATACTTGCCCAATTCATTAAAAGTCCTCCAGGGAAGAAAATTTGATAATGATTTAAAGAAACTTCTTCTTGATAAGGCTTACTATTCTATAAAGGAATATTTAGACGTTATTTTAGAAACTTAAATAAATATAAATATTTTATGTATCCGGTTAAAGTTTTTATGTTACTTGTATAAACAAATATAATATTATAATAATAATACATTTCAGCACCTGTTATGATATAATTAAGTATAATATTAAGTATAGTATGTAAGTATTTTGCTGTGCCCTTACAGGGTTCTTGTTTGTGCCAAAAACTTACGTAACACCATTGTATACAACAAGATGCAATAAATGAATATGAATATGGTTATGGCCTGTTCGCCCTATGGTGTTTTCATCGTGCTTCGTGGAATAGAAAATTAATTATTTTAAAATTTTATTTGAAGCGCTCCTATGGGTGTGCTTCGTGGAATACCTTAGGTGTGCTTCGTCTGGGTGTGCTTCGTTTGGGTGTGCTTCGTCTGGGTGTGCTTCGTTTGGGTGTGCTTCGTGGAATACCTCACCGAGCGAGGTAGATGCCGATTTAACTTTGAAGTTTGTTTAATTCGAGATTTAAGATGAATCGATGATGTGCAAGACGTTAAATCAGGTTTAAGCCAAAATCTAGTTTTAACTCTACTAAATCTAGATTTAAGGCATTTCTGCTAGCCGCCCTAAGTCCTCACGCAGACTTTTTGAGAGAATTTGAAAAGTGACGTTGCACTGTTTTGTTTCATTTGCCAACACTCATGCACACTTATGAGCACTTAACGGTTAATAATCCACCATAATACTCGATTAATATTCGACATAACAAACAATTTTAGAAAATAAAACAAAACCGCAGACATGACTCTTCATTTTCCCGCCAAGAAGTCCCTCGAAAATACTCAGTCAACACATTTTCTGCGAAATTATGTAACATAGAACATTGCGATGGAAACTTTTTCAATGTTTTTTTTTTGGAGAGAGATTGCTGATTGCCTCAAACGGCATTTTCAGCTTCACCGGGCTTTTTTGGGGGCGGCGAGGAACGTAAAGGGTCCCTCAAGCCGTGTGAAACGAATCACCTTCGGAGGTTTTCTAGAGGGAACGGCATCGCGCACTAGTGCGCGTCCCCGTGTCCTACTAGATTCTCCGAAGGGTTCGGATCGGATCGGCTTTTTCAATAATATACATTGCACATTATATGACTAAATTAATAGATAGGTATAACCATAGAATAAGCAATGTGCAATCGCAGAAGTACTAGGTAACTATCTTCTCGAAATAAAATTTTCAATGTAAAAAAATTCGCAGTTGTTTTTTTGTGGTATGCTTTGAGAGAGGCCTGTGTCTAGCAGTGGACTGACTGATACGGCCTGATTATGATGATGATAATATGTTTTGAACTGTTTTTAACTTCGCCGTGGCAAGATACAACAAACAAAGTCTGACAAAAGCTGTAGCATTGTCACCACGCATTAACTATAACGTTATTATTACCTACCTAAAACTCGGATGGCTGAGTTTTGGATGGATCTTTATAGCTTTATGTGACGGTGGATCGTATAACCAGCAGAACAAATAATTTGTCAAGTTGAGCAGAACAGCAGCAAGAAAAAACATCATCAGCATTTTTAGCGTTTGCGGCGTCATTTTTTTATTACTTTGTTATTTATCTATATTGGATGCGACAAAATTAATTAAATTTAAACCAATATCAATTTATGACATAGACGTCATAATCTGACTTTATGGTCTCTATGGAAAATTATTCTCATAAAGGTTCGGAGTACTGTATAGAAATTAGAAAAACTTTTAAAAGCTTTTTTGGTTTAGTGGTTATTACTATCGGTCGCAAACCCAGGAATCCCGGGGTTCTATTAATTCCCATGGGGGGGAGGGGACGTCTTATAATGTGCTTTAATACTGCGAAATGTATCATCAGCCGACTCGAATACCACGAATTACTATTGCCGTCTTTAAATCGTTTGACACCCCTTTAACGATATTCAAACGCAGCAACGACTTTCGAGCATAGTCGGCATAAGATGCAAAATCTTTAGAGCTTGTGCTCATTACGTCGTACAAGATATTTGCGACATCGATACTTCGTGGACAGAGTGATCGAAACTCCAATTTAAAGCTGGTCCATGTACGATCGCTAGAAACCCAGTCGTTTAGCCAAGTACGGGCGTCGCCCTTAAGGCAGCCACCGACACGTGACAGACACTCACGATCGTCCCACTGGTTCAATTCGCGACCGCGATCAACCTCCTCACACCAAGCGTCAAAGTCGTGTACACTGGGGTCGATAAAATAACGACTTCATCCCTATGAGCGTTGCTAAAGTGCTCACGACTTTATCAGTCGTGTCACACGCGGACTCACCTGGCGCGGAGCCTTTACCAGTATCGACGGGCAGTGGCGGCGGAGTGTGGCATTCTCGTGCTAGACGTGGCGGTAAAAAAGTGGATGACGGAGTTGTAGAAAGCCTATCCTCAATCGCATGTAGCCTACCTAGAATCGCATTAAGCGCCTGGCCCTACTGGCTATTATGGCTACCAGGTGAGTTGCCGCGACATCGCCTACGAGTAACACGATCAGACCTACTGCGACTTTCACGTGACCTACTACGATATCTACGTGAACTACGTGAACTAAGGTCTCTTTTCCTTGATCTCGAATGACGTCTCGACATGAAATCAAAATGTATTTACAACTATTTAAAAATAAACACTGATTGAAACTAAAAGTAAAATACGATGTAATTTAATTTACGGGTATACGAATTACAAAAAAAAGAAAAAAATTACACCGCCAGAAAATGTAAACTGTTACTTACTGTTCTAGAATTCATGAACTGCACTGTTTAAATAACACGGTCTGCAATCGCAGTTTCTTTACAAATAAGGAAAGTTAGTTACTAGCAAACGTTAACGTATTCAAAACTTTAAAAAAAAAATGAAAACGTCCTAATTAAACCTCGTGGTAATCCCACTTTTGATTTTATGAACCTGTATCTTAACTATTTTTTTACAAAGATATAATATTTACCCTACTTGCAAATCAATAATTATTTATTAAAGAAAACCTAACTTCTAAACTAATTAACAAATAAGAAATTCTTAACAAAACATTCTAAACGAAAAGCACGTCCAGCACTCGCAAACGCCAACCGAAAAGTGAGGTGAGGCGTCGTCCAAAATTAATTTGTGTAGCGCTCGCCGCTTGCCTCCCCTCTACAGCGCCTGGTCATATCACGCCATACTACGTCACGGGTGACGTATGCAGCGCAGGAGGCGGGGCCTAGACCCCGCTTCCTGATGATCCTTTTCTAATACTACATAATTATACAAGTTGGTGCTAAAGATGCGCAATTTTGTCATAATTAATAATCAATACTGCTAGACAATTCCCGTGGGCGGTTACTTGGACCAGACATTTAAAGCTTTTGCTGCTGCAGCGCCTACTACAAAAGATTAAATAAAATACCCAGTTAATATGTAAAAGTAGTTCTTTATTTCCTAGTCTAATAATTGGGACACTGTCGGCTAATCGCTAATGTCATGATTGAAAATGCTACCTCATAGCATGCCGCTGGCATTCCCATTTCTGTAGAGCCTTTTGTCGAGATTAACAACGATCAGAGTGTACAGTGGCTTCAATTCTATTCTATTCACGGTGTAGGTTAGCGTGGACAAGCCATCCAGCAGGTACAGAGGAGAAGTGGTCTGTAAAATTATTGATCTGTGGAATTAAAAACGAATGTTTTAGACGTTTCATTATTCACAATCACACTTATTATACCATGATGAAACCTTTTGTGATAGGTATCAGGAATAAAAAATACTAAAATATATTATTGATAAATATTATTGTAAAATTAATAGAGCCGAACACAAAAGATAATATCTCAGGATAGATAAAACTATAAAACGGAGACTTCTTGCGCGGGAAAGTGAAATAATGGTGGATTATTATATGGAATGTCAGAAGGGTGCAGGTTCAAATTCTGCTTGTGGAAATTTTTATTCAACATTTGTGTTTTTGTAATATGATCGCAACAAAATTTGCGTTAATAATTATTTGAACATTTATAAATAGCTTGCTTACTTCTTAACTGATCTTTAATATTTGTAAAAATATTATGATCGGATGTTAGTGACGGTAGTTGTTGACATTGAATGGGCGCCTTTGACTTTCAAAGTAAAAAGTGTTGAATAATTTCGGCGGGCTGGTTAGAACCACGATAGCTCAATTGGAAGAGCACCTGACCCGGAATGTCAGAAGGGTGCAAGTTCAAATCCTGCTCGTGGAAATTTTTTCAACATTTGAATTTTTGGATTATTATCCGTTAAGTGCCGTGAGTCTGTGAATGTGCATGAGAGTTGGCATATATTTATAAATAAATAAAAAATTAATATCATTGTACATAGGAATGGAATGGATTGTAATAGGAATGATAGGAATCAGTAGGTATATATTTTCATCTTATATAGAAAGTTATTGAAACTGAAAAACGAAATGAAAAATTGGGTATTTCAAAAGGTGCAAAAAATAAAAACTCACTGATTGTTTTTAATTATCTCCTCATTTCTTGTTGAGGGTAAACGTGCATACTTTGCAGTAGTAACATTATTTTGATCTATTGTGATGTTGGCGTTGAACAATCTGTAATTTTTATAATACCATGTAAGTATATACAAGGACTTTTTGCCACAGAAAAGACAACCGTAGTAAGTTTTATTTTATGAGTGAGAGTAGGCTCAACATAAGTTGTACGAAGTACAGGCACGGTAGTCGTGCGTGGTACAGGTATGGTAAGGGAGTCTCTCGTAGCCCTCAGTCCCTCGTGTTTAGTCGATGAAATTTCTTTATTTTTTTATTTTATTTTGCATATGAGAAACATACAGCACATAATAATTCAATTTACAGTACATAAAATATAACACAAAGGCCAAAAAAGTTTCTACCAAAAATTTAACAAACTGAGTTTACACAACTGTTAAGAAAAAAAAAGTTAAAAGACATTGACAATAAAACTTATATGATAAGCAGTTAAGTACCCAAATTAAAAAATAATAATAATGAAAAAAGAAACTAACAAAAATATTTTCATTATATTAAAAACTACACTTTATTGAGTTTTTATAACTCAAGAATGACGTATTAAAAACATCCAAATCTTCATAATTTTTGTTATAGCAATCACACGAACGGACTAAGAATCTACTTTTGAATATATTACTTTTGAGTATTATCCTACACACAGTGGCGGTGAGTACCAATTCTTGATCTGACATTTGGACATCTAAAGTTTATTCTATGCAAAAGATATGGGGCATATACAATGTTATTCAATATTTTAAAAGGAAATATCTGGTCACGGTGAGATCTACGACATTCAGTGATTCGAGTTGTAAGCGATCTATTTTGATGGACAAGAAAGTTCCCGGACGAAAGGCCGTCGTCTGCGCAATCCGGCAGGCTTATTACTGATCTTTAAGTGACAGTCGCAATTGCGGCAATTTACAAATTATCACTACCAAAACACATTATTCGTATAACGGAACGTAGAACTATGATAGCGCCAGGAGCGAGCGATCGACGAACTAAAAGTGCATGACGGGGCGCCCGCCGCCGGCGCTATAGAATATACCGACCGATTGTAGCAACCGCAACTCGGCTGTGCAATTTTAAAACCTAGCAACGGACAAATTTTGAATAAAGGGTTTTTGCTAAATGGGACTTAAAAGGTTATTTTATGCACGAATTCACAGTGTCAGATTCACCAAAAATTGTGTAGAAATGAAAATAAACAATACAATAAACCAAGCAAGTCCACATCAAGTAACAAAAACTGCTGCGAAAACCAATTCAAAACCTAGTATTGCACAATAACAATTTTAAAACGTGCTTTGGAAGCATGGAGGAAATCGAGGTACCTAACAAATTTCTGGTCACCCATCAGATTATCGGTTTATGTTAAGTTTTAAAATGGTTTTCTGGCCATCAATCACACATCAGAAACAAGTTTACTCTTAGTAAGTGCTTTCTAAGGTGCATTATTAAAAATATTTGATAAATATTACATTTATATTAAAGCCAAGGATATCCCGCAACTTTTACGCTAACTCCCGTCAACCAGAGCTTTATAATTCCGTTGCGGCTCTTAAAGTGGAGAAGACGTTTTTTCGCTCTCCTTAAAAAATTGTATAATGTCCTTTACTATGTTTTAAAATTGCACAGCCGAACTAGTAGTAGTCGCGTTGCCATTGTGCGATTAGCAATTGGTTGCTTCTCGGCAATAAGCCTGCCATGCCGGGGCCGTAGCTAGCTTCAGCAACTATGTGCTTCAGCTTAGCGAGTAAAATAAAGAATCAAAACTGCGTCACTAAAATCGTAGGCACCGCTCGCTATTAGCTAACCAGGCAGTCCAGACTTCAGACAGCCCACTTGATATTGGCTGTAGTGCAAGTTGCTGGGCGACAACAAAGTAGAACGACAAGATTTTCACAAAATAAGGAGACTGCAGAAGGAGAACGCGCTCGAGCAACGCTCACATAGGCAACCCCCACGGACACGGAATTAGGGCATGTAGGATAGGTGGGATACTGAATTTCGATATTGGATCTCAATATCGGAATTTCGAATATTCGTTATAAATTACATACATTGGTCGAAATGTTGGATTGGATATTAAAAAAAAATGTTTTAAATCAAATTCTTTGATTTGGTACCTACCAATCTTAGTTGCAGTCCCCACTGCTGGGGCACGAGCCTTCCCTATGGATGGAGGCAGTGCGGGCCATAAACCACCACGCAGGTACAGTGCGGATTGGTGGTTGTTAACGACTGCTAATGCAGCCGGGACCAACGGATTTACGTGCCTTCCGAAGCACGGAGGAGCTCGAGATGATAAATGTTTGGTCACCTATCCGATGACCGGCCTTTGCGATAGTTGCTCAAATTCATCATTCACAGACCAGGCGCGTTAACCACTGCGCCATCGAGCTTCTCATAGCTCCAAGCTTACGTTCTGGGTCCTCCTTATTTTATGACATTATTGTTAGTTACTTGATGTTAGGTAAGTAATAAATTTTGTACCTTTTAGCTAGAACGTCGTACACAGCGTCATTGCCAACGTATAGATTAGAGAATCCATTTGCTTTCAAAAACTGACGTGGTTTCATTGTGATGGCGCCACCAAATTGGGACTCGTACGATCTGTGAGATGCCAAAACAATATATTTACTACCTAGGTAATTCATAGAAGTTCTGCCTGGTGTAGTTAAATAATATTCGTACTAGGCACACAAAGTGTAGTGGACCTAGCATGAGCTTCTATAGACATAGCGTAAACGTACAGTCATGCTAGTATAATGTCATTATTAAAGAGGAAACACTAAGGTCGACTGATTATATGAAAAAGTAGACGAAATCAACTTTTCGTAGTCTCTTTTTTTATATATAATCTCGTCAAATTTGGTTGCTGGATGTCTGAACACAGCAAAAATCTGGCCAATTTTTAAGGTTTTTAAAGGTTCATATCTTTTTTAATAATTAATTTATGAAAAAAAAGCAAAACATAGGGACACAGCCAAAGCCTTCCTTTAATTTTTTATGAAAAAAGTAAATCAATCTGTTCAGTTTTGGAGGATGAAACAGGGGACTACGAAACGTTAATTTTTTCTACTTTTCATATAATCAGTCGACCTTAGTGTTTCCTCTTAATATCGATGGCTTAGAGCACACATGCTCTAATAACAAAAAGTTGATTTTCCAGGAGAGAATTTTAAAGTTGAAACATGATTATACAAAAACAGTCTATGATAATATAGAATTAAAATTAAGTTTATTTATAAGACTAATTAAAACAGTCTATGATAATATGGAATTCAAATTACGTTTATTTATAAGACTAAATCTTTGGTTCTACAAATCATCATCATCATCATCATCAGCTCATTTATGTCCCCACTGCTGGGGCACGAGCCTTCCCTATGGATGGATAGGGAGAACGGGCTATAAACCACCACGCGGGCCCAGTGCGGATTGGTGGTTGTTAACGACTGCTAATGCAGCCGGGACCAACGGCTTAACGTGCCTTCCGAAGCACGGAGGAGCTCGAGGTAATAAATTTTTGGTCACCCATCCGATGACCGGCCTTTGCGAAAGTTACTTAACCTCAGCACTCGCAGACCGGGCGCGTTAACCACTGCGCCATCGAGTTCTACAAATAAGTAAATTTTATTACGAAATTACATCAAATTGATACCAAAATTAGCTGAATTCCTAGCTAGCCCCCCTCACTTAGTACATTTGAACACTCAAGTTTAGTAATTTGAATGCACAAATGTACTAACCCTCTCACTTAGCACATTTGGGGTTAGTATTCTTGAACAACCGAAGCTCACTTGACACAACCGTGACACTGAGTTTTTGATAGAAATAGATGGAATATCGACACGTGGGTAAGTGCAAACGGTACAGCACGTCAATTAATACAATTTTCAGTCACAAAGTAAAAATCGCAATTTTTGTAATTCATAAAGGAGTGTACCTACACACTGGTTTTGACGGTCTCTGCAGTCGAGTAGTTCGAATGCCGGTTTCTGGTGTTACCTTCTGCGAGGTCCCGGGCTCGATTGGTGTCGATGTTGAAAATCCAAGTTTTTTTCCTCGGGTCTGGGTGGTTGTGGTACCGTCATTGTTTCTGATTTCCATAACACAAGTGCACACTTAAGCTACTGTCTTTGGAGTCAGAGCAATGTATGTGATGCTGTATAATATTTATTTATTTTATTTATTATTATTTACTGGTTCGTAGTCAGCGAGAGCACCAATTGAAGTGGCCGTTCACCGCACCGGTAGAGGTTCCGCGTGTTTGTGGGCACTAGGTCGTGTTGGTGGAACACCACGCACCGCCAGCCGCCGTTCTTCTTCATCCTCTGAGCCTCGGTGAAGCCTATGTTGAGGAGTTTGCCACGATGCAAAGGCTGCGTTTTGTTGTCTAAGCAAATAAAGATGAAAGGCATAGATTAAGCATTTTTTTCTGTGTGTATAGGACTCAGCCAAGTTTGTGCCTATTTGATGTTCTGTTGTCTTTGTCTATCTACATATTAATATGTGAAGCAAAAACTTTGTACCCCTTTTTACGAAAATTGTGCGGACGGGGAGTATGACGTTTCGCACACTTAGGTATAGTAGAGAAGGATTAAAGAATGTTAATATTTTAAATGTGTACATCAAAAATACACAAGTACACATGTGTGTTGAACATCTTTCCGCTCGCCTTCTATTATATACTTATAAAATTTATGGGAGTGATTTCGTAGAAAAGGGACGGAAGTACGTCAGTGTGATCCGTAACAGCCACCAGTGATCGACACTTTAAGCCCAATGTCCGTTGTAGGTAGTAATATTTGTGGGAGTGATTTCGTAGAAATGTGATCGTAACAGTGTGATACTGCCGCACAATTTATGAACGCATTAAGTACCTACAACTTACTGTGTTTGTGATTATGATATTTGACGTGCTGACATTATGATCTATTTTCTCGAAACTGTTCACATGTTCTTTACTCATAAATAAATTGGGCGGCAGATAGGATGTGTCAGTTTGACATGTCTTGTAATGAGTATTTACTGCATTCTCTTTATGATTTGAAAAAAAATATACGGAGTCGGAAGCGCGCTTTTAAATCGATAATGAAAACAAGACATAATATTATTTTAAGTGACATAATTTGTGTCATCATTTTGATATGTCAAATGTCTTCTAATAAGTATTTACTGTATTCTCTTTATAATTTGTAAAAAAATATACGTAGTTGTTAATTCTCTAATCCATTTTCTATTGTAATATTGATTTCAAAAGGTGTGAGATGTCAAATGTTACACACCATATGCGACTACTGTAAGGCTCGTTCGTTTTTTTAAATTATGCTAAAAAAATGCATTGTACATCGCACGCTTCGCAACGGGAACGCTCATGCTGCGTTGTAATGTGTAAAGACTTTGAAAATGAAAATGAAAATGAAAATGAAAATGTTTATTTACCAAAAATAATAGTAAGCGGTGTTACAGGAGTGTACAATGACTCCCACACTAGGCTAGGCCTGGCTCGTGGGGGTCAATTCTCTAGGGTTAGCAAGGGTAACAATGTGGCTCTTCATTACAAACAATTATGATTAACAGCATGATTCTGACAATAACAAATCATAGATTTATTAATTATTGGACGGTGCAATGCGCAGATGTGGAGTGCATGTATGTAGGAATGAGTTAAGTGCGTGTGTGGCTCAAGGTAGCTCAAGGTAGCCCTGCGATATAATCTTGGGATCGGACAGCAGTGATAAGTACCAATGCCGTCCACTACCTGATGGAAGGCCAAATTAGGCCGAAACTTTTAAAATTTCTTCGGATTGAGCGTAATCCCAAGTCAATAGCAGGGATAGAATTCTTGATTTGACTAGTTGAAGTTGACAATGCTTTATATCACACACTTTGACCAGATTATTATAAATGTGAGGGAAAAGAAATGCTCTAAAACGTTGTGCAAAGGTGGTCTTTACTCTAATAGTGGGGACCTTGAAAGTTCTCCTATTTAGTAGCTCACTATACTTCGGTAACCTTAAAACTTCTTTGTGCATAACCATTGAAGCTCTCAACAAAAACAATCTACGGACACTCAAGACTTGGGCTTCTCGATAAACATCTGAGGTGGGGTATCGCCTTGGTCTACGCAGGGCCACCTTCAGAACCGCTCTTTGTGCTCTTTCTAGTAACTTTTACTCTGTAGACACCGATTAAAGCTTCACGGTACCTTTAGGATTAAAAGATTATAATCAATAAAACAAACATTACACACACTACAATGTATTTTACACACACGCATAGGTATATGTATTTTACACACGCATATATACTCTTTAAAAAAAAATCATAAATGGAAGAGGAGCGGCCGAAATCTGTCAATACCAATCCAAACTCATACACACACATCTCACATTATATCTTTTTTAATTTTGCATTGCTTAGGATACAATACGTGCAGCCGTAAGGGGGTGCCGCGCGGAATTTCGAAAATTTACGTGTTTTTAAGTCACTGGTGCTAGGCGCTGAATAGGTCATACACATTAAAAGGACTAGTGTAGGTTAGCTTGATCCTTTCACAAGGCAATGGTTGTCTTGGAATTTAAAACAAATACCCAGAAACTGCATAAACAAGTCACCAGCCTACTCTGTACAGATATTAGTATGCGAGCGTATTCGTAGTCGTACGCCGTTGTCACACCACTGCCACGTGCCGCTCGCTCGCTATCATAAAGAAACTTGAAACTCGCAATTTTGCGTCCGCGCTGCACCCCCTTAAGGTATCTAATTTAGTATTGGTAAAAATATAAAAATATAGGAAATTTTTTTTTACATCGTTAACTTAATTTTACCGTATGTACCCTAATAAAATTATATTATTAGATTACTACTACATATACATAATTTACGTCCCTAGAAACATTATTTTAAAATACTTATAACGGTTGTATGCAATCTGTAAAAAAATAAGCAATAATATTTAAGGGTGCGTACATATACCCTGTAAAGACTTCACTGTTTAAATATCACCATTAAATGGGGTAAAAAAAATTTCAATATTTTTTTAGTAGGATTGTACTAAATGTTAACATTTTGTACAACCCTACTTTGTTATTGATTGACAAGCACAAGCGCAGTAAACATGGAATCATCGATTTGCTACTTTTGTGTTATTAATCTTTGAAATAGAGATTATTGCCCCCTTTAAACAAAAACTTGAGCTCCTTTTTGTCTAAAAAATATAAACTTCTCAGCTACCTGTTACTTGTGAAAAAACAGTTATTACCAAACATGTAAGCTGCTCAAATTTTATTGCTTATTTTTTTACAGGTTGTATAAGGTCACATTTTATCAACTGCAAATATTATAAATATTAATTTTTTCTTAATTTACATTGGCGTGGGCAGTATCCCAGTGCCTCCAAATAGGGCAATCCGGTTTTTCCGTTAATGCGATCAGGATGCCATTGGGGCTGCACCTTGCTCCGTGCTGATGCACGGAGCAAGGCTCTCTGATGAGAGGCAATTGTTTTGCGTAAAATGGCATGGAATCCATCAGTACGGGCTTCTGCAAACATCCCTGATGCACTACAGAACCGACGAAGGCCCATTAACATCCTGAAAGCATTGTTATACTGGACGCGCAGAGAGCCGATGGCGCGCTGCGTGTAGTTGACCCACAGACTGCACGTGTAAAAGGATTGGCAATATGCTCTGAACAATGTTAATTTTACTCCACCATACACCTTGCAAACCTGCGAGCCAACATGTTACAGCGCACCACCAACGCTCTGCGCTCCCGCTCGATATCCAGATCATCAGTCATGTCCTCGGTGACGATATGCCCCAAGTACCTGAACTGCGAAACCCTCTCCAGAGGAACACCGATAAGTGTCACAGGCGGAACGTCAGAGGGAGTAGGTATTACGTCCCGCCCGAAACACTATCAGCTCACTCTTCTTGACATTATATCTGAGACCGTGGACTCACACAGCCTCATCAACTTTCTAAGGGCACTGATTGACGTGCTCAGCAACACCATATCGTCTGCGTAACTGATGTTATTTACGGTCGTTCCACCAATGGAACATCCAACTTTGGTGTTGCTGAGCTCGACGAGCAGCTTTTTAATCGAAACGTCTTTTGGCGTTTTTCTTGAAAAGTAGCGTATAAAAATTTAAGATTTTTTCATAAAAATAGTTTATATATGTTGTTGAATTTATCCTCAAAATATTTGCAGTTGATAAAATGTGACCTTAGATACTTGTATATCTACATGTGCTGTGATATGAAAAGGTCCAAAAAATATTTAAAGATTAAGAATAAAGACAACTTTATATACAATTACTTATGTGTTTTATTGACTCTTCCTTTAATTTTAAACTACATGATGAACTCCTAAAAGTACGTACCGTTTGGAATTGGCGGTGCTTGTCCTATTGCAAAGATCGTGTTTAAAGACTCCTCATTTAATTTTTAAACTACATGACGAACTCCTAAAAGTACGTTTACTTACTGTTTGGATGTGGCGTTGCTTGTTCTATTGTAAAGATCCGATAACTCGACGGGCTGGCGCAGTGACTATTTCTAGTTAGGTTAATTTATAATACGAGTTTTTCTAAATTCATGATCACCATCATCAGCTCATTTAATGTCCCAACTGCTGGGGCACGAGCCTTCCCTATGGATGGATAGGGAGAACGGGTCATAAACCACCACGCGGGCCCAGTGCGGATTGGTGGTTGTTAACGACTGCTAATGCAGCCGGGTCCAACGGCTTTACGTGCTTTCCGAAGCACGAAGAGCTCAAGATGATTAATTTCTGGTCACCCATGACCGATGACCGATGACCGGCCTTTGCGAAAGTTGCTCGATTTCATCATTCACAGACCGGGCGCGTTAACCACTGCGCCATTGAGCTCCTCAACAGCAGATCACTACCCGAAACTGTCAAATTACTACAATCAATTTTAAAATTTATTGTTTGGTTATAAGGATCAATATTCATTGCACAAATTTAACAGGTTTGGGTAGGTAGGCCGCCCTGGGTACATTGATTTTCACTGAAATTTCACGGAATGACAAATAGGAAACAGGTGGTCTATATTTAATTGTTGCCAATGACTAAAATCAGTTGATGACTACTAAATGAAAAATATGTTGATGACTGGTCCGATACGAACTGACTGTCGAACAGTGGTGCGATAACCCTACTTGAAAATATTAACTAACCTTGCGTCTTAACGACAAATATCTGATATTCCAACTGCTGCTTCAATAAGACAGGATGTATCGAGTACAAGAATTCCGTCAATTGACTCTTCGGTCCTCTGTAAAGAAAAACGTGTTTTGGCATCTTTAGGGAGTCACTTCAATTGACGGTATCGCATAACGTTGACTGGTTTTCAATCTTATTGCTAGTATTGCAAACATACAATTTCAAATTATGGTGGCATGTATATTGGTACCACCAGTGAAAAGGCTAAAGCAGCAGGTGCCTCACAGTAACTAGTAATTACTTAAATTGAGGATCCCGGGTGAAATGCGCTTCCACCAATTGGCCTTATCATCACTTAACATCAGGTGGATCAAGGCTGTGCTTACCCGTAAATATAAAAAAAGCAATAAGCAAAGTCCACTATTTATAGCAAGTTTCAAATCGTGTAACACCCGTTAAATAAAGTTTTTTTAATTATATTAACTATCAAGATATATGTATTTCCGAAGCATAGAAAAAAAAAGACAAAGTGTTGAAACAATTCCACGAGCGGGATTCGGACATAACACTTTGTCTTTTTTGAAATTGTAATTTGTTCGCTAAAATATTTGCATATCATAGATAATTTCATTAAAATTGGCTCGTTGGTTTAAAAGAATTAGGTAGTACTTTGAAGTTTGTGTAATGGCCTATTCACCAGTGTTTATTATGACCCCACTGCTGTAGTACGAGCCTTTCCCTATAAGTATATAGTTAAAAACATATGGGGTGAACAGGCTATAAATCGCCTCGCGGGCCTAGCGCGGATTTGCGCCTTTACTTGCATTTTGGTGAATCATCCGAAAGGCATTTGCGAAAGTTGCTTAACTTCAGCAATCACAGACCAAGCACCTTAACCATTGCGCCATCGAGCTCCTTAAAATATTTTTCTTTATAATGAATCATAAGCAAACTAATCAACAAACTACTATGACATGAAATACTTTGAAATGAAACTACTTTTACGGATCTACTCGCGTTTATTTAGAAAACAATATGAATTATCTGGTAACCTATCTTACTTTTGAATCTTTTTTGTTTGAATTTCTAAACTTCGAAAACGGTTTAACGAAGTTTTGAATCCCAGATATATTTTTTTACATAATAATGTAAGTAATAAATTTATTTTACATGTTTCATTTTCCAGAAAATTCCATTTTTTTTCTTTTTACAGTTGTTTTGCTTAAAATAATTTTCTTTTCTAGATGTATTAAATATCAAAGTAACCTTTCCCCTATTCTTACAAACGCACTTATTTATTTGTCAACATTAGTAGTGTTGGATTTAGAAACGAGCTCTCTCGTTTTGGGGAAACTGATACCGTGGGGGGCTTAGGGGGTCTTACTGAAACCCCTGATATCGATTTTGGTTGCCGTAGAGGTACCTACGTATTTTTTTTTTCAATTACTTAATTTTTGAGTGAAACGAAACGAAAAACAACACGCAAAAAGTAAATAATAACGTGAACTGAAACGTTTCCTGTCAAAAATAACGTAATGTCATTAGAGAAACTTCATTTACGTAGTAATTAAACTTTTACCTAATCTGTGGTCACGTCGCCACACAAAACCGAAGTAGTGACAGAACCGAAGCAAAGGGGGCTCGGGGGGCGAAGCCCCCCGCCATGAAAAACGTAAAGAGTTCATTAGGTTAGGGTTTTTGTACGTGCGACTTTTTTTTACATACCTGGACCTTACCTTTATGAATGGTCATACCTATGACTCAAAGGTATGGACCTTTGAGTCATAGGTACCTAAAAAGTCGATCGACGCTCAAGGGGTTAATTAAGCGCGCTAAGTGTTTATAAAATTTATGCATTTTGTAAGTATTTGTTCTTTATAATATTTGTCTTTTTATTATATAGGAAACATTTTTCTGGAAACTAAATCGTCTAACATTAATATATTTAAATGTATTCAAAGGTTGAGTAAGATTTCCAAACGTATAGAATTTAAAAAAAAATTGAAAATCGGATTATCAGCAATATGTCAATCGTGTTTTTGGTAAAATGAAAATATAGAAATCAAAAATGTGGCAAAACGTTTTCGGGATAATGAAATTCGTACTAAACAAAATCGGATTTAAAATAGGTAACCGAATTATCTGCTTACATTATGAAAACGTTGTCAAATGGTCAAATAAAAAATAGGGGTATACCTACTCGTAAGGTATAATAATTGCAACTGTCTGTCTGGGCGTGCAATCCCATTCCCTGTAAAAACCGCCAGGCTGCAGTATGGAGTACAAGCCCTCGATAGCTTCCAGATTAACCAAGTCTTCTGGCTCTATAGGACCTGTATGAGACGTTGATATGTAAATTTTATTAATGGAATCAGGCGTTAATGTGCGGAAATCCATGGCATCACATGGATCACCCATCTCAGACGCTGAGCTCCCGAGTTGGATTTCCAGTGGAGGTAGGTAGATACATAATTATTTTATAGTAGATGCATAATTCTTTTATAATCAGTTAACCATTAGTTATCCGTAGTTATCAGTTTAACCGCCTCTGCGGTCTAGTGGCTAAAACCACCGGTTTAGACCCAGAGGTCCCGGGTTTGATTCCCAGCGGGGGGTGCATGTTTGTGTACTCGGTTTGGTTGGTGGTAGGGCTTGTTTGTCCACCTGGCTACCACCGTCTTATCTAAATATGTCATCATAACATCAATGTTTGTAGCATTGTTGTGTTCCGGCAGCTAGAGATAAGATAGCCAGTGCCTCACTAGTTGAGGATCCCGGGTGAAGTGCGCTTCCATCATTGGCTTTATCATCACTTAACATCAGGTGAGATCAAGGCACTGTGCTTACCCGTAAAATATAAAAAAATATATATATATAAGTAGGGCTTGTTTATAATGTAAGTACTTAGCATATTTATTAGCAGACATTGCAGCCAGTTCGCTGGACGGGTACGCGGCGGGCATGGCCGACGCCGCCGTCCGCCGCCGTCTGGAAGTGGTGCGACCTCGACGCGCACGACAACGACCGGTGCGTGCGCCCATGCCCACCACTAGTTGAGGCCTCCCGGGAAACTGCGCTGCAGGTGGCAGCGTAGTTTTCCGTCCTTGAAGGCCAAACGCACCCAATTGCAGAACCCAAAAAAAATCGTTACCTACCCAATCCCGGCGGAATCTCCGGACACATCACGGGTCCCATTCTAATGCCATTGTAATAGTAGTACCCATTGGTCTCCGTGCTCTGATATTGGTGGTACAGCATCTGGATTTCCACCGATGACGGATTGTCTGTCTCCCCGCTCTTTGTCGAATTCTTACAGGTACCGTTCTCGTTACATATAAGTGACTGCGACCAGTTTACAGCACGTGTCACATTATTTCTCGCGACAAAAGATCTGTGTAGAAATACGTATGGTTAACTAAGTTTACGGGAACAACTTGACACAATTTCAACAGAACAACAATGGAAAAAATGGAAATCTCTCCCGGCACACGTATTCCTCTTTTCTACAACATCATCAGCTCATTTTATGCACCCATTGTTGGAGCACGAGCCTTCCCTATCGATGGAAAGGGAGAATGTTTTTAACTTCGCCGTGGCAAGATACAACAAACAAAGTCTGACAAAAGCTGTAGCATTGTCACCACGCATTAATTATAACGTTATTATTACCTACCTAAAACTCTGCTGACTGAGTTTTGGATGGATCTTTATAGCTTTATGTGACGGTGGATCGTATAACCAGCAGAACAAATAATTTGTCAAGTTGAGCAGAACAGCAGCAAGGAAAAACATCATCAGCATTTTTAGCGTTTGCGGCGTCATTTTTTTATAACTTTGTTATTTATCTGTATTGGATGCGACAAAATTAATTAAGTTTAAACCAAAAACACTAATGTTGAAAAACACAAATTTAAACCAATTGCAATTTATGACATAGACGTCATAATCTGACTTTATGGTCTCTATGGAAAATTATTCTCATAAAGGTTCTGAGTACTGTATAGAAATTAGAAAAACTTTTTAAAGCTTTTTTGGTTTAGTGGTTATTACTATCGGTCGCAAACCCAGGAATCCCGGGGTTCCATTAATTCCCATGGGGGGGGGGGACGTCCTATAATGTGTTTTAATACTGCGAAATGTATCATCTCTACGGCAAGGAACCTTCAGTTTCTCGAAAGAAAAAGGTACTAACTAAATGTATCAGAGATATTCACAAATTATTTAATTTATCGATCGTACTGGTATTTCCACTTAAACTGTTGAAAATAAAAAACCTTTAACGTCAATTTGTCACAATTGTAATGTCACTTTGGTTTTTAGGTACGCGTATTTAAATACGTAAAATATTTTTTTACAAAATTACTATTATAAAATGCCGAAATACTACAGGTTCAGAGCGACGACACCTACCCGCAAAACAAAACGATGTAGGGAGAAGGAAAAGGAGGGAGAAGTAGAGAAGTAGCTACTTAACTTTTTAATTCATATAGCTGCCTTAGGTTAAATCGATTTTAAGATGTCTGCAGTGTTTTACAGTCATCATGTCTCTAGTTTCTGCGTACTTCGGAATTTTTTGCTGTTATAAAGGAGTGCGCAGACGACGGACTTTTGTACCTACGCTTGCTTTGTTACTTTCAGCCCCTCGTGTGCGTTAGTCGATGAAGTCTAAGCGATCTATTTTGACGTCCACGGACAAAATTCCGTCGTCTGCGCAATCCCTATATAAGAGTACTGTCGATAAAACCCAACCCGCTTGTGTAATCTCCACTTATGCTATTGTTCGTCTAATAATCCCAAACCAGGTGGGTTACTCTTGAAACACAATTGCAATAATCAATTTCCAATCCCAAATCTAAAAAATTCAAATGGCACTCTTAAAAGCGATAATAGCGCTACATTGGAATTAAATTGCGTGGAAATTGAGTGAACTAATTATTATCGAGATGAGGCGTTCCGAAATTGCGAAACTTATCCCAATATCGATACATATTAATCGCATTGGAATTGTATTGAGATTGAGTTTGCGTCAAGAGTAGCCTACCTGGTCGAAAGACCATCCCTTAACGTCACTAGTCCCACGCTTTAGCAAATTTATAGAGCACTAGCTGACCCGGCAAACGTTGTTTTGCCATATAAATTATTGCTGCTCCACTCCTATTGATCATAGCGTGATGTAATATAGCCTATAGCCTTCCTCAATAAATGGACTATTCGACACAAAAATAATTTTTCAATTCGAACCAGTAGTTCCTGAGATTACCGCGTTCAACCAAACAAACAAACAAACTCTTCAGCTTTATAATATGAGTATAGATAGGTAGGTACATAATATAAATAACGAGTCATCTTTTTATTATAAATATTTGTAACATGAACTAAGGCACCTACTGATGTCAAATAACGCCTACCTAACTTTGAACCGAATAATATCTGGAAAATAAAATAAAATTATAGAAAAATACAGCTTACGTAAAAGCATTTTTTATTCTGAAATGATAAATATTGGAAATTATAACATCTTAAATTTTACAAAACAAGGACCTAAGTCCAAAAACAGAGCGGTTGGCAATATAATACTATAGCGGCTTAATTCCGCCTGTAAGTATTTTCTTACAATTACTAAGTATGTTATTAAGATCTTTCTTAAATTTTCTTACATAGAAACAGAATCAGTTTTACGAATACTATCTTAACAATTATTATTTGGTACTTAAAGAGTCAGTCAAAGAGAATTCTTAATATTTTACCTTAGTATTAATTCAATGCAATTTTCATTAATGGTACATGAAAGAAATATAAACATGTTAATATTTCACATTAAGTAAAGTACAGTAGGCGTTATTGAACTTCGATGGCCGTTGAATCTGTAAAGAAAATACGTGAAAATGGGCATAAGGTTAATAACCATTAAGGTGTGGGTAACAGCGCCTAGGGCGGTCAGTAACTCATAGCCGTTATTAGCTACCAACGACTATACTTATACGACGATAATTATTTACATTTATGTAATGTTGACATTACATAAATGTAAATAATTACATTTATTTCAACTGTACACCGTTTAAGAGAACAGGCGGGACCACTTTAGGCAGTTTCGGCAAACTCTTAAAGACCATAAAATCAGATTTTTTCTCATTATATTTTAAGCCATGGTGCACAGCGTAAGCTTCACAAGTATTCGACAACTGCCGCAAGCCGCTGATCGATGGGCAAGTATAGTATAGGTCGCGCCAAACTTCTAGTCCCCTCTGAAGTTGGCGCGATTCGCGTCGCAGTAGTAAAAAATAGGCGTCAGTAGGACGAAGGCGGGGCCGAGCGGTAGGGCCTGACTGTACAGCTGCGCAACGAAGCAACTTCAGAGGGGACTAGAAGTTTGGCGCGACCTATACCTACTCGAACACCACACATTAAAATTAAATTGAATTTAAATTTTACGAAGCTCCATTAACCCTTTAATGGACCTACACGCCTGCACATAAGACTACCACAAACTGTCAAATTTCTTCAATAGACTTTGAACGTTATGTATAAGGCATATGGTTGAATATTTAATGAAGAAACTTGACAGTTTTGGATAGGTTGATGTGTAGGCGTCTGTACCTAAGTGATCAGTATCACAGAGTAACTAGAACTACTAATTAAATATAAATTATACTTAGTATTATAAAGGTGAAAGTTTATTTGTTTGTTTGGTTGAACGCGCTAATCTCAGGAACTACTGGTTCAAATTGAAAAATTATTTTTGTGTTGAATAGTCCATTTATTGAGGAAGGCTATAGGGTATATTACATCACGCTGTGACTAATAGGAGTGGAGCAGCAATGAAAAATGTTGCAAAAGCGGGAAAATATTTACGCGGGTGAAACCGCGGGGCACAGCTAGTCTTCAATAAGCCTACAAAAAATGCAATAGATAATTTAAATGAAAAACACAAATGTTGAAAAAAAATCCACGAGCAGGATTTAGAAGCACGATAGCTCAATTGACCTTTTTCACCTGACCCGATATGTCAGAAGGGAGCAGGTTCAAATCCTGCTCGTGGAAATTTTTTCAACATTTGTGTTTTTGTAATTTGTTCGCAACAAAAATTTTGCGTTAAAAATTACATAAACAAAACAAAAACAATTTAATTTAAATGATTTATGATTTATATTTTTATTTTATATGCCAGTGAGTTGTAGCGAAAACTTAATTGATTTCGCAGACTGTCTTAGTGAAATAAGTGCAATAATAGATGGTAATGAAGTAGCTTCTGTATTTATATTAGGAGACTTTAATGCGAAACCTAATGACTTATTTGGTACTGAACTTTTAAAATTCTGTAATGAGCAAAATTGGATTTGTGCAGACATAAATAAGTTAGGAATAAATTCCGGTACTTTCACATTTATTAGCGACGCGCACGGCAGTACAAGCTGGTTGGATCATTGTTTGGTTACCGAGTCTGCGTGGCAGTCGGTGATGGATGCGAGAGTACACTATGACTGTATGTGGTCAGATCATCTGCCTCTCGAAATTGGAGTCAATCTGTGTTCTATCAACCCTCTTAGTGTACCTAGAACAGGAATTGTGAATAGTTGTGATAAGGTAGTATGGGGGGACAGGAATAAAACACAGATTAAAGAGTATAGTAAGTTATGTCATCAAGGACTAAGGGAAATTGATTTTCCGTCCGAGTTATGTAAATGTTGTGACAACGTTTGTAAAAACCCTGATCATAAGTTAGTTATAGACAAGCTATACAATAATGTTATTAATGTACTGAGTAGCGCGGCCGAAGCCACTTCAAACTGCCGGACCCGGGGCAAAGGGAAGCGTAGAGTGGTTGGATGGAATAAGCATGTTCAAGCCTTACATTCTGAGGCGAGGTCTCACTTCCAGATTTGGAGGCAAGACAGTAGTCCGAGCAGTGGTCCTCTTTATGAGAGAATGGCGGAGTCTCGACGTGTATTTAAAGCCAAACTAAAGTGGTGCCAGAATAACGAGGAGAGGTTGAAGATGGATGTTTTGGCATCACATCACGCTAAGAGTGATTTTAAGAGCTTCTGGAAATGCACTAAGAGGCTAAGCCCCAGGCAGCCAGTTCCTCTAAGTGTGGAAGGTGTGACTAAGCCCGGGGATATTGCTAACTTGTTTAAAGACCACTTTCATGTACAACCATCACCGCTAACCTGTCAGCTGCGGACGCTTGATCCTGAGCCTGTCAAGTCCCAATTACCAACTAACTTCACAGCAAAAGAAGTAGCTTTTGTTATTAAGCGTATGAAGCGGGGAAAGTCTCCAGGACATGACGGACTCAGTATTGAGCATTTACAGCATGCAGGTGTACATTTGCCCAGGGTTCTTTCAATGTTGTTTACTTTTTGTGTGCGACACGCGTACTTGCCTTTGGAATTTATGAAGACGGTGGTTGTGCCAATTTTCTAGAATAAGACTGGAGATCCTTCTGACAAAACCAACTATAGGCCTATTTCGTTGGCCACTACTGTGGCAAAGGTACTGGACGGTATGCTTGATCGCATCTTAAACAGTCATCTGAAGTTGAATGATGCACAGTTCGGATTTAGGTCTGAACTGTCTACAGAGGCTGCGATACTTTGCATGAAGCATACCGTCCGGTATTATACTGATCGGAAAACCCCAGTATATGCGTGTTTTCTAGACCTATCGAAGGCCTTCGATCTGGTGTCCTATGAGTTGTTGTGGGATAAAATGAGGGCTGATACGAGTCTCCCAGGGGAAATAGTCGATGTTTTTGACTATTGGTACAAAAACCAAACAAATGTTGTCCGATGGGCGGGAGAGGTATCTGAAGAGTACAGGCTCAGATGTGGTGTGAGACAGGGGGGGTTAACCTCACCCCGCCTGTTTAATCTGTACGTGAATGGGCTTGTCGAGGAGCTCAGCGGCGCCGGTGTTGGCTGCTCCATTGACGGAAAGTTTATAAATAATCTCAGCTATGCAGACGACATGGTACTGCTGGCCCCCTCGATTAGTGCCATTCAAAAACTTCTTAGTATTTGTGAGAAGTATGCTAGCGCTCATGGACTAAGATACAATGCGAAGAAAAGTGAACTGCTGATGTTTAAGTCTAGGGGTCACAATATCACATCAGTACCTCAAGTCTTTCTTGATGGTACTGCACTAAAACAAGTATCGCGTTTTAAATATCTGGGTCACTGGGTTACAGAGGACCTTTCTGATAACGAGGACATCGAAAGGGAGCGGAGGGCGTTGGCGGTAAGATGCAATATGTTGGCTCGCAGGTTTGCTCGATGTACAGAACCCGTTAAGGTGATACTTTTTAAGGCTTTTTGCCAGTCCTTCTATTCGTGTAACCTGTGGGTCAACTTTACGCAAAAAACCATCAACGCCTTGCGTGTGCAGTACAACAACGCGTTCAGGGTGCTGTTGGGGCTGCCACGGTACTGCAGTGCATCAGGCATGTTCGCGGAAGCTCATACCGATGGATTTCATGCTATTCTTCGGAAGAGAGCAGCCTCGATGCTAAGACGTGTTCGTGGAAGCCCCAATGACATTCTGCGTGTTGTAGCTGAGCGAGTAGACTGCCCTTTTATGATGCATTGGGTTCGGCTGCACGTGTGATAATTAATTATTTTATTCGTTTATTTTACTAATTTAATTAAATTTTTGTATTTGTAATTTTATTTGTAATTTTATTGTAATTTTATTTCTAATTTTATTTCTAATTTTATTGTAATTTTATTTTGTAATTTAATTTTGTAATTTTATTTGTAATTTTACTGTAATTTTATTTTGTAATTTTATTTTGTAATTTTATTTTGTAATTTTATTGTAATTTTATATTGTAATTTTATTTGTAATGTTTATTCGTAACTTTATGGACTACTATGTCTGAAATAAAATGTTTGAATTTGAATTTGAATTTAACTTTACAGGTATCTACTTATATGAAAAAAATAAAAATATTGTACGGTGTTTACGTTGTTGGCAGAGTGAAGTTCGTCGCAGAAAGGAATTGGCTAGACGTGACGCTCGCTTGCACACCGGCGCCATCTTGGTATTTACGACGCACTGCTTGGCGGGAGAGCCCGCCTCTGATGGGCCTTCCTCGAGAGCTAGCCGCGGGCCTACGAGCGTCGGTCCACCTCAGTAGCAGACCCATATTCGTGTTTAGAATCCCACCCACTGCACTTTCACAAGATGTGATGCGTCCGATGTGAACCACCATATTTGCTAGTTGAAAATTTCCCGCGTTGTTAATGTCGATCACAGAGTAGCTAAAGCGTACCCACCTAACTTTTTATTTGGCGGAACGTAAAAGTTGTCATGATTTTATGCGATTTTAGTAATCAGTCAAATCTAGACCAATCTGTGATAAGAAATATATACATTTTTTTTAAAAACCGACTGATTTTTATTGATTAACCTTATACGTTACTTTTTTTACTTTGAAATGAAAGTCTATTTTATTTTATTTTATTATTTGAAAAGTGGCGTTGCACTGTTTTGTTTCATTTGCCAACACTCGTTAATAATCTACCATTATTTCACATTAATTTTATTAAATTTTAATAAAAAAAACGCAGACGTCAAGTCTGCGGTTTTATTTTTTTGTCTTCACTTTTCCGCTAGAAGTCTAAAAGATCATTTACCCAATTAATTTGCAGAGGAAAATAGGTGAAGAGGAAGTAAATTAAAAAAAAAAGATTGTTATTATAAAAACAAACAATGTATTTCAAAAACATAATTTAGACTTAAACAATAAAAATAATAATTGTACACAAATTATTAACTCTTAAGTAACTGAATACATTCTAAACATCCTAACTTTGACTGATACAAATGTTATTATGATGAAGGTAGAAGGCGGCTAAGCTAACATAAAATACAATCTACAAGAAAAAATATATTATCGTAATTGTAAGTATGCTAATAAAAAAGAAACTAACACAATAGCGGCTGTTTCTCACTGTTTTTTCAAAATAGCATATAATAATTGATAAACTTTAAATTTAATAATTAAATTTTATTTTAGCTACGGTCAGCAACGAAAGTTGCTGATGAATATTTTAACTGCATGTCATAAAATCTTTACAAACTTTGACAATTTGAGAAGTCAATTTTGACAAGTGCATATCGTATTCTTTACTTACTTTGACAGCACTAAAGAGATCAGCAACTTTCATTTCTAACTGTACGCAACCAAACTTAAGATGTATTTGCAGCATACTAAATTACTTAAATTACATTTTATTGATACAGATTTAATTATTAACTTCGAATGGAAATTATGAAATAACCGTCCTATTTTATATATCCTATATGGTTTCAATAATTGTATAAAACGTTTGCTAAATCACAAGCTAATTCATAATTATTAATTTCATTTTAGGAGATAATAATCAGAAAATATATTTAAAAATTTAGTATTTTTTAGGATAGGAGTTTGCAGCAATATATTATTATTTTATGAATTTGATTTCTCCTGTTCTTTTATGTCTGTTATAAAACTGTAGGTAACAATAGTTGTTTTTAGAAATGAAAAATATTTAATTAAAAAACTCAATACACAATCATAAAAAGTTTGGCGGATCTCGCATCATATCTCTAATGATAACGTTTTATATATTTCATTTAACATGCTATGACATCTAAGCTGACAACCATTAAAAGTAGGTCTCATAATATAAAAAAAGATAAAAAATATACTTACTATCAAAATAATAGATGCATAGTACCTAATTCCATGAAAATTTAAGGTAAAAATAATATAAAAATAAATAATAAGCTATACCATAATAATGTACCCAATTTTATAGCTCTCAATTGGGTCACAATGTAGGCCAGAAACATACACTGCTCAATAATGACTCGTTGAACATAATTAATAATGTTAAGTTAGAAAGTAATGTTTGCTAACAATTGTTGAAACAAGAAAATTGTGAATTTAGTGGATTAATTTTGAGCAGTGAAATATTTTTGTTACTATTATTAATAAAACTTTGTATCACAATGTATCCCTTAATGCTAAGCGAACTATTTATTTACATAACTAAAAGAAGTAAAAAAAGAGTTGTGATCGTAAAGCAGAACTATTTTTAATTACTCTTTCTTTTCAAACTAAAATAAAATATTGTTTAATAAAAACTAATATTTTATTCTAGAGCGTTTGTTGCATGATTATAATTAGTACGCCATTAAAACTTACATTATTAGTCTGGCAAGAGACGGCCAATAATCTAGTCTACCAGTTTTGACATAACTTTTTGTAATTGCTCAGTAGTGCTTGTAGTAACAGCGAACTTAAGCACATATCTAAATCTTAGTGATTTTTGAATGTGCTGTAAATGTTTGATTTAATGTAATTATTTATTGTTAATAAATAAATAAACAATTACAACTATTGCTCAGGCCAAATATATGCTGTTAGTTTATTGTTACAAAGAAAAATTTGTAAATAAATTGGTAGACAAATTTTTTGGCCGACCGTACATTACATCAGGTTTGGAATGTTGAGTCAAGTAAAAAGGGATATACTTAAATCATAAATACTTTACGTATTTGACGTTAATCCTGTAAATAATATGTTTATATTATTATTGTTAATAAATGGGGTTATCAAGAGTTATACTTACACATTAATATGTTTTGGATAATCAACAAAAATATTGATTAGAAATAAGTAGATGCTAGTTAGCATATGCATATTTTATTTTATGTAATAATTATATATCTACAAAGCTTTTTACATTCCTTATTGCTAGTAAGTACAAGAAACCTATGAAAACATTTTATCGCTAAGAGTTTATTACATCTTAATTTTTTATCATCACGGTATATTTTATTCTTAAAAAATTACTTAACTATCTGACCTAAAAGACTAAAAAATGACAAGAATATTGTTAAAAACAATAAAAAAATCTCAAATTAGGAAAGGTGATTTTCCGAGGGACAATAATTATTAGCCCGCTCATATTTTATTTTCCAATATATCCAAGCTAAGCGAATAGTTTGAATAAGTCTTAAAAATGAATCTTGCAAATTTAGTAATTTATAATAAAATAAAGTAGGCTAACAACATATATAATAAAGAACCCTCGCTAAAAAGTAAATTTTATACAAATAATTGTTAATATAAGTTATACCTTGTTGTTAGTTAGACATATTGGTCTAATGACCACTAAGTTTGCCGTCTGTTCTCTAAAGAAAATTATATAGAAATTTTATTAAAAAGTAAATTACATATTGATAGAGTAAGGCAATTCTAAAAAGACTATGGAATTTCGTAAATAAACACGATTTACTTCAGCATGAACAGTATGGTTTTCGTCAAAATAGCACTACATCTCTTGCTTGCTTTAATTTAATAAGGGTCATAACGGAAGCAATCAATATTAAATTACCAATAACAGCTGTGTTCCTTGATATGACCAATGCATTCGATTTTGTGGACCACAAGCTTCTATTATATAAATTGGAAAGATATGGCATAAGAGGAAACGCCAATACGTGGTTCTATAACTATCTAAGAGATCGAAACCAATGTACTGAAATTACAAAAATTGTCAATGGTAAAAAAAACAATTTCAATCATTAAATAAACAAAATTTGTTCTGTGTACCACAGGGGAGCGTACTAGGACCATTTTTGTTTTTGATGTATCTTCATTAATGATCTCCCAAATGCCACTCATCATAAAACTATATTGTTTGCCGATACAACATTGCTTATAAAATGCAACTTGAGAGATGATTATGAGAATTATATATATGATGCTTTAGCTAGTGTTGTGAAATGGCTAAATGATAATAATTTAAAAATTAATGTGAGGAAAACAAAAATGATTCAATTTCAAACCAATAGAGCTAAAAAAATATAACTTAATATAAAAAACAACAATACAATTGAATAAGTAAAAACTAACAAATTCTTAGGTATAATTATGGATGAACACTGTGATTGGAAAGCGCGTGTTTAGCTTACCTGTGATAAATTGAACAGATTTGTTTATGCAATATGGCGATTACGTATTACCGTTACCAAGAAAGTGGTACTCAGCGCATATCAAGGATATGTCTCATCTGTGCTTGCGTATAAAGTTTTCAAAATAAAGTTTTTAAAAAGTTATAAAGTTTTCAAGATTCAAAAGAAATGCGTTAGAGCCATATGTAGTGCATGGTTCATGGATAGCAGTAGGCCATTATTTAAGAGACTTAGGATACTTCTATTGACCTGCATGTATGTAAAGGAATTGTGTATTTTTGTAAAGCTACATCCAAATTACTTCAAAAACAGTCCGATGCCATTAATCTAGGAACACAAGACATATAGATAAACTTTATTTACATGTATGTAAATCTGAGGTTTTTAAAAGAAATGCTTACTTAATGGCTATTCATGTTTATAATAAGATACCAAATACATTTAAAAACTTAACCTATGTCAGTTTTAAAAATAAATTATGCAATTGGCTCTTAGAAAACTGTTTTTATAGCATGAATGAATTTAATAATTATAAACATAATATTGGTTAAATGGACATTAATATATTATTGTGTAATTGACTATTTCAATATGATTGTGACATAGATTATTTTTTGTGATTTTTTCATATTTATGTGCTATTTGTTGTGTTTTTATAATTTTTGCCTAGTTTATGTCATAAAGGGACGATTTGTAATAATAATTAGTATTGTCATGAATTAAATTTAAAAATATTTGCACACCAGTAAACTGGTAGAATGCATTGACTCGAAATAAAGTAACCCAACAACTGTACCTGTAACCTGTAATCTCGCAAATAAAGATATTTGATTTAATTTGATTAGACTATAAAAAATAAATAAAAAAATACCTGGGTATGGTAATTGTGAACAGGGTAAATTCGACTTATTACCTTTAAAGAATCCCAAGAGGTTCCTCATGAATAGAGTTTAATATTGATTACAGCTCCTAACTTTTAAGGTTGTTTTCTCTTCTACATGTGAACTACTACACGGTTTTATTTAGGATGAAAGTAACACTTGTTCAAAAAGTCGTTATATATTACGGTATAGATCGCGCCAAACTTCTAGTCCCCTCTGAAGTTGCTTCGTTGCGCAGGCACTACCGCTCGTCCCGCCTTCGCCCTACTGACGCCTATTTTTTACTACTGCGACGCGAATCGCGCCAACTTCAGAGGGGACCAGAAGTTTGGCGCGATCTATACCTAAAGCTTGGGTTACTCGAATTGCTGTGTATATATACCTAAAAAATATCATAGCTAATTGAATCACCCCTGTTTACAATTACCCTGGTTTTAACCCTGTATATACCGATTGGTATAAAGATATACTTAAAATTAACGCACTTATAAGTGTGTCTGTGTGTGAAGAAGCTCAATAAAATAAATCGTATTGGCGAAAAAACAGCAATCAAATGTATTACAAAAAAAGGTTATTTGGAAAAGTTACACTCGTAGCACGTTATAGTTTATCAGTAGTTGTATATTGTCATTATCCATAATCTAAATAGTTTTGTGGCCTGTACAATTCGAAATTTTACCTAATAATTCATTATTATTGTTTGTTCTATATTAATATTACTTAAAAGTGTACTTATTCAATATATTATTATTTTTAAAGGAACATAAAGTGTGACCCTAATTTTGTGTACATGACAGCTTAATATAATAAATAAATAAAAACATTTGCCTACATCTTAATTGTTGTACTAACGACTAGTGATGCAAAAAATATGTTTTAAGAAACATCTTAAGAAAGGCCTGTTAACCAGCTGCTCTACAATAGGATATAATTATGACATTAACGGAAATACGTCTTTTAAAATATGAAAAAAAAATTATAAACGCTAAAATATCAAATGAAGATATTCCAAAGTTTTCTCCTTACAAATAAATCATAATCCCATATTATGGTAACTCAGTGATTATTCAAAAGTCATGCCATTGCAAACCATCTTAGGACGTTATGCTTCTGATCATATTACTAGAGCTGCAAAAATCTAGCCGCACAAGTTTTCTCGTACTACCCAAAATCCGGACCAACTATTAATAGAAAAAATGTGAGCTCGTTTGGCGCATTTAAATCAAAGCTTAAGCAATATACGATTGCAAATTTGTAACGATAATATTTTATGAACATAATATTGTGATTCACGAAATTAATTTATTAAACAAAGCGATTTCACTGTGCCGAATGAGTGCATACTTTATCTATCTTTAATTTTCGCTCGAACGATTATGTAAACTATTTTTTAAATGTAAATTTGTTGTTCTCATGTAAGTGACTATTATGTCTTTTTTTTTTAACAATTTTCAGAAATAAAAATGCGAATATATATTTTTAGGACAAGCTACACAGAATCTGTGTAAAATATCCTTAAAAAAATATAGACCATTATCTGATAATGTTCTAAATTTTTTAAGGATATTTTACTTTAGTTTGACTCAGATTAGTTAATTATGAAGAATGTGTGGTCATTTTTCTTGTCGTACGTGTATCAGACTTATAATGACTGATATAGACAACGCGCTCATATAATATTTATAAAAGATTAAAAATGTGATTTGGAGCCGATACGCTAAGCACGTGTTAACAGGCTCTTCAAACTGAGCGAAGTAACCTAAAGTAAAATACTTAGTAAAATGATGAAATTAAATCATATTCTGAATCTTTAATATTTTTGCTTAATAATTCAAAGTTGACGAGTGTTTGTCAATAACATACTTTAACCATTATAAAACTAGGTTAGTTTTTCTTTAACACCAAGATATTTTAACCATCTACGTTGCTTCGATCAATCTGTCACTGTTGGTACAATTTAATCCGCTTTCAACGATCTTTACAATTTTTAGAGGAGACCACTGGGCGTGAACAATTTATAGCGACGTATGTCTTGGACAGTAAATAGTACCTAATACCTATACACCTAAAGATAACAATTCAACACTTACATTGGGTCGTGTCTTTCATATGGAGAGATCACTTTGGTAACCACCTTATTTGGTATATCACATTGTTCCGGTCGTTACCGTTCGTCGCCAAACAACAATTTGGCGAAGTATGTCCATCAGCTGCGCTCGTCGATGTTCACGAGGATGTGGGTGTAAAGGTGGTTCAGGGTCACTTTTACGATTTGGTACTCTAGCGTGGACAGGCCGTCCTTCTGGAACACTTTGCTGGTCTGTGATAGTAGCTGATACCTGAAGTAGCAAGTGCAATATTGTTATAATAATAATTTAAAACACTTGTTACAACTACACATCATACTTATTCTGGATATAAGGATGATATATCGTAGTGGCATATGGCACCAGAGATTGACTCCAGTTTTCGGCGCCAAAAAATAAAATGGAATATTATTGAAATTTTACTGCATGACAGCTATGAATAGAGTTGCCAACCCTACTATATAATATAGTATCCTACTATTTTAGGTGTCTAACTACTATTATTTTAAAAATATACCTATTATAGTAAGCGAAAGTACTACATTTTATCAGCAAAGTCGCTAAAATCAGTGTCTATTAACTAAAACGGAACACGCCCTTATTATCATAGCTTATATATTTATCATATTTTATTTCTTAATTCATTTAAGAAATAAAATATTTTTTAATATAAGTACTATATTTTTTCAATTAATTCCCTATTCTACGTATATTTTTATGGGTACTGAATCCAAAAATACTATATTTGGTCAAAAAAAAGTTGGCAACCCTAGCTATGAAGCAAGTGGTATGCATTCAATTGTTGCTAATGTAAAGTATCAGTAGCTGATCCCTA